>JAKTPU010000006.1:0-389025 GCA_030556285.1 Lipomyces yamadae | reverse complement strand
GGGAAAAATTTTTTTAAAGTTTGGCCAAAAAGGTTTGGAAGGAAGAGGAAAAAAAAAAAAAAAAAAAAAAAGGAGATATGGCAAGCAAAAAGACAAAAGCATACGCGCGCCAGAAAAACCCCATGCTGGAAATGGCGTCACAGCAAACCGAGACACGGTCTGACTGAGATCAGATCGGGTGACTGGAATATCTTCGTCGTTTTCCGCTGAAGCCATTTATTATCTAGAAAGCAGCGATCAAATCAAATACCAAGATTGTGTGAAAAAAAAAGTGGGAGCCAAATCGAGGATTAAAAAGAGTGGGATGGGCATTGCGGGGAAGGTGAGTTTACGTTATTATTTTAGGCTTTTCCTATGACGTCGCCTAACAGTGGCATGGATTAGGGTAAACTTACAACAAAAGCAGACCAAATGTATTTTGTTTCCCTCTTAACTCCTGACCACCCGTGGGAGGGGGGCAAGTAAAAATACAATATTTACAAATATCCCATCTAACAACTTGTCAGACATGTAATTCACCTGTTCTAGCCCGATCTCTGAACTCCCACTCATTCCGGACTTCATTCCTCGACTCGCGCTCCTCTAGCAGCCGTTGCTCTTCCTCGTCCAGAAACCCTTGGATATCTGGCGGGGCAACCTGCATTTGTACGCTGGGAGCCCCATTTAAGTAGCGCAACTGCTCAAGCACGCGAGCGCGGACATTTTCCAAGTATTTTCTCGTATTACGATTATCCACTTTGCCAGCTAGGTTCGGATGCAGGCTGAAATCCGGGCCAAAGTAATTTAGAAACGGGATCTCGGGCGGTAATTGCGGATCGAGCTCGACATTGAGCAAGACTGAGGTCTCGTACGCCCAGGCTCGGGACACGTTCCGTGGAGTGTATCCACCACCGCCGAGGACCATCATTGGTAGGCCGAACGATTTGACAAACCTGACGCATTCACCATGGGCCCGGATGTTGAGATTAAAACATCCAAGACGATCGCAGCCTAATGAGTCTGCGCCACATTGTAGAACGACTGCGGTCGGCCGGTAAGTGTTGACGACAGGCTCGACTATGCTTTGGAATAGCTGGATATACGAAAAGTCATCGATGCCATCCCGCAGGGGCACGTTGAGAGAGTGGTGCGTGCCAAGGCCGGTGCCGATTTCCTCAAAATTGCCAGTGCCGGGGAAAAACTCGCCGTTGTATTTGTGGAATGAAAGCGTCATGACGCGGTCTGTCGAATAGAATGCTTCTTGAACACCATCGCCGTGATGGAGGTCAATGTCGATATAAAGCACGCGCGGGTGATATCGCAACAAGTTGAGAATGCCCAGCACGATATCGTTCACGTAGCAAAATCCAGACGCTTCAAATTTTTTGGCATGATGAAGACCGCCTGACCAATTTATGGCGATGTCGGACTGTCCAGCAATCAATTTCCTAGACGCATCAAGCGAGCCGCCTGCATATATGCTACAGTAATCGTAGATGCCGTCGAAAATCGGGCAGTCATCTCCAATGTTGAATTTTGACCATACGTTCTCGAACTCATTCTTGTTTTCTGGTGTGACGCGTTGAAGAAAGTCAATGTAATCTTCCGAATGGAACTGTAGAATTTCTTGTTCGGTTGCTGGGCGGGTCTTGTAAAATTCCATTTTCTCGTGCAGGCCGTAGCCGAGGACAAGATGATCCGTCAGCATCAGCCGAAACGGTTTCATCGGATGTCGAGTTCCCTTGTATTGTTTGTTAATAGCTGGATTCGGCCCCCAAAACCGAAACAAACAAGAAACACTTACGAAATGATACTGGCTGACTTCCTCATTGTTGTGATACGAGACCTGTTGAGAGAGTGGTTAGCGATACTGTGTCTAGACATTTTGTGAGCCGCACGATTTCCGGTGGCGGTGTGAAGCACGGGAAGTTTGCTGTCGGCCTCACACCAAAAACTTTGGTTGCCAACGCATAAAGCATATTCTGCAAGTTCTGATGGTTCAGCAGTGGATACCTCGCAGGAGACTAGCATCGTTATCGTAGCAAAGACCTCAAAAGCGCATTGCTCGTAATATGCGTCTGGCCAATATGCAGTAAAGTTGTGACCCAGATAAATTAGGCAAGAAGGAGACTTGTAAACTTACTTTGAGACCGCCATTATTGCCCGAAAGGGGAAGATAGGCAGGTGTATTTCTGGTCGATTTTGCGTCAAGGAAGAACGTGGGCGATGCATCCGGTTGCCAGGTCGTGATCACCATGGTTAGGATAGAAGGTTGGCGGCGGAGGAGAAAAAACAAGTAGTCGAAAATAAAATTTGTGTTGTGTGGTTTTTAAAATCAACTGTGGTCCAAATAATAATATAATAATGCAAGACAAGTTATTTTCGATGCCGCGATCGAACAAACAGTAGTGACAAGCCCAATGTGGATATGGCCGGCAGTGGGAGAATCGCGAAATGCAAATATAATTAATACGGATTGTTCGCAAGTCCGACTCTCTCTAGTGTGTTTCGAGTTTTTCAAGATTATTTTGAATACTCAAACAGCACCGGCAGATTGTCCCAACGGCCAAACAGGATATATTGCAGGGGGCCCCTTGTCAACAAACCGAATATTGCCAGTGTCCGACAGATAGATCCAGCAACTGAAAGAGACGCAGTTTATGCCGACGCACTGGGACTTCTAACTAGAACCAGTGGAAAGCGCGTAGTAGACTTAATTCAAATATAATTAAAAAGACGGGGTTGGAATAATGGAAGGTGGGAAAAAAGTACAAGCAAGGTGCGGGATTGAATTGTGAAAACTTTATTGGGTGAGCTTACGAAAGTGGCAAACCACAAGAGTCTTCCGAGGACAAATTTGGTGAAATCTGTGTAGACTAAATACACTGCTTCAATCTCTCATGTACATATAGAGTAATTGATCGTACGATTGGGCAATCAATGGAAGGCAGCTTTTTAGACTGCAGGGACAGATAGCATTCTTATTTTTCATTTGTTTTGGCTGTCATATCACACAGACAACGATTAGCAGGATACGTATGCAGATGCAGCCACGCCAAATCACTGTCGAGGACACGATATGGCAGCATCTATACCAGTTTTTTGTGTATGTATGATATGAGCTAGACAGAAAGATAAGCAAATCTGGTGGGCAGGATGGTGTTCAATCTGCGGACACGAGTACGAAATCAAGTGGGCGGAAAAGCGCGGGACTTGGGGGAATCAATTCGGTGCGAGAGGAACTTCGTATTCATACTTGTTATGTTCGCTTAGCTGAATGCCGTCGGCAAATCAGAACGATCGACTGTCGAGTCGGTATCATACTCGGAACTGAGAATGTAAGAAGGTTTGGGAGTGCGTTTCTTCCTGCATGTTCTAGATATCAAGAGATAACGGCAAACCTGCATCACGCCGCATCAATTCCTAGGACATCCTAGCCCGGCAGGGTCACTCTCATCAGTCACTTCTGAGTCTACGAGTCCACACGAGGACGGCGGGTTTGTTGGCAATCGAAATCGGAATTGTTCTCAAATGACGCTGCCGTAGTTGAATTGTGGACCACTGAATCTGGTGGCAACTCCGGGGCCCGGGCCCGGGGGTCGTCAATCTTCCTGGATTGGCAATCTCGTCGGGCCGCGCCGCTCGGGATCTCGGGTCACTGCTTGTCTTGATTGGGCTTGGCCAAGTTCGGTGACGGCTGGAAGCTTCACTCGATAAGGCACTCTCGTAATCCGTATTCGTCCCATTTAGGCACTCTCATTGCCATTTCCGTCGAGCATACTCCTCCTCGAGGATACTGGTCTTGTGGCCTCTCGAGCCCGTCCGCGAATATAAAATCACCAGCCTGTCCCCCTTCAATCTTTCCCTCTATCACCAACACTCCAAATCAACATCTCACTCTTTTCAAACACACACTCCCAACAACTACCACTTCAGTCAAAATGAACAGCGAATGCGGATGCGGAACCACCTGCTCTTGCGGAACCTGCAAGTGCGGATGCTCGGTCAGTAGCCGTGATGATTGTTTTTTGATATTATTATTGTATTGTTGCTAACAACAAAGTTGAACAGGCCTAATTTAATGTGCCTTGCCTTAATCGGCCTATATGCCTCTCACTCAAGCATGCCCAGTGATATAATCGTCCCATAACAAGGTCTATCTATTGGTCGACGGTCATCATGCATCATTCTACTCGGTATGAGTTTTGGCGCGCAAGCGTTTGTACTTGCCTGGCAATTTTGCTAACGATTATCGTATCTACAGACTAGACTGGAGTACGGTGACTTGACTCTATATGTGATTGGATTTTTGTTGTGAGGGCCGTTTTTTTGTTGTTGGGCGCTTCGATAGATGTGCACTTGCATAGCAATAATATACTAATTTCTAAAATCCCAAACATTATTTTTGCAAGCTTTTATTTGCGTAGTTAACTGTTCTGATATTACTTAATAATGGACGACAATTGAATTTCAAAAACCGCATTCGGATATCGCGTCACAGTGGTCAGCGTTCCTTGGATACGTCAGGATTCCTACTTTGGTCGATCCAATAAGCTAACGCGAGGGCCAAATTATTTATCATAATATATTTATAGCAGAAACATTGGGACCCTACCCGCTGTTCTGTTCCTCTTTGGGACCAAGTCTTTATTTAGTATACGTCACCAGAGAACTCTTTTTGACGCCACAGAGTAAAATGGAGAATTGGATATGACAGGTACAAAATAGCTGGGGTGTGGGCTCATCAGCAGAGTTAAAAAAACATATAAATACAGTTTAATTGGATCCAGATCCTTCACTAATCGTAATATTTTCCGCAGAAATGACTCACTCTCGGCGTATTCTTGCCGTACGGACTTAAGAATGGTTTTGATATCCTTGAGACAAATTGGCTCCTAGGCGTTGTATCTTCTGTTAGAGCTTCAATGCCCGTGATTTGTCCAGTCGCCAATTTGCCTGTTTTGGACAGATTAAAAATAGGGTTAGGAACGCCGCGATTAGCCAAGCCACTTGAGCCACATGATCCACGGATCGAACTGAACGAACGCCACAAAGTTGGGGCCCATTGCAGATTATTGTGGCGTGCAAATTCCAGTGAATTTGGCAAACAGCTTATTCGGCAATGAAAGAAAGAATTTATTTGTAGAATGCAATCTATGTAATAGTGATATAATACTAATAGCATCAATAATTAGACCAAGTTATAGTTATACCCAAACTGAGAAAGATTCAGGGCCCGCAGCAACGGTTGGCTTTTAAATACAAGGCGTGTGGCTGAGCGGCAAACCATTTCGTTTGACGTTGGTGGCGCTTAAGAACATCCCGAAGCCCAAGGCCGAAAGCTGTTCCACACACTTTGCCAATAATTTTTTTTTGAATATAATCAGTACCAGATAGTTCGAACTCGACCTTTTCGTTATCGGTTTTGTTTTATTTTATTCTCATTCCGAATCTTCGACCTTGATCAGCAAAATTTGCGTCAAGTTTCGTTACTACTCGGACGACTTCAATATTTTTTGGGCAAATAGCAATCCTAGTCAGCAAATATGACATCCCCCTACGACGTTGATGACGCTGGTACGAGATAATGTTGCGTGGCGAATTATCAACCATGGTCTAACCAACAGAACAGTGCTCACGTACAGGTTCTATGGAAAGAAGAATGTTGCGATCATAGGTAGCCCTTTCAATGGTCAGTCACGGTTGATGAGATTTATAGCCCTTTGTTCGGTAGATTTTTATCTAACCTGAGATATTAGGTGGCCAGGCACGATCCGGCGTCGAGACAGGTCCTCTGCACGTACTCGAGCATGGACTCGAGAAGCAACTGGAATCACTCGACTGGAATATCACATCGTCCAAGAACCTCATCTTTTCCCCACCAGAATCTGATCCGGACGAAGGCAAACTTAAGCGGCCACGCTACGTTTCCGAAGCAACCCGCGCGGTTTCATCGGAGGTCGCAAGCGCAATCAAATCTGGCTCGTTTCCGCTCACTATCGGTGGCGACCATTCGCTCGCTATCGGCACCGTGTCTGGTGTCTTCTCCCAGTTCCCGGACGCTTGCTTGATCTGGATCGATGCCCATGCCGACATCAACACGCCGGCGTCCACCCTATCCGGCAACATTCACGGCTGTCCTGTCTCGTTCGTAATGGGACTCGCGGACCCCTGCCCACCCCAGTTCGAGTGGGTCCAGCCCTTGCTCAAGGCCAACAAGCTCGCTTATATTGGCTTGCGCGACGTTGATCCAGGCGAGCGAGAGATTTTGAAGAAACACAATATCGCGGCATTTTCGATGCACCATGTCGACAAGTTCGGCATCGGCAAGGTCGTCGAGATGGCCCTCGCGCGGGTCAATCCCGACGGCAAGTCACCGATCCATTTATCCCTCGATATTGATGCGCTCGATCCCGAGCATGCGCCGGCAACAGGTACTCCTGTCCGCGGCGGACTGTCACTCAGAGAGGCGTGTTACATTTGCGAGGCCCTGGCCGAGACCGGAAACTTGGTCGGCATGGATATTATGGAGTGCAACCCGGTGCTAGGAATCGACGAACGCAGTGTCACGTCTACGATCTCGGCGGCGTGCAGTCTCGTGAGATGCGCCATGGGTGAGACGTTGCTCTGAATGGTTTTATTTTTGTTTTTTTTTTGGCAATTTTTGAACGGCCTGTAATGTTTGTAATTATTGTAATGCACTGTAAATCTTAGGGTCGATGAATACATGTAGTTTTACTGGTATTTAAAATTTATGACGTAGTCACCAAATGGTACAGTAGTGAGTGGACTTTTTGATCCTGCTGTGTTGGCCACCAGAGTGGGGCACGTGACTGCGTTTGCGGCGCGAGGGGAACGGTGGAAGAGTGGTGGCCAGGCAAAGAAGTTGCACTGCCATATTAAAGGAGCTTGTTTAAAAAACAGCATAATTATCCTCCACATGTGGAGCACATTCTCGAATGCGCTGGCACGATCAAATTTGCATATAAATATAAATGCCTGTCTGCTGTCCTTCTGGTCCGCGATTTCATCCCTCCCTATTACCTATTGATCCGCTAGATCATAGAGTATCCCGCCAAGCTTCTTCAATTCACACAAAACCCCAACGGTTCTATATCCTACAACAATGGCTGGCGGCTCCTGCTCCTGTGGCACTTGCAAGTGTGGTGGCACTTGCTCGTGCGGTTCGTCCTCGGCCAGAGTCAGCATGATGGCCGGTGGCTGCTCGTGTGCGGGAGGTTGCTCTTGCGGCACCTGCACCTGCGGCACTGACAAGGTTTGTCGCTCAGTATTTTGTATTTTGAACCGAGGGACACTAAGCGCGATTGACAGAAGTAACTTATGTCCGATTTCGATGCTGTGTTAATATAATGATCGAGAAACACCGCGCAGGCCATTTAAAAATTCCTTTTTAAAATTCATATCACATTCGGTATTGGGGGCGACGGTTGAGAGTTGGCGTTTCTTTCGCGGTCGGCGGGGTTTCAGTTTTTCGCTTTTTGGATTTGCGATGAAATTCTTTAGGCTAATCTTTTGTTGCTAATTAATTGATCAATACTACTATGGAGGATAATGGAGCTTCAATGCGCTACATGTCTGGAATTGCGTGGTTAAGTATCTGCCTGTTTACACATGACCACCTAGACCAACTTATCGTACTAAAATCGAAAAATATAATAAAGTCCTATGATATCTATGATAACGTAACCTTAGCCTATTAAGTATGGTGCATGCAGGTGAGTCGCTTAATTTTTAAGCCCCCCGCCCGTACGTATGTACCCACCCTACACTAAAAAAGACATCAACAACAACAACAATAAACCATTCTATAAAATATACCACTGCCTTTAAAATTTTAGAATTAATAGAAATTTGTCTAGTTCTATCTAAGTTAATTAGAAATACAAGAGTTATGCTTGGTGCGCTATGGTGGGGTAAAGGGGTTGGATATAAGGTTTGCGTAAAACGAGCTCGAGCCCGGCAAACACTCTGATGACATGAACCGCTAACTACAGTGCCTCAAAGGCTGGCAACAACTGGCTTTTGGCGTCTGAGTTTGATAAACGGTTTTCGAAAGATGAGATTGTATCTGTCGTGCAGAGTCCAGGAACTTTGAAAACCCAAGGCTGGGATGGGACTCCATGGGTAGTAAGGCTACTAATGACGCCGTTATTTTGTCCACCCAAGTTGGGAGCGTACACTGGCCTGTGGGCTGGTCTCAGTCCAGATGTAAAGAGTGGAGATGGACAATTAACCCGTGGGGAAGATGGCATAACACCCCGAAGGAGGAGATTGTGGAAAGCTTGAAGACGAAAGAAGAGGGTGGAATCGCGGCTCCTGTGGAGCTGCAACACGAAGAGATTGGAGCTTTGATTGCCTCGGCTCGGCGTGGCCATATATTTCGCATGGAGTCGAGAGTAGACGTTTCTGAAGTAGCAAAGGCTGACGGGCTGTTTGGCATAAAAAAGCTGACTTTGGTTCCTTAGGTAACTCGTCACTACCCGTTGTATTTATTAGGTATGGTACAGAATCTACTCAAAAAAAAAAGACTCCCAAGAAACCAAAATATAACCAAACTGCCTTAAGCATCCAATTCTAACCGTTCCAGCAATCCATCAATTAAGTCCAGCTCGGCATTATACTGTCGCTCGTAATTGGTAATCTTACGCCACGGTCCTTCTTGTACTTTCCCAGTCACGGGATCCATGTCATCCTCAAACAAAATGCCGTATTTCTGTGCCAAGTAAAACCGGATATCATCAATCAACTCAATCGTATCGGTCTCCTCGCGCGACCGAATCCGCTGGGCACTTTCTAACACGACATCGGCAAACTCGTCCTGAATAATGAAATGGGCCAGGTTGTCAGCAAAGTACTTGGCCGCGAACCGTTCGAGTCGGTCCATTCGTGTCGCCCAACCCGCTCGCAAGATGTCGTAAATGTTTGCATATAGTGGCGTGGCGTGTTTGCCGACTGTCGGATCTGCAACCGCATCGTCGTCCTCGGCAGTCGTGTTTGTTAGTGCGACTGATGCCAAACTTTTCAGTTTATCAATCAGGAGTAAATCTGCAGCATAAAGAACATCAAGTGCAATTGCTCCTGGTATGTCGGCCCGGTCCGTGTAAAGATATGAAAGCACGATTTCCGCAACTGCTCTAGAAGCACTCAGAGGAACTATAGGCAACCGCTTCTTCGTCGCCGCCTCGTCTTGATCGTCAAAATTAGACAGCGAATATGCACCTTCGGCGAAAAAGGAAGTGAACATGGTCATGTAATATTCTGATCGAATCAACATGGCTCTGTGCGTCGGATACAACACAGTCACATGCTCGTCTTCGTCTTCCACGCTCAACAATATATCCGCCGTACTTTCCGATGGAACAGTACCATATTCGTCCTTAGTCGCCACATTGTCGTCATTTCGCACCTCTACTCTGGCGCTAATAACGTCTTGCTGAACAAACCGCTCGAAATCAGCTTGAGCGCGTCGCATGTCTTCTTGTCGATGCTCGCGTTTCCGTCGGAAACTTTCCTCCGCTTTCAGATTGTCAAGCGTCGCAATCAGGTCTGGAAGGTCGAGCTTGCGCGCGACTTGGGCAGTCCGCTCGCTCAGTTCGACGCTGCCGATCGTAATATCAATACTATACAAATATTTTACGACAATATCAAACGCACGAGGATCCATTGATGACGAAAGTTTGACCTGCTTCTTGCTACGCCATCGTCCGGCGAGATTCTCTCGGAAATATGCGCTTCGGGCAGATAGAATAAATCGGTGCAAATGAAACTGCCGCGGTTCAGCTGGTGACGAACCACCAGTAGATGTTGATAGACTGGGCTTTGTCGAAGAAGAGAATATAATATCACTCGACGCCGGTTCAATTTTTGTCAGCAAAGATGCAATGTGGGCTGCGAACGGTTGGATGGCATCAACAGCTTTAGATATGTCGAATTTGAGAAGGAGAGACCGAATGTTCTCTGTCAATGCCCCGTACAGGCACCGTTCACCTTGAAACGTATCACGGTCACATACAGCTCCGTGTTCGAGGAGATACTTCACGACCTCTTCGTGGCCACAGAGACTGGCGAGAATAAGAGGGGTGTAATCGAATTCGTCAATGGCGTTGACCTGACGAACATTAGTCTCTCGTTACCCCAGCATGTTTGCTAACATCCCGTAATGCATACGTCAACACCGAAGGAAACAATGTTATCAACCTGTTCCAGATCTCCTGCTCGGCAGGCTTCACAGAGCTCATGGAATCGGGTCTTGTCCTGTTGAGTGGGCAGGTCATCGATGGTATTGGCTCGCACACCTTCTTCCCTCCACAATCGTGAAATAAGTTTATGCTTAGACTCCAATGGCAAATCCTCAACAATAACCTACACCAGATCATTAATATCTTTATAATTAATTGCCTTAAGAACGCAACGCCTCACCTCAAACTGGGGAAATGGTACAAATCCATCCTCCAATTCAACTCCTTCCACAAACTCTTGGTCCATTTCGTCACAAAGTTTTGGTCTACCCTATATCTATGATAATTTACCCATATACGATACGCAATCAATCACACGCGGGCCCGCGTTGATATCAACCGGCCGTCCGGTCCCAATCATGGTATCGAGCCATCATGACATTTCATGACATTTTATCAGGACAAGTACGAGACCCGCGATTATGATGCAATCAGTTGCTTTGTCCCAGCTACCTCGTATTGCATCCTTGGGTTCAGGTACAAATATTCTCTGTCTTCGTCAGGTTATATGCCACATGGTGCTCAGAATGACTAGAGCTAAGTCATACGCATCTGGTCCGACATATGTTGATGGAGTTCATCGCGCGACACACGTACTAACTGGCAATTGATAGACTTCCTCGCGTTCGTCAACTCTTCTCCCACGCCATACCACGTTGTCGAAAACGCGAAAAAACTCCTATTAAATGCTGGTTTTCTCGAGCTCAAGGAGCGCGAGTCATGGAACGGAAAGGTTGAGAAGGGAAAGAAATACTTTCTCACCCGAAACGGCAGCAGCATCATTGCGTTTGCTGTTGGCAATGAGTGGAAGCGGGGCAATGGCTTTGCTATCGTCGGTGCACATACTGACAGTCCCAGTTTGCGGTATATGGATTTTATGTTTTGCCACTGTGGAAGACTGCCAATTGCTAACTGACGGTTGCAGGTTGAAGCCTGTCTCCAAGAAATCTTCAGATGGTTACCTCCAAGTCGGTGTGGAGCTCTATGGTGGAGGACTTTGGTATGATTTGTAACATTGACTTAGCATTGAATCTGGCTAATTTGCAGGCATACGTGGTTTGATCGCGATCTCAGTGTTGCTGGTAGGGTTTATGTCTCCGACAACGGCAAACTGGTACCCAGGCTCATCAAAGTTGATAAGCCAATCTTGAGAATTCCCACTCTGGCCATCCACTTGGACCGGGAGGCCAACACAAAATTCGAGTTCAACAAAGAATCTCAGCTTTTCCCAATTGCCGGCCTTGCTGAGGAGATCCTTAATAAAGCGGACACTAACGAGAAGACGGCGACCATAGAGGAGGCGGAGGTGAAGGCGGACGAGGATTCTTTTCAACCTTTTGCGGCAATGAACGAACGTCACCAGCCTAAAGTCATCGCTCTCATTGCTGAAGCTGCTGGTGTCCCTATCAGTGCCGTTCGCGACTTCGAGCTCATCTTGTACGACACTCATCCTAGCGCGCTCGGCGGTATATCTGACGAATTTATCTTCTCCCAGCGCCTTGATAATCAGGTATGTTTTTCTCAATCCCAATAGAGAGGAGCTTATTGTTTATGTCCGGGATAGATGATGTCCTACTGTGCCATTCGCGGTCTGATTGACAGCTTGGAGGCTGAAAATGTGCTTGAAGGGGACTCAGTGATCCGGATGATCTCTTGCTTCGACCACGAGGAGATCGGCTCCGAGAGTGCCCAAGGCGCGAGGTCATCCTTATTGCCCTCAATGTGAGATATGAACTGAAATTTTTGCATGTGCCTATCGGCGCCCACTGACACGCCTATGTTGTTTAGTGTCAAAAGACTTTCTGGGCTCTCGGGGATCCCATCAATTGACGCCAAGGAAGAGGCCATAGTTGGCGGCCGGTTTTACGAAGAGACAGCCATCAAGTCTTTCTTGATATCTGCCGATATGGCACATGCAGTCCATCCAAATTATTCCGGCAAGTACGACACTACCCACAAACCTCAAATTAACAAGGGACCTGTCATTAAGATCAATGCAAACCAGAGATATTCAACCAACTCTCCTGGTATTCTCCTGGTCGAGGAGGTAGCTAAGATTAGTAAGACGCCGTTACAGTTATTCGTGGTCCGCAATGATTCTTCTTGTGGTTCCACGATTGGCCCGGCCCTTGCTTCTCTGCTAGGTATTCGTACCTTGGATCTCGGCAATCCTCAGCTCAGTATGCATTCCATCCGCGAGACTGGAGGTTCTGCAGATGTTGAGCATGCCTGTTCGTTGTTCGCGGCCTTCTTCAATCACTTCGCGACAATAGAAAACAAGATTTTTGTAGATTAACTGACTAGCAAGAGATGCGTCTGCTTTTTTCGCTCTGGTTTCCATGTTGTAATATATAGCTAGGGATTTGTGTATTATTTCAGATTGCATTTTTAATTTGTAATTGCTCCTTACAGCTCCTCCTCCAGAGAAATGCTAGATTTAATAAGTGATGTGTGGTTAAATGCTATTGCGCGCCAGATCGACAACTCGTGTTTTAAGGTGCGTA
This sequence comes from Lipomyces yamadae, assembly GCA_030556285.1. NCBI lineage: Eukaryota > Fungi > Ascomycota > Lipomycetes > Lipomycetales > Lipomycetaceae > Lipomyces > Lipomyces yamadae. The sequence goes on along the minus strand of JAKTPU010000006.1, from coordinate 376,283 downwards.
CGCTGTTTAAACTCCTGACGGGTGGACTGGTTGTGTCGGGGGCGCCTTTCCTTTGGGTAAAGCGCACTGCATGCTATAATGACTCAAGCTTTTCTTTGATACAACCAATATTTTGCATTTGCACGATATTAAGAATACCACGATATATTCAATGATAAGTCGAGGGTCTGAACAATTAACGAAATGGGGTCAGGAGGCGACACTTCAACTCTGCGATTTAAGGTCATAAGACAATACAAACAACTTTTGTTTATGGGACGAGAATATCCGTACGCTACATCTTTACGATCCATAGAATAATCTGATTTGATGAACCTCTTTGTATGCTAACGTCAGCTTTGTTGGGTTTCTTAGCAGAGGCTACCGATACTTTCGAGATAATTTACATGCTGGTTTCAAGAAGAATGCACAATTGACGGATGTGAAAGAAATCGAACAGAAATTGAAATTTGCCGAGCATATAGAAAGAGGTATGATTATATATTGATCGTAACCATGAAAAGTTTGGTTATAACGAAGCCATCACGAACAGAAATAGCTGCCTTGTACCATGTGCGAAAATATCGCGCGATGAAGCAGCGATACTACGATGGCGATCAATAGTTTTGACCAATGTGCTGGCAATAGTGGTTTTAAGATAATGCGTCTTGTTGAAACAGTACTCGTGGTGTAGATAAATATATGGGCTCGGCGACATTTCCGTGGCCCAGTCTACTGTGATCAGATCCTACCAGATTAAGGCATATTGCGGAATAATACAAGACACCGTGATTAGCTTAGAGTGATCGGTTTTAAATGATATAGCTGTCGGTATTAGTTGGCGTAGGCCGTGACATTGGTCATGACATCTGCCTTGCCATGTATTAGCCAGCAGCAAAGTTTAGCCGAGAGTAAGATTGAACCGTGTTAAGATGTTGCTTGTATTGTTTCGATCTTTCATAAATGTACTAGTAGACAATTTCTTATGTCCTAGTAAATCAGATTCCTGAGATCGACGGATAATTTTAAAAGGGGGTGTGGAGTACGTTTGTTTTTGCCTACTATACTTGCAAACCAAAGTTTGATGGTTCAGCATTTGTGGACCACGACCTGACAGTGGCCCGAGTACCATCAATCAATCAATCACGCCCACACACATCCAGCTCATAGCAAATGAAGATCTGATCATACGCTATAGGTTATCCTCAAATTTGTCCGACCATCAATCACCCTCGTTATTATAGATTTCCTGAAGCTGGTTAGTTAAGGATCTGTTATGATCGATCCGCGATCAAATTCTCTAACGCCTAGGAACACCAGGTCAATGCCTCCCCCGTGTGCCGGCTTAACGATTTCGTCTAAAATATCTACATAAGTTTTTATACGAAGGTATCAGAAATTAAATTAGTTATATATCGGTTACTTTACAGCATTTATGGTATCAACGCATTGGCAACAGCAGATTCACCTGGCACAACTTTCTCGGCAAAGCAGCTCGCCGCATCACCATGCCAGAGCGGCAGCCACCCTCTCAAGAGGAGGAGGCAGTCAATCCTCGGGCCAAGCATTGCAAAGCCCAGGGAACCTGCTTAATGGGGGTCAAAACGGCCAGAATACGCCATTCAAAGTTCTCGGTGTTCGAAGACTGGAAGGAGCAGAGGGAGAAGGACTAGAACGAGTCCAATCTGAGAAACCAAAAGATGGGCGTCAGGACTGGGCAGCTTTAGATTTAGGTGGACAAGGAATCCGGAATTTGAATCTGGCTTTATTTAATTACCAGTTTTTGGACAAGTTATACATAAATCACAACAGGCTCACCTCACTTCCCGGTGCCGTTTGCAAGCTTGGGCAGTTGACAATTTTGGACGTCTCCGGAAACCTTTTGATGGCGCTGCCGCCGGAGATAGGATTGATGAAGAACCTACGGATGTTTCTTGTTATCGACAATAATATTCAAAACCTCCCAACGGAGATGGGAATGCTGTATAGATTAGAGGTTCTAGGAATCGATGGAAATCCTTTACCAGATTCAATCAAGAACTTGATGGCTAAGGACGGGACGCGCGGGGTCATTGGGGAGCTTAGGGATAATGGCCCAGGTAACGTTTGGAACTGAATTTGGTATATTCACATTCGCTAACGATGATCAGTTCCCGTACCACCAACAGCTCGGGATTGGATCGTGTTAGAGGACAAAGAGCCTGAAAAGGATAGCGCCGAAGAAGGAATATTTTCGGTAGTATCATACAACATCCTTCATGATAGATACACAAGGGTGTATGGTTACACTCCTGTTTGGGCGTTACAATGGGATTATCGACGAGAGAGCGTTAAACAGGAGATTATCTCGTACGACGCTGATATCATGTGTCTTCAGGAAATAGACCTTGCTACTGTTGAAGACTTTTTATCGTTGCCTGAATTCTCGGAGAAGGAATATACAGGATTCCATTGGCCCAAATCCCGAGCCAAGACGATGACTGAGGCTGAAAGAAAGAAAGTCGATGGCTGCGCCATATTCTACAAAGAGTCAGTATTCAAATTGATTGACCAACAGCCTATAGAGTTTCAGCACGTCGCGATGAATAGCGGTCTATTAGTTGCAGACAAGGACAGTCTCAAGAATTACCCCGATATTTTCAACAGAGTTGCGACAAAAGACCACATTGCGATTGTTTGCTTTCTGGAACATCAAAAGACTGGAAATCGACTGATGGTGGTTAACGCACACATCGAATGGGACCCAATACATAAAGATGTTAAGCTGGTTCAGGCTGGGCTACTCCTGGGTGAGCTACAAGTCATGGCTGAAAAGTTTGCCAAACTTCCGTTGCCCGATGACTCTCCGATGAAAGGGCAATACACGTCTGGCAAGAAGATTCCTATGCTGATTTGCTGTGATTTTAACTCGACACCTGACAGTGTAGTGTATCAGCTACTATCAAAGGGTTTTATCCCAGGCGAACATTCGGATTTCCAAGGATACAAATATGGCAAATTTACTGAAAACGGTATCAGTCATCCATTTGGTCTCAAATCATCCTACGCAAATATCGGAGAGCTACCATTTACGAACTGTACACCGACATTCACGGATGTTGTCGATTATATTTGGTATACGACAAACAGTTTTACAGTGACCGGGTTGCTCGGAGAGCCGGATAAGGAATACGTGTCGAAAGTTATAGGGTTCCCGAATGCCCACTTCCCATCAGAGTAAGTTGCTTTTTTTCTGCTTGATTTTTTAGCTCTTGGCTGGCAGGTATATTAACACTTGTTAGTCATATTTCCCTTCTTTCTCAGTTCCAGTTTAAAAAGGTGAACGCGGGCTAGGGTGTTGGATTGCTATCTCGGATGTGTATTCTATGATGTACTTTGTTAGCGTTTTGTACTGTATCGTAAAGTTCACATGTATAATTAGACGTTAAGTTATTGTTTAAAGTAAGTTATCTATATTGAGTCATGTCATCTAAACACGCGATATTTGGCATCGCTTTGACTTCTTAGCCGGGTAACACGTTGAGCTTTAGGTTCGGTATGTGGCGGAAGCACCAAAATAGTCCTCGCACCAAGTTCAGACGGACATTACATAATAGTGTCGCATATCCACTCTGGTCCTATACTCCTCGTCTCCCAATACTCCAGACACAAACAACGAAATACACCCCACATATAGCCACATCCTCCGAATACACTCTTTTTGAAAGACCATATGAGTTCAGCAGCTGTCCCAAAGATCGAGCAGCCCATTCTTCAGAAGCTAGTTGCTATCCGAACTCGTTTGACGACGCTTAAGCAGGATCGTTCAACGTGAGTGATGACCCCCCACCTGAGCTCACAGAATTGCTAATTCTATACACAGATATCTGAAATCTAGCGACATCAATTCTGTGTATGAACAAATTATAGATGAAGTGCGGAAGATCAACCATATCCGAGAGGACCCGAGCTTGCATGAAGAGCAGAATCGAGGTACAGAGCCTACGTAACAATGAAGTGAATGTTGTATTGCTAATAGTATGGAAAAGTTGACGTCGTTCTCGATGACGTTTTCCAACTTCTCTCGTTGTGTTTTCTGACTGTCGGCGTTCGATCTGCTCCAGCAACATACGCATCCCTAACGACGGTCAAGGTTAGTTCTGGGACCTGGACTTTGAATCAACGATATATCCTAACATACATTGGTACAGAGACTTTTGGATCACCTCAAGGAAAGCCGAGTCTATTCAAATAATGATTTGGTGCCAATCGAAGATCGTATGAATGAAATCAAGGGTATTGTCGAGAGGGACGCGGTATCCGAGTCGCCTGATATCATTCAGCTGGTCAGATCTAAGATTTCAGTGTGTGGTATGGTATATGCAGTGATCTTATACACGAGCGAACCGTTGACAGTGTGTGGTTAGAGTCTGAATTGAGAGAATTGCAAGACTCGTTGGCCGTTGTTTCGCAAGAGTAAGTTGACTTATCAGAATATCAAGAAAAATATTACTCATGGGGCTTGCAAATAGACTATTGCCTACATTGCAGAGACTAGTTTCTATTCGAAGACAAATCGTATCGATCGGATCGCAACCAAAATTCTCCATCTCCGAATTGAAGAATCTCCAAGAAGAACTACGAAACATCGAGAACTCTCGGGTCGATGGCAACTTTCTGTCGCCTAACGGTAATATTCCCGACGGCCAGAACTTGTTGAATGGATTGTTGGAAGACTGCCATAACGTTTTGAATGACTTTTTTGCACGAGAAGATCTCGTTGCTCCAAGCTTGCGGCCGATCTACGACCAATTAACTGAGATGAAGAATCAGCTCGACAGTTTGATGCTAACGCACAAATGGACGCTTAGGGAGACAGATCTCTATAACTATCAGCAGAAACTTGCGGCCATCGACGATTTAAGAGTTAACGGAGTTTTTGTTGACGAGAACGGCGACACGCCTGAAGGACAGGCGGTAAGTAATGTGTATTAAAGTATGGTGATATGAAGCGGTGCTCTAATTGGTACAGATTTTGCTTTACTTGTTGCGACGTTGCTACGCACTTATTTACCGGCTTTTGGTATCCAGCGAGCCCGTATCTGAAGGTATTCTCTGAATTCTTGACATTTAGCCAAGGATCATGGTCTAATTTCTCATGTAGCACTCACGCCCATCCAGAACCAACTCAGCACAGTAAGAAAGTGTCTAATGGAGGTCAAACGAATGGGAGGACTGTCCTCCGCTCGAGAATTGTACCCGTATCAGATGAAACTGGCATCGATTGACAATCTTCGTGTTGATGGTAAATTCATGATAGGAAATCATATTCCTGAAGGCCAGGGATTGCTGAATGCCTTATTGGCTGAGGTATGCTTGACATCGCCATCTCATATTTAGGCTTCGTGTATACTAATATGTCTGAACTAGTGTTTTGATCTTTGCCACGAATTGAGGGTCGAGATGGACGAGAACGACCAGGAATAGTGTTATGAATAAAGTACAAAGTACATATTGGTGTTCGGGATCCATGGATTTTTTTTGCCTCATCGGACTAGGTTGGGATATCAAGTTGTTGTTACAGTGATATCAGGATATTGCGATGTAAGTCGACTTGAATGGTGTACAGATTGCTTTTCCACTGCGTTTAATATATACATGTATTTTTGATTGCTTTTTATGTGAAAAATCGTTGTATTGTAGTCCGATATATCCATTGAGTTGACGACACCAGCCTATATTGTGCTAGAAAGAGTGAATCCATTCAATTGCAATTTGGCCGTCGAGCACATGCAGTGAATGCATTTCATCCATTCGTTTTCACGCCTTTGTCGATGAAACTAAACCAAAAAAATTAGTGCTCACGCCGTCACTGCATTACGTTCCTGTGTCAACTGCACTTTTAAACTTTAACTCGCTAAGTATAGCAGCCTCACTCATCAATCACCAAACATCCAAAACTTTTTGCCCAGTGCCCAGCACTGTCGTCTTTTTGACATCCTATCCTTCTTAATTATTTGCTCTGAATTTCTGGCGACCGACGGTGAATATTGTCGGGGGGTTGCCAGCAGTTGCTCTTCCGGCTAGTTATATCCGTTTTACCGATCCAATCGATAGTCGCGTTTCTCGAGCAATCACCGGTCTCAACGCCATGGCCGACGACACGGCGTCCACGCGGTCGTCAACAGATAACGCGGATGAGATCTCGCATGTGGAGTCTACGTCGACAGAGACCGATGCGTCGGTCAGTGCGGTTAACGAGGATATCAAACTGAACGGAGGTCATGACTACGCAAGCATGATGACCGAGCACGACAAGCTTAAAGAGAAGTTTGCACAATTGGCGATTTCGTCGAAGGAAGAAGCCGACAAGTTTGAAACTGAGAAAAAGGAATTGCTGGAGAAACTCGCCAAGGCCGAGAAGGAGAGGCAAGACTTTGAAAATCAGTATAAAAGCTTGTTGGGAAAAGTATCATCGATCCGGTCAACTCTTGGTGAACGACTAAAAACAGATTCGGTAAGTATGAATCTATTGATATTTGTCGCGATTGTGGCCAATGAAGGGCTGTATTTTTTTGCCCGTACGCGTTTGTGCTAACAACGTGCAGCAAGAGATAGCACGCCAGAAAACCTCAATAGAGTATCTCGAGCAAAAATGCAAGAACCTGACAGAGACAGTCACGACATTACAGCAAGAAGTCATAACTGCATCTGAAGAGTCCGACAAGCTGTCAAAGGAATTAGCTCTCTTGCGACAGTCATCTATGTCATCACAGGACAACTGGCAGATTGAGAGAGGAGAGTTAATATCGAAACAACACAATCTACAAAGGCAGTTACAGTACGCAGAGCGATCGGCGCAGGATTGGCAGGTGATTGCCAGTGAAGAGAAAACAATGAGAATAACTACTAGCGAGCGAGCTGCTGAGCTGGATGAACAACTGAGAGGCCAAAAATTGTTGTGTGACGGAATTCTTCAGGAGAACAACGAAAACGCAGCGTCTGTTAAGAACTTACGGCAAGCTATAAATGTTCTGCAAGAAGAGCGAAAAGCAGAGCTGCACGATGTTGTAGAGAAAATGCAGACGCAGATTGATATTCTCACGGAGGAGAAGACTATGCTCACAGACGAAGTGGGAGAATTGAAGGGCAGGCTAGGAAGCGCGGAAGCAGATTTGGAGAAAATGAGACCGTTCGAGAAGGAAGTGAAGGAAAAGACTCTGCTAATAGGCAAATTGCGACACGAAGGTATGTTGGTTTACTTCGTATTCATGAATTTTGTGCTAATTAGTATGTAGCCGTCATATTAAATGAGCATTTGACAAAGGCCCTGCGCTTGCTGAAGAAGGGCAGTCCTGATGAGAACGTAGACAGGTAACGACCAGTCGACAATTTTTTTGTGGTGTCTCGGTCGCTAAAATGGTTTATTGTAGGCAGCTGATCACCAATCTTTTACTCTCGTTTTTAAGCCTTCCTCGAAGTGACACTAAACGGTTTGAAATTCTCCAATTAATTGCAGCCTGTCTCTCATGGAATGAAGGTATGCTCGATCGCGGATGACATGCAAGAATGATAACTAACACTTGGTTAATCTGCAGAGCAAAAGACGACAGCGGGTCTGCTAAGACCGGGAACATCGTCAGCCAATGGCACCCCTCCATAATCAGCTATCCGATAGAATTACTCATTTTTGTTCATTGGTACTTTAACTGGGTTACTTTAGATACAGGCATAAGAGGTCGGTTGGTGTAAGAGTAATGGTTTTAAGGAGAGCATTCTTGTATTATATTCTTGGAGAAAATAAATGGTACATTGATTAGCAATTACAAGCGTTCACAACTTGCTTAGCATATTTTTTCTTTGTGATCACTTCGCTTTCGCGACGCTGGCGTAACGGCCCTTCACCCAGACGAGATTCTTGAGGGAATAGGAGAGTCAGCAAAAGTACTGACATTACACAGAACACAATTCGCTAAAACTTACCGCTGTCTTGTCGAATGTACCTCTCAGACCAGGAGTGGCAAAGATATTCTGGGCCCAAGTGTTGAAATACTTTTTTTTTAATACCGTGCATTAGTACCATCACCGAACGCGAAGCATAACAATATTTTGACTAACCTCGTACTTGGGGTCACTGAAATTTGGTCGTTAGTATTAATAAAAACCATCAAAAAATCGGCTATCAACTCACGTGGTCAATGTCTTAATAGTCTCGCCACTGACGAGCTCCGACTCAAGTACCATATAGATCTATATTAATTAGTCAGTCTTCTGATCGTCTTCATATAACCAGCAGAAAATCTGCATACTCGGCGCAGGAAAGGCGCAATCATAATCTCGGCTAGGCAACATTTAGACACCATAAGCTAAACACCACCCAAAACTGATATACCTAAGTTTATGTGATCAGAGCCGCCAAAAAATGGCTTTGCATCCTTGAGATACGGCAAGAATTTTGCAATGGCATCAAAGATCTTGGCGCCAGAGTCGGGGATGCCTGAGTAGTAGACCTCGCGATAGATAGGAAAGAGGTACTCCATGAAGCGGTCGGCCATGAGTCTACTCTGGGCACGGAGGAAAGGGTCACTAGGGATCAATTGGGCTAGCTAATGTTAGCACCGTACTCTATTTTATGGCCCAGCATTATTCGTGGGAAGTAAGTATACCTTCTGGGAACAAGTCTGCAATGAACTGGCAAATTTATTTATTAGCTCATTAACTCATAGAGGCAATTGCTATAAATTCGGTGGGAACATACCTCAGTAGTAACGGCGCTCTCGATAATGATATCGTCACCGTACTTCAGTGTGGGGACTTTGCCTATAATCGCCTGGCATCAGTATTGAAACAGTGGCTCACTGGCAAGTTACCTACCACCGGGGTTGACTTCCCTAAGGAACCATTCAGGCTTGTTGTTGAGGTCAATTTCGACATACTCGAACTCGACATTTGCCTGGACGAGCGCAATCCAGGTGCGGGCAGCCCATGGGCAACTAAATTATACAAAGCGTCAGTCCAAAGGCACCGTTCCTTTAAGTTTCCGAGTATTTCAGGGCACTGACATGACGCAGCCGTAGAGTGTGATTGGCTTTGGTGGGACGAGGGCTTTGAGCGAGGCCATTGTGGAGAATCAGTGCAAATTGAGTGGAAGACCAGAGTGAAAGAGAAGTGGTGGTGAGGTGTCGAAAGGGAGATAAGTTCAACGATTGTGTATTTGTAATATGCCCCGAGATTTTCTTGAGTCGCGTTGATAGTCGTTGAAGCTAATCTCGTGTCGTACAGAACCCTTACGATTACACTTACTAATCATCCCGAAGAACCAGTAGTTCTTAGCCATGTATGATAATATCACTAATATTATAGCAAGTAGCATCTTAAGATGATGATATTAATTAAAGTAATCGACAAAACCAATAACTGCCTAAGGACTCTGTTGAGGTGCGGACCCATATACGATACTCGCGATACCATAGATAGAAACTACGAAAACTTATGGCTTTCAACCCTGTCTTTTAATTGTAACTTGTAAACTGTCACTTAGTAAAGATCAATAGAAATTAAAACTTACAATCCGGCTTGGAGCAACTTGCGCTGGTGAAGACAAGTTGCTAAAATAGCGTCACGCAAAGTACTGTTTTCATGAGATCGCGTTGGGAGTGGGAAAGGCGTTCTGACATCCAAGATCATTGCTTCGTTTTACAAACCAACCACTAGTACCCATTGGCCGTTCGTATAACACGAACAAAGCTGTGACAGTAGATGCGATGACAGCCAGACTATTAGTTCTTCTATCTGTATTCGCTAGTTGCGTATACGCAACCGCTCTCACATACAGCGTGGGAGCAAACGAACGCAGTTGCTTCTATACGGAGGTCAGCCAACCAGGCATGAAAGTTGCATTCTACTTCGCTGTGCGTGCTCCGATTCTCATATATGCTTAAGTTAATTGGTTACAAAGAATGGCCAACAGATTGAATACTAACTGGGGTCCGCGTACAGGTTCAAAGGGGCGGCGCGTTTGACATTGACTACGCAGTCACATCCCCTAGTCAGCGCGTGATCATGGATGGCGAGAAGGAGCGACAGGGAGACTTTGTTTTCACGGCAAATGAGATTGGCGAATACAGGTTCTGCTTTCTGAATGAAATGTCGACGTTTGCTGAGAAGGTCGTCGACTTTGAGATCGCGGTAGGTCCCGATTTAACTGCGCCGACTAACGAACCGCACAACGCTCTGAATTAATCAGTTGTTAACATTTATTCAATTTAATAGGTCGAAAATGAGGCACGCGCCGAATTACCGGTTAAGCAGGCTGGCGGCTCCGAACAGGAGGCTTCATTATTAGAAAATAGCATACACTCTCTTTCAGGAAAGCTTACATCGATTTCGCGTGCGCAGAAGTATTTTAGAACCCGTGAGAACCGCAATTTCAGCACGGTCAAGTCGACCGAGGGCCGTATCTTTTATTTCTCGATCGCTGAAGTGCTCGCCATTGTTGGAATGGCAGTTTTCCAGGTTCTCGTAGTTCAATTCTTTTTCACTGGATGTAAGTTTAGGTGCCTTGACGAATTTGTTTCAAAAAAAATATTTCTAATCGTGTCAATCAATTTAGCTCGAAAAGGTTTCGTCTAAACGTCTGTTATTGATTCCATTGTATGGGTACTATATATTATACGATACAGGTTCCACTTCACATTTATAAACGCACAAAGATGAAAGTAATTATGTCTGAGCAGTCTCGCAACGGGTGCGCACAAATGAAATTACACATGTATATACATAAATATATAATCACATAGTTTAGCTAAAGACTGGTAACATGGATTCATTTCCGGGAATAAAAGCGAAAAAAAAAACGCCATAACTTTATCGTTGACACATATTTATCTTACCAGTACACACGTAGAACGGATACTCACTAACATCATAACGGCTTATTGTTTGCGCGCTAGCAATCACTATATAACGGCAGAAGTTCTAAAGACAGCACTATTCCTATCAACCACGACAAACTAACGCCTATGGCTGCGGCTGCCAATCGACGCGCCTTGTAAACTTTCTACGTCCATTTCTAGTTCTTTGATACTGCTTGGAGTTAGACCTTGCACAATCAATAGCTAGCAGAGTGGAAATTTACCTGTTATGGATTGTCTCCAAGTCCTTGTTAAGTCTGTCTCGTTCCGCAATGAGACGCTTCTCCCACTGTCTAAATCGCACCTCTTCGGTTTTAACCTGCTCAGTGAACCGCTTCTTCAATGATTCCTCCTCCTCCTTAAACTTAGGATTATCCAGCTTTCTCGGTCGGCCTTCACCAAACTTCCGCGTTTCCATTTGCTCCGCGCGGTATCCCTCATAGTGCTTCTGCTCAGTCGAGTTTATAAGATCAAGCATGTTATTTCTGATCAGCACATTTCTGAGCTTCTTGAAATCAGAATGCTCCTCATTTTCGACCTCGGCAACCCCCCACAAATACTGGCGGCCCTTGACAATCCGACCGTCTGGAGTTTCAACGTCGGTCTCTGAGCCAATAACTGCAAAGGGCATAGATGTCTGCCAAGGATTAGTGTCTCAATTCAAACCTAGGAATATGATATGTATATGATATGAGTTACGTACGATGATATGCTTCGTCTCCTCAGCCGCTGCTGGATTGTCTTCTTCAATTGGAGGGCAATAGACCTTAATCCCTTGGGTGTCAATCACTTGGCGGATCTGGATAACACAGTTAGTGAACGAACGTTTCCCAATCGTTGGCCGCTAAACGTACTCGCTCCTTAAATTTTTGCAATTCATGTTGGGACAAAGTATCTGCTTTGGCAATGACAGGGATCAAGTTGACGCGAGTACACAGTCTCTTCATGACCTCAATGTCAAGGGGTTTGAGCGTATGACCGGTAGGTCTGATAAAGTACAGACACGCGTGCACCCTCATATCGATTTTGCCTTCACGGTGCGGCTGCTGCTCTTGTACCATGTAGCTCTCATGCTGGTCATCCAAGAATTCTATGATGGGCATCCAGGAATCTTTGTTGTTGACATAGTCACCAAATCCAGGCGTGTCGACGATAGTCAAACGAACCTTGAAAAACCGTTCTTCGAGCTCTGCCTTGGTTAACTCAATCTCAACCGTTCTGTCGGTTTGCTTTGCATGTCTGCGTCTGTTGTCTGCGTAGTTCTTGACCATAGTGGAGAAGAGAGTGTTGACAAATGTTGTCTTGCCTTACCCAAACGATCAGTTCCGCGATCCCGCAAATCTTCATATCCGGTACATACCTAATCCCGATTCTCCGCAGACCATCAACGTGAACGATGCTCCACGTTTAGAAATGATCTTGCGCCTACAGACCATGTTAGTACAAACACCTAGGACAACAATTGACGCGTCCGGCACGCGGGCGCTCACCTCTGCTCGGGCAGATTATCAATTCCAATATGTGAGGTCATGTTCATTATCGGATTTAATATTACAGCAACGAACGTGACTTATACAACAATGTATAATAGACGAAGAAATTGTCAAGTAGAGGATGATATGCATCAAGGGGGCGGTGGATGCAAACGGGCGGTGCTCAGGAGTAACAAACAATCTAATGAGACGCGTTCAGTGCGACTATTGTGGGTATTGGAATCCCAAGGTTAATGGCTGACAGTTTTCCAACATTGCATACCAGAATAAAGCCACAGTTGGGCCGCTCTCCCGTGACAGGTTTTAATTTGCTTGCAGAAATGAGAATACACCAATTATTTCGCCAAAGAACTAAGCAGTAGTTCATAAGGTTTATTGTAGATTTTCATAAAATTCTTGCTAGCAGGATGTATCAAATTACTGCGATATTTCTGGGTTTGCCAGGCAGAAAATAGGGCCAAATATGCTATTTTGGATCTCGACAAACCACGATCCAATTAACCTTAGTTACGTGAGCGGATCACAAAAATTTCCGAGATCGCTAATAATCGTGGAATAACATCACTTCTTGTACCAGTATAATTACCGGGCATTCCGCACTGGTTGGCATATATCATTACTATTTCTCGCTATTCCAGCAATGTCTGCTCCACTATTGTTCACCCGCCAAAAAGTGATAGGTGCAATTGCATCCGTCAGACAACTGATCCCAGTAAGAAGCCAGTTCACGATTGTAACGGCTGACGGCACCAAAGCCCCGCTGCCACTGACAGAAGCGAACGAATTGGTGCCAACGGCCGGGCGTGGACTATCGAAGAAAAAAATTGCAATGCGCAATCGCAACATGCGGAAGAAGAAGATGCTGTTCGTACAACAAACATCGACCTTTGATGGTGCTTTGGAACGGCTGAAAACTAAGACCGAGAAACCATCAGTCAGAGAGGACAAATTTCGAAAGCTATCGCAAGATGAGCTTTTAGCTGCTAGTCTCCAAAAGAGACAGGCGGGTGTGATATCTGCGCAAAATAATTCATCAAGGAGGAAATTGCTCTCAAGATTAAAACCTTCGAGTCCTTCACAGCGTCTTATGACACTCCTCGTGTCCAAGGTGGAGACCAAAGAACAGGCCGCCGAGCTGAAGAAGGAATTGAAGCGATTGGCCACTGACAAGCTCTACGTTATGCCATCATGGCAGACTACCAAAATGTTTCGCGAGTTGACCTTGAAGGGACTTTACACTGATGCGTCGGATTTGGTTTCCCATAGTGAGCTCTACGGCCTTACTTTCGACCACCCTGTGAAGACTGAGATGCTACGGGCGTTCGCGATACGATGTGAAGCGTTCGGATGGCATTTGGGACACATGCGCAAGGTCAGAAATACGCTTGTCAGGCTGGCAGAAGACAAAGAGAATCGAGTGTTCAAAGTACCCCAGTTTGCAGCTATCGGCATCGGAGCTCTGACGACACTTCGAGCGAACGACGCTAATCCGCCACAAGAATTGTTGACCGCATACAAAGCTGAGTTAAAGTCATTTGTTTCGGCTCTCAAAGGGCGATGGAACAAATTCCCGAAAGTTCAGCCCACTGAGGAGAGTTTGACATCAGTCGGGTTTCTGTCGGAACTGCAGCGACGAGTCGTAGATTTTGAGCTCAGTCTTAGTGGTCTGCAAAGAGCACTGGCGGATGTCTCTTCTAATGATAGGAAGTTTTTAAACACCGCCATCGGTCAGATCGAGGAATCTCTGGACAAAGCAAAGAGCATCTTGACGGAGCAAGCTCGGCAACTAAAAAAGGAAGAATTTTCGAGCCTCACAATCGATTCTTATAGACAGGTGTTTTTGACGGAGAAAAGTGCACAAGCTATGTCAGAGATCTCGGAAGCGTCTACGGAGGAAGAGACGCCGGTGGACCAGTGAATGTAGAACATAAATGTATAATAAATGCTTTCTATGGAATAGTGCATGTGCAACTAAGCATACAATAAGTCTTTAAGCTATATACGCAGCAACTCTGTATCTGATGTATCCCACATCTACAAATTGAATCTATTTCTTAGCACCGTACTTCTGAACGACTTTTCCGTCTGGTATGGTAAAGAACACTGCGGGCGATCCTTCAGAATAAGGTTTATCCAACCGGTAGTACCCCTTGCGCTCGAATTGAATGATCTGGCCCTCCTTCATATCCCGGACATTAAGATCAGCCAAAGCAGGAGTCTTGAATTCCGTGTTGGGGGTAACGAAGTCAGCAACGTCGTCGGTTTCACCAAGCTTTTCTTTTGTGATAAGATAGTCAAAGTCAACCAGGTCAACAGGAGTAGCGTCGTCGGTGGCGGCAAGCCATGTGATCTTCTTTTCGGTCTTTCTAAAATCACCTTCGAGATGCAAAACAGCGTCAATTCCTGTAACCTTATCACCATCCCTATGAATCGTCTTCATGATCGCATTACCCCAGTCCATCAATGTGACCTCCTCGTTGTCCTTGATGGTCTGGGCGTCATCTTGGTCGATATAGATCTCGGAGCTGTAGATAACTTTCTTGGTACCGATATCGGCGTTCTTTTTATGTTTAGGTTTCTCCTCGGTGTATGGCTCAGCCGGACCACCTTCGATAGTGACCTTGACACTGCAAGTTTAAAGTTAATAGCATGATCGGACAAAATGGTCTGCAACGCAAGTAGCATACATATTCTCTTTTACCACGGCAACGTGTCGTGGGGCAACGGGATCAATGACCTTTTTGTTGGTAGCCCAGATCAAACTCCAGTCAAAGTTCAAAATGTTCTTCGAAGGGCCTTGTCCCAAGATGAATGTTCGCAGTCCCTCAACAGTCATACCGCGTCTTCGCACGCCCCGGACGGTGGGAAACCGTGGATCGTCCCATCCAGTGACAAGCTTCTGGTCCACAAACCACTGCAGCTTACGTTTGCTGAGAAGCGTCCTAACAAAGCTGATTCTGCTGAAATCCCAGACGTAAACTTTTCGTAGACCTAACGCCTTCAACATCCATTCGTACTGGGCATTTCTGTCGCGGTATTCGATGGTTCGAAGAGCATGAGTGACGCCTTCAATCGAATCGACAATTGGACAACAGAAGTCGTATGTAGGGTACACTTTCCATTGGGTACCAGTTCGATGATGTGGTGTCAAGTTGCATCTATAGATGACCGGGTCTCTTAAAGCCTTGTTTGGAGAAGTCACTGAGATCTTTGCACGAATGCAATTTTTCAATCCCTGGATATTAGTTAGAATATCTGTCACAAGTTTCAGTGAGATCGAGATTCGCTTACCTCTTCGGTACCTTCAGTCATCTCCTGGAAGATCTTCAAGTTTTCCTCAACAGTGCGGTCGCGACGTTGACTTGCAATACCTTCCGTACGTTCTTGTCGCATCTGATCAACAGGAGTGTCATCTGCATAGGCCTTGCCGTCCTTGATCATCTGGATACAGTAATCGTACATCTGCTGGAAATAGTCCGACGAGAACGTGACTACATCGCCCTTAATGCCCAAGAGCTCAAGATCTTCGAGGATAGCATCCTGGAACTCCATCTGCGCAATAATTATTAGTTATCTCCATCAGAGCAGTTACAAATCAAGAAAAATCTCAATGGCAAAAGTTTTGTCATAATAGGAAACTGACCTTTTCTTTACTCGGATTAGTATCATCGAAACGAACGATAAGCTTTCCATGATAAGTCTGAGCAAAGTATTGATTTAACAGAGCCGCTTTGGCGTGTCCAATGTGCAAATATCCACTGGGCTCAGGCGGGAATCTAGTGACCACCTCCCCGTCTTTGGCGTTCACTAAATTGATGTTGTAGCTGGCACCACCACCTTTAGCTCCCTTTGTTCCCTTCGCTCCCTTGCCGCCCTTTGAGGCGTCATTAACCGATGCTTCGGCTGGTTTAGCCCCAGAATTCACTGCGTCACTCATTGCGAATCAAATGGTTGTAAGATGATGAATCATCGAAGGAACAAAAAAAAAGAGCGTGAGCCATAAACTAATTAGGCGTTTATTAGGGTTTCGCTCGCCACAAAATCAATCGTGAACAGACTGCAAAAAACACGAGACTGACTTCGGTCCTAAATCGCCAAATCCATACAGGCGACCATTATAGGGCATGGACTACAGTAACTACGAACCAAGAGTAATAGTGGTTTCTGGCGGCTTATAGCAAGCATGTTCAATTATTCCAAAAGCAAATCCGGTCTTCCTTAAAAGTTACATTTTAGTTTCACTCCGCAGTGGTCCTCAAGTAATGAGTGGGACATTCATATCTAGCACACCAAATAAAGTCAGATATATGAACGTACGGTAACACACGAGGTATAGTTACCCATAAGGATTCTTCACCAAATAGAGTTGATGATATGTCTCCGCATCCCAAAAGTTTTCTATTGGAACAATCTGCGTAACAATGGGATTGGACTTGTAAAATGTCTTTTGCAACTTCTCTTTAACATCCTCAGCGACCTGTCTCTGTTCGTCAGAGTGGTAGAAAATTGCAGAGCGGTACTGGCTTCCTCGATCAGGTCCCTGTCGATCGGTGGTGGTAGGATCGTGCATTTTAAAAAAGAAGTCGATCAAAGTCTCGTAGGACACTACCTTAGGATCAAACACAATTTGAAGTGCCTCAGCATCTTCCATTGCATGTCAGTGACACCGAACTCACCACTAGAGTGACCAAGGTTTACTTACGACCGGTTGTGTCTGTGCAAACTTCACGGTAATTTGGACTGCTCGTGGAACCCCCACTGTAGCCTACTCGTGCATCGAGAAGACCTTTTCCGTTTCCAAAGTATTTTCTGTACATGTGCTCAACTCCTGCGCAGTAATTGTCAGCATGACTAATGTACACCGTAATCAGATTGGCGTACCCCAGAAGCACCTATGGTGGCCAATTAGCAACATGCAATCACTACACTGTCATTCTAATACGCACCCAGCGGCAAGAGTGGCGATCTCCGCATTGTCAGGCAAAGTCATGGTATGGGAGAGTGGACCAGCCACGGCAGGACTGGCACCAGATGTGCCTGGTGATACTACCGCGCTTCCGCGAAATATGCGACTAAAATGTTGGATCAGCGAAGCCATCAGGACTATCTTGACAGAAAGAGGATGGTAAGTCTGCTTCCAAGTATAATTCGAAATAAAATGTTCTGTAGCTAGCGTTAATGAAGGCGCTGTAGGCAAGAGCGAGAGATGTCGTTGGATTTATATTGAACGGCATCGGATTAGATTAAGGTTTTGGATGACGGATTGAGTATATCACATACGCGATGATTTGGAATCAGCTTTAGCCGCGTTACAACATCATCCTTGGCCTACTTGAAGATATGTTTCTTAATTCTGGCCACATATACGTCATTAAAGAGACCCGCCGTTCAGTGAAGGCAACGAGAGTCTTTTGATACTGTAAATCTCTGTGGCACCTTTCCGTGAGTTTAATCGACGGGTCGCCCCCTGATTTCGGATTTGGGAAACTCGCTCATCCACAAAACCAAGCACTTAACAGTTATTCCGGCGCCAACGCTTGCGATTGTAAACATATATGCGCATTCAGAGTGCTACGTGGGCTTAAATACTCGCGACGATGTGGGAATTACCGCCAATAACCATTGGGCTCGCTAGCGTGGTGGTCCTCATCATGGGTTACCGTTTAGTAAGGCACCGATATCCCGACATCCACCCATTCGCGCTCTATCACCAGTCGTCCATTTCGCCTGTGAGAAATTCAGAAGAATCAGCGATTTACCGATCAACATTGACTCCTTTCACCTATCCACTGATCTCTGGCTTGAACATACGAGAGGGCCACTCTTTTCGAGATGGCGATGTACGGGATATTTGGAATTTTGCAAAAAATGGCAAGCTCGGTGTTTTCAATAAAAAGACCAATGAAATTGTGTATCACGATTATGGTACGTCGGTGTGTGCTGTCGTGTCGATCAAAGTGTCCGTATTGACTATCGCTGCAGATACTGAGTTGACCCCCTTAGCTCATAAGGTAGCATCTCGATTCAACCAGTACGTGCCCGACGTCAAAAAGATTGGTATTTATCTGCCCAACTCACTTGAAAATGTCGTGACATTTTTTGCGGCCGCTCATTATGGCATTACAATCGTGTTATTGCCGCTTGTATCGGACATGAGTGAATTAACTCGCTATTTGGAGATCTCACAGCCCGAGATCTTGATCTTTGAGGATGGGCTTCTTGACTTTGCTCAGCTTACTCTGCCGAAATCAGTCCAATCTGTAATCGTTGTTGCTCCCAGTATACGTGATCATCATAAGTGGAAAGGTCAGCTTAGTGAGCACGCTCCAAGCTCGATTACGGTCCATAACTGGGAAGATGTCGTTTCGAGTACGTCCAGTATTGCGACAAGTCTTGAGACTCCACAGGAGGCTTTCACTGGTCCAGCTGTTATTGTTCCGTACACGAACCCTTTGGGAAAGGTTGAATCGGCGACGTTCTCTCATCGGGTATGCAGGCTGTCATAACGGATGGCTTTCTGGAGACAAGCTGCTAATTAGTTGCCATAGAATATTGTTTCGGCGGTGGCGGGCCAACTCCGCGTCATATATAAAAGCGAGTGCTTCAGACCTGCCGACGTTGTGCTAACAGTGGAATCTCTACAGAACATGTATGCCAGAATCATGCTCCTGGCTGCCTTTACGGCGGGAACAAACGTAGTGTTGTGTGATATGCATAGCGAGGAATTTGATTTAGAAGTTCTCCGGGCAATCAATCCGACCGTTATGATCGCGTAAGTGCTCATGCCGTGACGTTTGTATTCACTTATTAATTTAATGCCTTGCAGTCCCACCAAGTCGTTGCGTGGTCTTCTCAATTATACTCCGGGACTCATTACTAAAATGCGACTCAAACGAGCTCGAGGTATTCTTGCGTCTGGAAATATTCCATGGCCGATTTTGGGACTGCTGCCGAAACTCCGGTTAGTCTACACGCATGAGGAGCAACCAGTGTCACAAAAACAGGCTAAAACCAGCAACGTCAATGATAAGACTAGCTCGCTTACATCAGCTCAACTATCACTTCTTCGAGCGCTCTTGGGTGCGAGAGTCATATACTCTCTAACAAACCCTCGCATCGCAGGACCAATCTGCCAAACTCATATCTACGATTACCGAAATCTTGGTCCTGCTAGAGTTTATGGTCCCCTTGTACCAGCGGTAGAAGCAATTGTCAAAGATACCGAGCACCTGAAAGGAGGTGACAGACAGGGCCAATTATTCGTGAGAGGGTTACCTTGTGCCGACCGCGGATGGGTGACAACTAATATCGTAGGCGAATGGGGGGACGACGGCTGTTTTAGAGAGCTGTCTTAGTACATTACGAGTTTCTGGCATGTAACGACTAACTTATTAACAAAGTTTTACTCGAAATTGGGGAAGTGTCTTACTTATCAAAAATGCCATATATCGCGTAATGCAACTCCGGCATACTTATATTCTTTCTAATTCACTTAGATTTCCCCGATGGTGGTCTATTGAAATTTATACCCGCTTCCTTTGGTTTAGTGATCATACTCGTCAACTTCTGCAATCTATTGACAAGCGGTATGACAGATCGGCGCGCAAACCACGGCGTAATTAGCAACGAAAACGCCACTCGGAGTGGAAGACTCATCTAATGACTCTATTAAAAAATCGCTTCCTCGAAAGGTTAACAAATACAAACCTTGACGATTGCATAAGCAGTTGCCCCTTGTAGAATTAGTCTCGCCGCCGATTCTGAGCCTTCTGGTAGCGAATTTGATGGAAACTGCACGAATTCGGATAATTGGCATTTTATAACTCGCAAAAGAACGGCTCGATACTTACAGTTTTGGAATAAAACTCCCTGCCTGCTTCAACCAGTCCCTCCGGCACGGGCGGTATCCAGTCCGTTACCTGGAACAACCATATCAACCCAAACAAGGGGACAACAGCCGTAACTTCGTGGAGCAACAAGAAAGTAAATACATAAGATCCCGGTGCACTCATTAGTCTCTCGGCATGTGGTCGCATGGATGCTGGCAATTTGTCTAAAATGCGTTTCAAACGCTGCCGAGACCTGGCGGCAGCTTCTGCCGTTGTTGACTTGACTCGAATCGCCTTTCCATCCGGTTCGAATGCACGTACAGTTCGCGATGTACTAAAGTTACTTCTCGGCAATTGACGTAGTCTGGTGAAAATGCTGCAGCGTGGTACCTGAAATGGCTTCGTTGATCGCACGACTGGACGAAGGAGCATCTGACAGGTGCCTGACGTCCATTCGAAACTCGAAATTGGACAATGTCGCATCACTTCTCGCTGTTTTTCCAAAATTTCGGAACAATGTAACGGTGAGATTTAGTATGGTTGATCGATGTCGTGAGATTGATCGTGGGATCAATCTACTTCATCTCGCCAGAAGTGAGCCGCACGCCGCGAGCTATCGGCGATATGTTCAGCGGGTTCTGAAGTGCACCAACGGATCGCCTACGAAGATATAATATAGTGGCGATCCTATTTTAATTGTTGGTAAAGGGCAACAGACAAACTGGCTATTACAGAACGATCACCATCTTCGATATCCGCGCCGTCGAACAACCGCCGACGGCCGATATGTCGGTTTTTCACCACGCCTGCAGGTACTTCTTCGCACCACTCCCCGGTTCTCCGGCGAAAACGATTTCGAAAGAAAATTTATTAACTGACGCTTATCGTGCAGGATGTCGTCGTGGGGTTTCTTGCCCGTTCCGCCATATTACTCCATCAGGAGAGCGTGAAAGTCTTTTACCTCGGGAGGCGGAAATCCAGGAACTAGTCCGGAAATATACCAATGCTGAGATTGACGAGTACGTGGCTATGCGGAAATATGCATTATAGATCGACCGATACCAGGGTATGAAGCTAAATTATTGGGTTTTAGTGACTCGATTCGGGTTTCAATTCAACCGTCAGACCCAGATTTCCCTTTTGATCTGGCATATCTTCACTTCATTCTGAACGTACCAACCGATTACCCGTCAACTGCGCCGAAACTGACCGTGATTAATACGGATGTTCCCCGTGGTTACGCGTTAAATATTGAGCATGGCTTTGCGGACGAAATTAGCAAGCCTGCGTTGGGATCGATGTCACTGGTACAGATGATCGATGCGCTCAACGAACGCCTCGAGGAGTTCTTAAAGGCAGAGAAAAGAGAGACGATTAAGCTGGTAAATGTCGGGCGAAGAAATGGCAACGGTGCCTTGTTAAAGTCAAGCACCGGAAATCGAGGTTCGTATTCGGACTGGGGATTCGATGAGAGTGTTATTTCGAGCATGCAAGTTTCTGATTCTACGGCTTCGCAAAACGATCGTGTTGCGGAACATGCGGCCACGTTTACGGAACCGGTTTTACAAGAAGCTTCGGCTCGCCGTGAACGCGAGATTCGACAGCTTCAGTCCAGATTGCCAGGAAGCAAACTGTTCAGCACTGATGAAGTAACCGGAGACTCTACATTCACCGTCCCGTTTGACGTGGCAAACAATTCTTTCGTTCCGGCGGGTTTGCGCAACACATCTACTGTACGCCTCATCGTACCGAAACTGTACGATCTTGTCCCTGTCACTATATCTTTGCCCTCTATAGCCGCACCCGAGGCACGAGCCGTGGAAACTAATTTTGGCATCCACGCGGGTCAGCATCGGGAGTTCTCACTATTTGCTCATATGAATTTCTTCGTCCAGAATATACAAGACTTAGCTGCACAACAGCCGTTACTCCATCCTATCGAAGAACCGGCCGTTGCTGGAATCCGGGAACGTCCTGATGAGGAATACAGGAAACCACCAGAGTGGGATGTGCTTGATGATGACGACGGTGATGATGATGGTGATGGCTATGAGGATGAGTTTGACGATGAATCCGACGACTCAAATTGGGATGTCAGGGAGGATGGAGAACGTGGAAATGAGGAGAATTTCTCAGGATCTAGTGACGCGGATCAGAGCGATACGGCTGTCGAAGATGTGGCTCCTCAACAAGTTAGTCGGAGTCATGCGAGAAGTGACCATCCACCACTTCACGGGACTTCGATTAATCTGTCTGGACTACGACTGAATGACATTGGCGTTGTCGAATGTACAACATTGAGCATCGTTGTTAAATGCCTGCGATGCAAGACCGAGGCGGAGATACGTGACATTAAACCGGGCCTCGCATCTCGGTCGAAAAGTACAATATGCGCCAAATGTAGCTCGGAACTCAGCGTGGCATCTTTTCGGGCCGAGTTCATGCACGAGAATATGGTTAGGCTGGGGTATATTGACTTGCTCGGATGCACGCCGACAGATATCTTGCCGAGCAGCTTCATGCCGTACTGTGGGAGCTGTTCAGAGCCGTTGCCGGGAACGACCGGAATAGCAGGTCTTGGTCTGGCCCAAACAATGTCAACCAACTGTCGGTCATGCCATACCAAAATGTCGATTTTTATCCCGCAAGTCAAATTCTCCCGGGTGTCGGATGAACAACAAGCGCCGGCGGCAACGATAGTAAAGAAACGGACTGAGGCGAGATTAGGCGTCGTTGCCGGGACGGCTTTGCCGTTTAATGGGACGTGCAAGCATTATAAACGATCGACCCGATGGTTCAGGTTCTCGTGCTGCAACCGAGTGTTCCCGTGTGATAGATGCCATAACGAGCAAAGTGATCATGCTGACGAGCATGCTAGTCGGATGGTAAGTCTTTTATTTGGTCGCTGTCGCTGGGTTATCCGACTTGTATCGGGTGCTGATAGGATATAGATTTGTGGCATGTGCTCCCGGGAACAAAATTATCAGCCAGAAGTCTGCGCGTACTGCCGCCACTCGTTTTTCCGTAAGAACACTGGATTTTGGGAAGGTGGTCGCGGTACGCGCGATAAAGTGAAGATGAGCCGGAAAGATCCTCGGAAATACAAACGACGTCCGGCGCCACCTTCTTAAGAATTTTTTTTTGTTGCCATTGTCAAAACTGTTGTTTGTTTGATATGTTACATTGCACACATGCATGCATTACATTCATTGTATATAGCCGCAGGACTATTATACTCAAATGCGTATACCCTATAAATGAGCCTCTATATTGACAATTTATGGATAATTTTGTCTGCAATTGCTCTATAGGCCATCGCATTGGCTGTATCTGGCTCTGCCACCACAACAGGCGTTCCAGCGTCCGACAACGTGCATATGCTAGGATGTAATGGGATCGAGCCTAAAACTTCTGTCCCAAGCCTGGCAGCTTCCCTTTGAACACCTTGAGATCCAAAAATATGAGTTTCGTGGTTGCAATTCGGGCACACAAACACGCTCATGTTCTGGACCATGCCGAGTACGGGAACATCTACTTTTTTGAACATGTTGATACCTTTGACCGCATCTATCAGCGCGATATCCTGTGGCGTGGACACGATGACGGCGCCGTCAACGACGATCTGCTGGGTAATTGTCAATTGGACGTCGCCAGTGCCAGGCGGCAAGTCGAGGACCAGAACATCCAGACCACCCCATTCTACGTCGTGGAGTAACTGTTGCAATGCTTTCATGACCATTAGGCCGCGCCAGACTACCGGCGAGTCTTGGTCCGGCAGCAGGAAGCCGATCGACATTGCCTTGACGCCGTAATTCGACAGCGGAATTAGCCGATTGCTTTCGGTCACGTTCGGTTCGCCGCCGGTTAAGTTCAATAGCTTTGGTATTGACGGACCGAAAATGTCGGTGTCGAGTATGCCTACGCGTTTTTGCTGCATGGCAAGCGAGAGCGCAAGGTTCACTTTTAACAACAGCGATCGTCAGCCGTGTTCGTTTAAACACAAAACAAAACCGAGTTTGGCGTCGCGTACCTGCGACTGTAGACTTGCCCACACCGCCTTTTGCGGAAGACACGGCTATAATTTTGTCGACGTCCCTGAGCTTGGCCTTCTTTGGTAGGCCGCGTGCCATCCGGGGTAATGTCGGTGCCGGTCCACGATCTTTAGTCGGGATCTTAAATTCTTTATGTTAGATCCAGATCAAGAACAGAAAGTAAGAAAAAGGTAAAGTATATACGGCTAGTAGAGGTGTTATGGAAGATGAAAACTGTCGATATCGACTCCGAAAAACTGGCCTCAAATGGGCCCGGATCATTGTGAGAGATGTTTGCCAAATTGAAATGTTACGGAATTGATCGATTGGAAAAAGAACACCCGTGACAAATCTACTTCTCAATTGATAAGATGATATCATATGTCGACCTATATACAATGTAGAATATGCGAAGGACACGCCGGGGTTCGGTGAGCAACAAATCTCAGATTACAAACGCCGCACGGCTTTGACCGCAGTGCGAAGAATAGTTATGAATAGTCACGCTATATTGTATGCATATGATTATCTTACAAAGTCGTAGGTGAACTAAGGGAAAAAAAAATACAATACGTGACTCATGTCACAATAAAAATATATACCAATATCACCGCACTTTAATCTGCACGCAATCTAGTATGTTTAAAAAGTAGTGCAGGTTCAAACAAAAGCAAAAAAAAAAAAACAACCACTTTTAAACGCCCGATTACAATTCATCATGGTCCGGAACATCCTCATCCTCAAAGCCACCAGGGTAGCCACCCGACGCATCACCACCGTACAACTTGCTGGTAATAGGGTATGCGACGGAAGACAACTTTTCACGCTGCTCCTCAAAGTCTTCCTTTGTGGCACTCGCCGCGTTCTCGTCGATCCACTCTTGGGCCTCCTTGATGGCATCGAGAATAGTTTCCTTGTCGGTGTCGGAGATCTTGGACCCAAAGCCAGTCTCGGTATCATCATTGACCTGGTTGCGGAGCGAGGACGCGTAGTTCTCAAGCGAATTGCGGGCCTCGATCTTCTCGCGAAGCTCGGCATCCTGCTCAGCGTACCGCTCGGCTTCCTCGACCATACGATCAATGTCCTCCTTTGTGAGACGACCCTTGTCGTTGGTGATCGTGATAGACTCGGACTTTCCGGTACCCTTGTCGGTAGCAGCTACCTTTAGGATACCGTTAGCGTCGAGTTCGAACGTGACTTCGATCTGCGGTACACCACGAGGGGCAGGAGGGATGCCGGTGAGCTCGAATTTGCCGAGGAGGTTGTTATCCTTGCAGAGCGTTCGCTCGCCTTCGTAAACTTGGATCAGGACAGTAGGCTGGTTATCGGCCGCGGTCGAGAAGATCTGTGACTTTCTAGTTGGGATAGCAGTATTTCTGTTGATAAGCTTTGTCATAACGCCACCGGTTGTCTCAATACCAAGCGTGAGTGGGTTGACGTCGAGAAGAACAATGTCCTCAACACCCTCTTCGCCAGACAAGATACCACCCTGGACCGCGGCACCGTACGCGACCGCCTCGTCTGGATTGATACCTTTGGAAGCCTTCTTGCCATCAAAAAAGTCCTCGAGAAGTTGCTGGACCTTTGGGATACGGGTGGAACCACCGACAAGGACAATATCGTGAATGTCAGACTTCTTAAGACCGGCATCCTTGAGAACTTGCTCGACAGGCTTGAGAGTCTTCTTGAACAAATCGTAATTGATTTCTTCAAACTTGGCCCGAGTGAGGGTCTCCGAGAAATCAATGCCATCGTGGAATGACTCGATCTCGACCCGGACGGACATCTGGGACGAAAGCGTGCGCTTGGCCTTCTCGACTTCACGCTTCAACTTGCCCATGGTTCTGGGATTAGTGGTAATGTCGAGATCATGCTTCTTGTTGAAAATCTTAGTAAAGTGCTTGATGACACGGTTGTCGAAATCTTCACCACCCAAGTGAGTGTCACCGGCGGTTGCAAGGACCTCAAAAACACCAGATTCAATGGATAGAAGAGACACATCGAAGGTACCACCGCCGAGATCGTAGACAATGATCTGCTTCTCCTCATCGCCCTTGTCAAGACCGTACGCGATAGCTGCAGCAGTGGGCTCATTAACGATACGGAGCACGTTGAGACCCGAGATTGTGCCGGCGTCTTTAGTGGCCTGACGCTGGGCATCGTTGAAGTACGCAGGGACAGTGACGACGGCGTGGGTGACCTTCTTGCCGAGGTAGGACTCGGCGATCTCCTTCATCTTGGTAAGGATCATGCCGGAGATTTCCTCGGGCGTGAAGAGCTTGTCTTCCTTGCCGACCTTAACCTGGACAACAGGCTTGCTGTCCTTGCTCTTGACTGCGAACGGGAAGTGCTTCATGTCAGCCTGGACGTCCTTGTCGTCGAACTTGCGACCGATCAAGCGCCTAGTTTAGTCAGATATTTATTGTACATAGAACACATGTAATCGAGGGGTGGCGGCTCACTTGATGTCAAAGATAGTGTTGGTAGGATTGGCTGCAGCCTGGTTCTTTGCAGCATCACCAACAAGGCGCTCTTCTTCTGTGAAGGCGACATAGGATGGAGTAATACGATTGCCCTGGTCATTTGCGAGGATCTCAACGCGACCGGATTTCATGACACCAACGCAAGAGTATGTTGTGCCCAAGTCAATTCCGATAACTAATTTTTTAACCGGTTGGCATGAGCACGCTCATTGGATCCACTTGGGTTTTCACTTACCAGTGCCGTAGTTCTCTGTGTCGTCGGCGTGGACGCCATTGAGCAGGAACGGCGCCGCAAAAAGCACGAGCGCATAGAGAAGGATTGACCAGGAGATCAGAGCGCGAGAAGAAGGACGCTCCATTGAGACTAAATACGACTAGAAAGCAAGGCAGATCAACAGAGGCGAATGGTGGTTAGTGAACTATCAAAAAAAAAGGAGAAGGGGTGCGCGACAGGGGGGTTGACGGCCAAATTATACGCAGCCAGTTGCCGTCGAAAGGCCACTGTGGCATTATTCTTCCCGTCCGGCGCAAGTGACACATGCAGTTGCGTTTCTGCCACATTCGTCGCGTGGCTGCAGAACTGTCCAAGTGGCCACTTTCTCGATTGTGTGTGCTGGCCACGCCAGTCACCCCACAGAGCACGTGACTCTAGCCAATGGCCGAAGGGACCAGGCACGTGATCGCTTCCTTCCTTGGGCTCGTGCAGGTGGACCCCTAATAATAATAGTAGTAGTAGTTAATACGATAAAATTGCCAGCAACCTCTGCTGCATTATATTATCGTCGCCATATCCGACCGATATCGATCAAATCCTTACCATACTGTCTGCCAGTTGGGGCACTCGCAGTCGCGCACCACCCACTAATGTCACAGCAGCAGCAGCAGCAACCGCAGACGCCAACAACAGGTGCGGGCCCAACCCGGTCCGCGTCGAGTGCGGGACTGAAACGGAACTCGTCGAAGCACTTTGTCGTTTCGGCAACAACTGGTCCGGGTCGCATGCACCACCGAAACCCATCGTACGGACGTGGTTTGAACAAGCAAGGCAAACTCACGCCATTAACACTCGCCCCTACCGACGCGGCCGTGCCGACTCCGCCATCGTCGGCCACGTTGCCGCCGGACCGTAAACAGGCAGAGACTGGAGCGATGAAGAAGTCCAAGAGCACGGAGTCGTTGCCGTTGCGGAGGCGAGAACTGTCTGCCCTATCGCTCTCGGGCCGGAAAGGATCGAAGGTCACACTTGCCCACAAACGGACGCTGACGAGCCTGAGCACTGTGCACACTGCTGCCAGTGCAGGCACAGGAACCAAGAAGGCCGCCACCACCGCCGCTGCAAAGAAGCCGCCGATCGCGCAACAAGTGTCGGAGGAAGACGATGAAGAGGATTTGACAGACGATGACGAGGGATTGTCCATCGAAATTCCGCCGAGGCGACCCAGTGTGCAGGTGGATGAGACCGGAAATGTGTTGACCAAGGACCAGCAAGCCTCCGCAGCCTTCATGACGGAGGTGGATGCGGCAGGTAACAATAACCTACGACATGTACCCTCGTCGTCAGCGCCGACGTCGGCCGCGACGTCACTTAAGTCTCCCGCAGAGCAGGAATACGAGAGGCCAATGAATGCATCGAAACTACAGGAAAACATACAACAGGAGCGAAAGAAACAGCACCGCGAGCGGGAACTCGGTCTGACGATTGATGTTGCGGCCGCAAACACAGGAGCAGCACCAACCGCAGCAGCGCCTGTTGTTGCCGCACGAGCGCTGGCTGAGTCGTCACGACTGCCGGCAGAACTCAAACAAGGCATGGAAGATACGCTTCCGCTTCGAGTTGAGTCCGAATCGCCGGCCCAGGCGGGAACGTCTGGTTCAGGATCACTGGATTCGAATCCGGCCATTCGATCACGGTTTATAGACGACACCATGTCAGGGAGGCAAACAGCGGTGACGACGCCGCCAGCGACTACGACGACGACTACGACGGCGACGACATCGTCTTCGTCTGTCACGGCGTTAGCGGCCGACGTGCCGGCCGTGGGCCCTCAGAAAGATGACGGGCCAAGGCACCCGCTGCAGTCGCCGACATCGTTCCCGCCCCGACGCAACATCATCACGGACGCCGAAGCAGCAGCCGCGGCCGAAGCAGCAGCAGCAGCGGCGGTGGCGGCGGTTGCCAACGTAACGTCGTTGCCGTTGTCTAGTGGGGCTTCATTGGCCGACGTGGCGGCCGCGGCAGCGGCAGCGGCCGGTGGCAGCAGCAGCAGTCGCACGCAGCAGAAGCTCTGGCTGCAGCGGGCGACGAGCATCCGGGATGGGGCCCGGAGTCCGAGTATTAATGGCCGCAGTGTGAGTCCGGACGGGATGTTCCTAGACTCTGATAATACGCCTGAATCGTCCGGGGGTCCTAGACGACGGAGGGCAAGCAGCGCGCGTCGGGCGACCGCATCGGCTGTGCAGCGGGAATTCGATTCCCTGTCAAAGGAGCTCAAGAATGTGATGCGGTATCGCGATCCGGTGGCTGAAGCCCTCGACAGGGTGAGGATCCACGTGTTAGCCCCGTCTGGTGGGCTCGCTCCTGGACCGGGGGATGCGGTGGGACGCGGTGGGTCACGGTGGATGTTTGGCGTTGGTGATGGCGACGAGGCTGTAGCAGCAGGGTTGGTGAGTTCGAGACGCCAAAGAGAGGCAGAAATAAATGAGGCGCTAGAGAAGATGTGGGGAGGGAAATGGCGGTTGATCGATATCATGGATTCAGCAGCAGCAACTGCAGCAACTGCAACTGCAACTGCAACGGCAGGAGTAGTTCACTCGACGCCGACGCGAAACCCGCGAATTGCGAACGTTGCGTCTGGAAGCAGTGCCAGTGCAAGCCCGCTTCGTCGGGGATAATTTTTTTTGGTGGAGGCTAGATATTTACGTTCTTTTTTTTGGATTGGGTTTTTTGTGCGCTGCAGGACTAGATGAACTGCCGGGATGGAGGTGTAAATTAACTTTAGTTTTTTTTTTGGGGAGAAGGGGGGGCGGGGATCAAAGATTTTTACCGGTATGGGCGTATTGGCGTTGTCGTGGTAATTATTGTTTGTTGTAATGTGTAGGTGTAAGGTATTAGTATCATATCTTCTCTACTTGGTATGTAATTGTTCAATCCGTCGAGCACTGGCACGGAATAAAGTAAAGGCATGGGCTGACTGTTACCCCCCGGCTGTCGTAGGGACACCAAAAATATAAAGAAAATTAGGTCCATAATTAGGAAATATCGGACTCGCACAATACGGATGAATACCAAAAAAAAAAACAAGAAAACCCCAAAAGAAAAAATTAAAAAAAAAGTATTTTGCTCCGACCAAGGCTGCTGCTGCCGAGTGCCCCGGGATGCCTGAAATTTAGAAATTGCACGCTTTCGGGAACTTTCTCGAGTCGAGTGGTTGCGGGATGATGCCTTTTTGCAACAATTTCGAGAAATCCCATTCGATTGCGTTTTCGGTCTTCCAACACCAAAAGATCCAGCCTAATCCTTGCTCGTATGCATCCATTTGGGCCTCAACGTATTGACGACTGTTTGCTTTTTCTTGCGCGGTCCAGGACGAAAAATCCCATCGTCTCGCGCAGGAACCAACGTAAGGGCTGCCACCGTTGAGGGTAAAAGTACCATCGTATCGTGCGCCGCGACCGACGCCGTTTAACCATTGAGTCTGCAAAATTTGGTTAGTTACGTATGTGGCCGAGGACTACTCTTTTTGTGTTGATGTTCTCGAACGGGGGGGTGTGAACTTACGCAATCGGTCAAGGCCGCGCTCCATTCGCCGACAACGGTCCACAAGGACGTTGCGAGAATGTTCTGGCCCTCAACGCAAGTCTGGGCTAGATGGGCAGCCTGGTCGCGAGCTACTTCGCCTGGGGAGAACACTTGGTACTTGGGGTTTCGGGGTTAGAAAATCGATATGCAAACCGTAGGGAAGCAGACTTACAGCATGGTGGTCCAGGATGACATGATAATACTTTGGGTACTGCAAGAATGAGTTCCTGTTACGGGAGTGAGTTTTGAATATGTAGATGCTCATTAGTGAGACTTACCAGGAAGTTTGCTGGTAGAACGCGTCGTGAAGGGCAAGCTACAATTGGGGAGTGAGTAGATTACAACTTAAAACATTGAAGATTAAAAAAAAAATAACGTACGCAAATGTCAGAGTTCACGACGTTGCGGAGCTCATAGTAAGAATAGTCATAGTAAGCCTCGATCTTGGAACGGTCAAGGACCGGACCAAGTGGTTCGTTCACGGGCTGGACGGCAGTAACAACATCGTTCCAGTACGGGGCCGCGTACCTGGTTATCATGGCTTCCATGATGTCGAGACTGGCTTCCATGTTCGAGTCGGTTTGCCAGGCATACGAGTCTCTCAGGCCGGAGTTGTCGAAGCCATTCTGCGAACCTGGAAGGCCGTGGATGTCGATCCAGACCTTGAGACCGTATTTACGAGCCCATCGCAGGGCACGGTCGAGATATGGCAGCTGGCCTTGGACGTATGGATCGCCTTCGAGAAGGCTGAAGGCCCAGTAGCCGACGGGCATACGGACACTGAGCGGCAGGTCAGATTTGTGGGCAAAAGATCAGTGTGACAAGATATAGTACATACTGGTTCAAGCCAGCAGCTTTCATCTGGGCGAAATCTTTCTCAGTGACCCAGGTGGCCCAGTGTCTCTTGAGTTGGCGGAGACACTCTTTTTTGCCAAGATAGCGACAAAAGTGGTATTCATCGACCGGGATGTGGTGTGCCGGAAACTGCTTGAAGAGCGAGAGGTTGATATACCTAGTTACAGCCAAGACGGTCAGCGTGTTTTTTGGTCCGTTGGTTTGATTTGAATGAGACAAAACAAGAATCAAGAAAGAACGTACGGTTCGAGAACGAGCCAGCCGCCGATGTTGACGCCCCTTACTTTCTCACCGAGGCCGTATCCGAAGTTGAGCCATCGCCGGGCAGGACTAGAATTATTGATTAGATAATTAGAATAGGCAGTTGGTTTATGAATGTCACATACGCAACGGAGTTGGCAGTGACGGCCGAGAAAAGGGTGAGGAAGATGCAGAGCAGGGATGCGAAACGGGCCATTTTGCGGGTGGTAGCCTGCGAGTATGCGGATCCCTAGCTGATGGTTTAGGCGGGGCTTATCTCTACTCTGCTTTGGGGAGCGGGTCGACCGAGTGTCGGACCGAGGACGAACTAGAGGACAGACTGGACTATGAGAGACAGCAAACCGTGGGGTAACTTGACAGCTGTCTGGTAGTGTGGAGGAGTATTCGGTAGATATATAGAAACTGAAAGATCAGGAAGAGAGGGGGGCCGGATGGTTGGCTAGCCAATTTGGCAGTCAGCCCCTCCAGGGGCTGGTCAGCCAGTTGATGGGCCCATGGCCACCAAAAAACTTTGCCCCGGAACCAGTCGTGGGGGGTGTGTGGCGCACCACACCTTATTCGTCAGCCGCAGTGGCTAGGGCGTTGAGTTAGGGCTTTAAGGAACGGTGCCTGGCAGTGGCGGTGCAGCTCTATACACCTCCTGATGACATCATTCGCGGGTTTCGTGCCAGCGGGTTGGAACAGTGTGATGCGAGCCGCTGGGGCTAGGGTTCATTTAGCCTGCTGCATAGGATCGATCGCGCGGACTTGCCTTTGTTCCAGTGCGCGTACGCGCTAAAAGCTGACTGTTGCGTCACGAGATGATGAAAGCATAGTATTGATTATAAATATAAAGTAATGCGTAAGTTATTAAATATATACTACACTTATCGTGAGCTTTTGGCGCGCCCTGGCTGCGGGAATAGCTATACATCCCGGCCACCAAGCCCGCTAAGGCGATGTAATGATTCCAGCCCCTTCCGGTGTTGAAAATTCTTGCTGATATAATAAATTGTTGGCAAGTTAACTCCTTACTTATTACTGCATTCACTTATTATTGTAAAACTTGGCTCTCAAAGAGAAAAAAAATTAAAAAAAACACCCCACGGGGGTCTCGAACCCCCAACCTTGAGATACTTCTGAAGCAAAGAATCTTAAGAGTCTCACGCTCTGCCAATTGAGCTAGCAGGGTATGATTGAGATTTCTGCTTCAGAAATGAAGCATTTATTCCCTTGCGGTTGCATTTTATACTGTTAATGTACATATAACAATAGAACCGCCCTTTCCAAAAAAATATATATATATATTCCTTTGTTTTCGCCAGTACATGCCTGTAAATAGCTTGTAAAATACACTGGCTTTTCAAACAAAAAAAAAAATTTAGTTCGTTCGTTCATGTACATCGGCGCATGCCACTGCTGAGCTACGCTGTGTTTATGTCCCTCTTTCTCCGGCCGTATGATTGTAGGCGGCCGTTTGTCGTTAGTTGTTTCGTTGGTTTTCGGGCTTGTTGTATGTATATATAACCATAGAACCGCCCTTTCCAAAAAAAAATGGATATCACATGGATATGACTAATCAGTTTGGTCATCCGTATCATGCGTATCCGTCTATATGCGTATCCGTATCCGTATCCATGACGGATATCCACGGATATATCCGTTATCACTTGACTTACGGATCAGACTGCGTCCTACTCATACTCGAACACATGGCCACTGGTCCAATAGATCCCGGCAATTATACAAGATTTTATGAAGGGATGACGTCAAAAAGTTTTCCCCATTGGCAAAATCGTCGTGAAAAGTCAATAGGAAGTCTGATTCAACGCCAAATCTATATTACTCTCTAAAGAGCGCACGAATCCAGCGCGCGACATGATTCAATCATCGATGACGTCATACCAATCATCGCGGCTTTTCTGTTTCCTGCTCGCCTGTCCCGCTCTTCTAAGGACATGGTGATGTCGGTGGAACGGGGAGCTCGACGGGCGCTTCCGAGTCGTTGGCAGGCATATTGGCGGGCGTGGAATGCTCTGGTGCGTCCCACCTTTGCGTCGGGCCGCGATGACCTGTCCGATTTACGTAGTGTTCGGTGGTTGGAGGTAGACACGGTCCCTCCGCTTGGCTGGTTTGCCATGGCGGACTCGGCAAACGACGCCGGCCTCGCCCCGACGGAGGCTCGTTTCCACAGCCCTTGGAGCCACCACGCTTTACGGGGGCGCCCATTGACAGGGGCCCTCTGGACGGAGCGCGTTCCGGGGTTGGAGGAGGCGTTGTGGTCAGGCTTTTGGCCTCATCTTCTGCGGGCCTATCGCTGGGCCCCAATGGCAGCCAACTCGCTCCATCTTTTATGCTTGGGTACCTGCACCAGACCGTGCAGGCCATGGCGCATTCTCGTTGTTCTGAGCAGCAGTGGCTCCGGGGACCGCAGGCGCCGTGTGTGCTTTGTGGGATTCCCGGTCAGAACCTGCCAGACCACCTGTTCTTTCGTTGCTCGGTCTCTCACCACATCTGGGGTGTCGTGGCCGAGCATCTGCACATTTTGCGTCCTCCGCCGCTGGCGGCTGAGACTCTCGTTCTCGCGCGACCGCCGGTTGTCTTCGCCCATGTCATGCTCTATGAGCACCTGGTGTGGGGATCGTATCGGCGTCGTGTTCATCGAGATGGTCCGCCGCCCATCTTACGTCGGGTACAATGGGGCAGTCTGATCCACATGCCACTGAGCTACGCGGTGTTTATGTCCCTCTTTCTCCGGCCGTATGGTTGTAGGCGGTCGTTTGTCGTTACTTGTTTAGTTGGTTTTCGGGCTTGTTGTATGTACATATAACAATAAAACCGCCCTTTCCAAAAACCAAAAAAAAAAATTGTCCACAATGCAACCGCTGACTTGCTATTTGTATAATTAGCCCAATAATAAATGTCATTACTATCTTTTGCTTTTTGCTTTTCATTCTACTAGTACAGTGGCGTACAAATGCAACCACCGATATTATTGCCAAGTGCGGCGTCCAAGGGTTTCGTTTGGGTTCTCGTTAGCGTGTTTTAAGCTTCCCGAGTACCTCGGCCTCACTGTGCCCTGTACAATGGCAAAAACACTTGTTCTAATGAACCATCGCTGTTAAACAGGCGCATTTGATGCCAAAATTCACCATATCATATACTGATCAGCTACAGATTACCTGATCCCGCGCAATTTGTTGCACCGTCCTGGTTGTCGAGCGACATCGCAACCGGTCCGGCACTGACGCCAGAGTAGCATTTACATTGCCTCGGCCGTACCGCTCGTTCCTTTCTGTCGCATGCATATCAGTGTTAGAATTAGCGCAACGCTAGTCAAATCGACAGACAGCCCATCATCGGATCCAACGTTTTCCCAACCAATTTTTGACACAACTACTACTATACTTGTCCATATAGTTTTCTCGTTTGCAGAACCCCCCCCGGCAATTTCCACAACCATCCCACTTGCGTAGAAATCTGTCCGTTTGGTGTGTCAATTATCTCGGGGCACTGTCCATCAATCATCGGAAACAGACAGCAGTCAGTTCGTCGCGCGCTGGGAGGTGACAAAGGTTCTTCCAAAGACCACAAAATGTTCCCACAGCCGCCGCCGACCGTCGCGCAATCCGATCAGCACCTTCCCCGCATGGCGATTGTGTTTAAAACCGTGCGGGCACCGGAACCGCCGCGGCGACAAATCAGCGATGGTTCGACGACCTCGTCCGCAATCAAACCGCCAAACACGCGACCGCCTGACCAAATATTGAATCATCGTCCTCGCCGTCTGCCCCGCCGTGATTCCGCCCTCAATGCCGACGATACCGGTACGGCGGTGGCTAAAAAGTCGGTCGCCGTGACATCGAGTGCTACTCCATCTTCTCGCCGAAACCGACCACGCGCCACGATCCCAGACCAC
Organism: Lipomyces yamadae; assembly: GCA_030556285.1. NCBI lineage: Eukaryota > Fungi > Ascomycota > Lipomycetes > Lipomycetales > Lipomycetaceae > Lipomyces > Lipomyces yamadae. The sequence continues at coordinate 340,763 of JAKTPU010000006.1, read as the reverse complement.
AAGCCGGGCCTGACTAACCACAACAATAACAGCAGCAGCAGCAGCAAATATACACTATCACCGAGCCAGAAACTGCGCTTTGCCCATCTTGACGCCAACATCGACGATTTGCTTAGCCAAGCGCTTGTTACCGACAACAACAACGACGACGACCACGAGGACATGCGGACTCTGAACCATGTTCTCGCGCGCCATCGCGCCTTGTTGGCGACAAAATTGCATGCCGCCAACCGCAGACGACGTTTGGAAGTCGACAAGGTCCACAGGGTTACGGTTGCCGAACGGGAGAACATTTGGGTCCGGCATCTGTCAAAGTGTTTTGACCTGCGGACAGACTTGATATCTGACGTCAGCCGCCGTATCGAGGCTATCGACGGTCGTCCCGACCACCACCGTCGTGCGATCGCTGACCGTGTCGTCGACAAACCGCACTTTGAATGGACAGACGAGCCTGGTCCGAAAGGACTATCGATTGATGAGATTTCCAATGATATTGCCTTCATCAGGGCCAACAAATTGCCTCAGGGCCAGCAAGCTCTCTCGCCCGTTGTCTCGCCCAAGAGCAAGCCCGTCATTAACGAGGACGAGGACGAGGACGAGGACGAGGACACCTTGGGCGATCTCGTTACTGCCTTGGTCGACATACGGCGGACCAGCGCCGGCTCTTCTTCACCTCACCAGCCCAGCATGACATCCATGGAGTCCCTCTACATTGCGTCTATCCAAGTCGAAAATGATAAGCAGCCGCAACAACAGGTACCGGAAATCACACCTTCTGTTCAACCACCTTCTTATCACCAGTCCACGCCTCTGCCAGATCGTGGCCGTCCTTCATATCACAAGCCCGACCCTGACCGTAACCTCCAGCCACGATATTCTCATTCCCAATCGTCACCACCTTTTACGCATCCTACCCCGCATTATAACTACGAATACAGTCAATCGTATACCCAGCCTCCTCCTCCTCCACCTCCTCCTCCTCCACCACCGCCACCACCACTCCAACTCAACCCATCTCCGCCGCCGCCGCACAACAACCACCACCAGCAGTTTCCTTACTCTCTGCCTCCTGCTCAACACTACTATGCCTCGTACTACCCTCCTCCAATACACCGCCTCCAGTATCCATCACCACATCAGCACCACCAGGGATGGCATCAGCCACTGCCGCCGCCGCCCCAGCAACAGCCGCAGCATTCACAGTACACATCGCCGCCTCCTCATGTGTACCCACGCGGTCAGCCCCAACCACCGCCCGAGTCTGTGTCACCACAACCAGAATATTCGAGCCAGTACCGTCAACAGCAACAGCAACAACATCATCAACAAATCCAACAATACACCCACCCAGTCCAGCACGACCGCCGTCCTCTCTATCACACACAGGATAACCACCAGTACGGCCAATACCAACCCGCGACTGGTCCATACAATGCGCACACTACGGATTACCAGCACAACTATCCTCCGTACCGCTATTCGTATCCACCACCACCACAGCCGCCAGAACACCATGACTATCAGCAGCAGCAACAGTATGGGCACGGTAGTGCACAACCACCGGCTGCCGAGTACCCACAGTTTCAGCACTCACATGCGTATGTGTCCGGATATAACTCAGCTCTGCACCAGTCAGAGTCTACTACTACCTATATAACCCCTGCTAAAACCGACACGGGCACCACGACGACGACGACAACAACAGGTGGGCCGCCTGAGATGCCTAACGACCATCAGCACTATTACTACACACCACCAGACGGTCGGCCTTCGCACGATCAACCGGCCCGTTATCATGAGCACTCATTATTATCGTCTTCCACATCATCATCATCAAGACAATCGCATGGCCTGGAATGGGTATGTCAAAATATATAAATATTAGAAATTTTTTGCCCTTCACTCACTAATCAACATATAGTCCGGTCCGCCTGGCTCCAAACCGTCGTACCAACCTTATGGTGGTCCTCCTCATCCTGGTTCACATTATGGTGGCCCATATCCTCACCCGGCGGCCGACGCCCAACATAGCCGGCTGTGGGCGCCGCCAGGAACGGCAACCTGAAAGCCAAAGTCGCATCTTATTATCGCTTTGTATTATCATCACGGTCATCATCATCATCATCATTATACGGGGCATATGGCGTTCTATTAGGCGTATATTTGAGAATTTCCAATTTTTGTTTAAATATCTACTACTATTTTCATTCATAGCCAACATGCGTAAAAAATTCTCTTGAACAGTAATTTTTTTCCATCACCATAACAAATGCACAATGAAACAGAAGCTAAGCAAAAACCGAAGATCAACGTCAAATGCACTCTTTATCGGGAGTTTTTTGTTGCCTTTTTTTTTTTTTTTTTACGAAAAATCCCTCAAAGAAACCCGCCAAACGCCGAGACCTGGAGCATTTTGCGAAATGATTAACTTGATTACATCCCACATACCTAGAAACAATGTTCCACCGTCGCTGTCGTAATCATGCTCATTTTTAGTATCATTTTCATTATCATTATTATTATTATTGTCGTCACCATGCTGATTCTGTTGCTCTTGCTGCCGCCGTGAACGTTGATTGTTATAAAATACCTCGTCATAATCCACCCCAATGTCGTCCAAACTCAAGTGCCGAGCATAAGTCCATTCGAGCTTCAAATAAAACGGGAATGAAGGATCGTCACGAAATTTGTAAAGCCCTTTTGCCGATACCGGCGCAATAAGGATCACGTCTCCATCATCGTGATTATGGCTTTGTGATACAAGCAATTTCAAAAGCGTACTTATAACATCTGGACCCGACCCCATCATGTCCCAGACTTTTATACCATTACCATGCGCATTGTCAATTCCGACAAGGCTTGACACGTTCGAAGCGTCTTGGACAGTGCCATGATGAATGAAACTAACCTCGTGTTCACCAAGTAACCAGTCCGGCGGCGAATACGTTTTCCACCAGACCACGTCCGAAATCGAGGACACGTGTGGACAGACGTACATTGTCTGGGCAGGCACGACCCCACCTTGATGGTATATACCAAATATGCCGGCCAGTATGGTGTTAAAGATGACAAAGATAGTTATGAACGAAAATTTGCTCGCTCGTGTCGATACTGCGAACTTTGGAACTGAAGTCGAGGCGAGAAAGAGCGGGATTGTGGGTATCAGAAAACGGGCCTCCTGGTGCCGGAATAACGAGAGCACGATGGTACCTGAGATTGCGGACAGAAACGCGATCGACATCTGTGGCCGAACCAGGAGCAGATAAGGGCCAAGAAGTTGGGGCAAATTCACGAGGACGTGGGTATACCTGGGGTGCAAGCCGTGTTTGGCCAGATTCTCAGGCTGGAAGTTATAGATAAAGTTGTTGAGCGGCGTGAGTACCGGTGTTGAAGATTCATAGTACCGCGTGTCGACATAAATTGCCAAAAGTGAAGTCCCCAGGGCCGACAACACAATGAATAGAATCGAGGACGGACTAAAAAAAAAACAGATTAGCAACCATCAGATAAAATGAAGGACAAACAAGTCGGCTTACAATCTTGTGAATTGTGGAATAAGATACCAAACCGGAAGGACCAGAAACGCCGGGAAAGTAATTCTATTGAACACACCAATTGCAACGAGACATCCAAGCAAACAACATGACCAAAAGTGCGACGTGTGCTGTCTAAATTAGCTTACGCAAAACGAATTAAAAATACGTCATACGCCAAAATTCCGGAACGAAACGCGCCGAATCAGAACAAGAGTCCATGCAAGAATGATTGTCTCGACCGAGTTAGAAAAAGTATGTGTCTGGTACGTCCAGGTAACATATGAGCTAGCCACGAAAATTAAATAGTGGGCACGAATCTTTGGCGTACTTCCAAGTTCCTGAAGTGCCCAGTCCTCTGATTGTGATCAGTTACCTCGTCGAATAGGGGGAAAATTCAACTTTCTTACCGAGTGAAAACGTAACTAGGAAGAAAAATATTCTCAGACAATAGTACGCCAGGATAGGATTGACGGCGGCTGACCCGTTTAGCAGACAAGACCACATACAAACAAAGGTAGCACATACTTCCGTAGATCCATCGGAGGATGGTCATAGGAAACCCGTAAGCGAGCCAGAGCGGCAATATGCTACGGATAGGATAGTCGGTAGTGAACTCCCATGTTTTAGTAACATTCCAGCCAAATATGTCTCCTTTGACCACAGTTAGCATTGAGACGGGGATACATAAAATCACGAAACTTGCCGGCGAGAATCTCGGGCCCCTGAAAGTGCTCATCCGGGTGGATATAGGACGGGGAGATGGTGAAGTAGAATCTGACGATGAGCAGAATGAGATATGCCAGTCGCCAGGACATTGTTTGGCGGCAGGTATGCGGATCGCCCGGTATCTGGACGTGCTATGAAATGGATGCAACTATCTCTATATATATATTATATGTCTAATTAGGAGCGAGAGAGCGGTACATGGAAACGAAACAACGGAGCACCAAGGACGCTCAGAAGACTATGTGGTTGTTGTTGTGGAGGAGGTTGGTTGCTTCTGTAGGCGTCGAGACCGCACAACTTTGGTTGACTCGTGCGGCGGAGGGGTACGCAAAACCGTCTATTTAGTATCACGACCGACAAAGAAACGGATACATTTAATACGCGCAAAAAGCGGTTTATTTGGCTATTTTCTGTAGTAGCAGCAGTAGCTAGCAGAAATCTAGATATTGAATGATATACGTTAGTGTGCCTTTCTGGCGTTTGCCAAGGCGCTTTGTCTCTGCTGCAACGCACACTTTAGCTGCGAACGCTCGGACTTTGGCACCAATCCAATTGAGTTTCGAGAATATTTAACTAACCAACTTTTTTTTTTCTGTTAACAACATCGGGCTATTCTATTTTCTAGCTTCACGACGAAGCCATCTATTGTTACCAATGCCGACGAGTCAACTAAACAAATCGAAAGGATGCGGTTGGAAGTTGTCCTATGTAGACTATATATCTACCTCCAGACGATACAAACACTGAAGGCATTGAATTACATATACTAGCTAAATCTTGTCCGCGTGACCCAACCAAGCTCCGTTGCACTATGTTTTACTATGTTTTACTATTTTGTGTAACTTTGAATTGGTTCAGCAGATGCCGAAACACCGCGTTATTCCGTTGTTGGAACGGTTATCCAATGCATGCTCAATTGTGCGTCGGCTTTCTGAGCACGCTTTTGCAATACTAAACTTCATTTGGCTAGCGGCTTGTGAGTCATAGTTTGTACTAACCGTATCTAGTAAGGTCTGTACTACAATTTGTATGGCAAGTGATGGCCCGCGCTTCGCATTAGTCCATAATAGGCTAGACTGATTCTGTCGATTGCAGATGGTGCGGCTCAAGATCAATGACGTTGGGGACCAATCCCATTCCTTCGATCAGGAGACGTATATATAGACAGTTTCCCAAGACAGTGTTTGTCTACTGTCTCTCGATATAACGTCTTGTCTACAATCCGTAATGGTAGTAGGTACTCTCAGACACGCAAATAGACTGGCAGTCCGCAGTGTCGCGGTAAACGCGCTCAAGAGGTCTGCACGATCGTTTGCGTTTCACTCAACCGCGCCAGCAGACCCATCGCAACCGCCTGCTGGTGCCTCCCAATCTCTTGCCGCCTACTACTTTCCTAATGAGCCCGAGGTACCCCGCTTGTTGACTTCGTTTCCGGGACCAAGGTCGATCGAAATTCTCAAATCGCTTGACAAGATCTACGACGCTCATGCGGCCTACATGGTCTGTGACTATCAAAACAGCATCGGCAACTACCTCCGCGACGCTGACCAAAACCTCTACCTCGATGTCTACGCCCAGATCGCGTCGATCCCACTTGGATACAATAATCCGGCTCTGGCTGCCGCTGCCAAGTCGCCGGAAATGATTGACGCGATTATCAACAGGCCAGCGATGGGAAACTTCCCTAGCTTACCATGGGAGTCGATCCTGCAAGACGGCATCCTAGCTGCCGCCCCAGACGGACTCAACAAGGTCTGGACAAGCTTGTCGGGTAGCGATGCGAATGAATGCGCATACAAGGCTGCCTTCATATATCATCGGACAAGGCAGCGTGGTAAAGGCAATGATTTTTCTGAACTCGAGCGACGTACGACAATGGAGAATACATCACCTGGCTCACCGGACTTGGCAATCTTGTCGTTTGAAAAAGCATTCCACGGACGACTGTTCGGGTCGCTGTCCACCACTCGGTCGAACCCGATTCACAAAATGGATATCCCGGCTTTCCATTGGCCAAAGGCTCCATTTCCGGCTCTTAAATATCCGCTGGATCAACACGAAGCTGAAAATAGAGCTGAAGAAGACAGGTGCCTGGCAGCGATCGAGACAATCCTTCATGAATGGGAATCTCGTATTTCGGCCGTCGTGGTCGAGCCGATTCAGTCCGAAGGTGGAGACAATCACGCAACGCCGTATTTTTTCCAGCAATTGCGGACACTCACGAAACAGCACAACGTTCTGCTCATTGTCGACGAAGTCCAGACCGGTGTCGGTGCTACGGGTACTTTCTGGGCACACGAACAGTGGAAATTGGATACTCCACCAGACATGGTCACTTTCTCGAAAAAGTTTCAGGCGGCCGGGTATTTCTATGGCAACGAGGAACTGCGGCCGAGCATTCCATTCAGACAATTTAATACATGGTGCGGCGACCCTTCCAAGGCAATTATCGCGCGCGAAATAGTAACAGAAATTCATGCCCATGATCTCGTTGCCCGGACTAGCCACGTCGGCAGGTACATTTACGATCAGCTTGAGGAGTTGCAAAGATCATTCCCACAGTTGATGCAAAACTTGCGGGGTAAAGACCGAGGCACATTCATTGCCTGGGACTTGACTGATTTGGATACTCGGAATAAATTTTTGATGGACATGAAGAAGATGGGTATTAATATCGGCGGATGCGGTGCAAGTTCAGTTCGACTGCGACCAGGTATGGGGCCCCTTCATCCGTTTTGATTGTGATGGCGATAGAATTACTAACATGTCTTAGCACTGGTGTTTGAGAAAAAGCATGCGGATGTTTTTCTTGATGCGCTTGAGTACGTCTTGAAGCAAGCCTGATCATATTATAGGAAAATGTTCACACAAATAGTAAATACATTTGTAGTTTATAAGCAATGTGCAAAGACAGACCGCTGGAAACTTAGTCAGCACGGTCTAGGTCAGCAGTACGGTAGCATTTATGTCGATCAAGTATTCTGAGCTACTCTCGGAGAGATCTGTACGTACTTGGTTCACCTGGCAACTGTTTCGTTCCCTGACGTAATTATCACGTGACCAACGGTGAGCCGGGTAAAACTGAAGCTGTAAGGCTAGTTACTTTTGAGGTTCGAAATTGTTGTATTGCGGAACATTCCTATCTTCCATTTACCAAATCATCACTTGGCACTTAATCCCAACCCCCCGGAATTTATTGCACCGCTAATATCGAAAAACATGGTTAAGTTGACTTCGTCCGACGGCGAGAGCTTCGATGTTGGTAAGTTAAGGAATGAGTAGAAGGACCATGAGCGACACCAATGGTCCAGTGATATGCTTGCTTTCTTTGCGGTTTCTATTTGGTGACTGTTATACGAGGTTGGCAATGACATTCGTAACTATAGTGCTGATGATTTAATGTAGAGAAGGAGGTTGCTGAGCGATCGGTCTTGATCAAGAATATGATTGAGGGTAAGTTTGACGTTGCATCATATCTATGATATAAGTTTTTGGTCGGAGACTAAATGATGGACAGATGTCGGTGATGCCAGCACTGAAATCCCAATTCCTAATGTACATTTTTATCATCCTATCCTTTTTGGTTTCAATATATATGCTGATTAGCTCTAGGTTACTGCGAATGTTTTAAAGAAAGTCCTCGAATGGTGTGAACACCACAAGGGTGATCCCATACTCGCGAACGAAGATGACACCGACGCCCGTAAGAAATCGACCGATATCGATGAATGGGACCAGAAATTCATGCAAGTCGACCAGGAAATGCTTTTTGAGATTATTTTGGTGCGATCCCAGAGAAGAAAATATGGCAAGAACACAAATTTGAACTAATTAGACTTGCATAGGCGGCCAATTACCTTGATATCAAGGCTCTGCTCGAGGTTGGATGCAAAACTGTCGCAAATATGATTAAAGGCAAGACGCCAGAGGAGATTCGCCGGACGTTTAACATCCAGAACGATTTCACTCCCGAAGAGGAGGCTCAGATTCGTCGGGGTAAGTCTTAGTTGCTCTCACCCAATTTCAATCCCAGATGACTTACGAAATGATAGAAAATGAGAGGGCAGAGGACAGGTAAAAAAAAAAAAAAAAGAAAACCAGGTCTGGTCGACTGGCGCCACACAAAAGACTCGCTAAAATCTATAACCATTCAAAATATCATTTGGGACTGACTCTTATCGAGTAAAGTTCTTTGCGCTGGGTGTTTTTTTACTTAAATCTGGTACAGGCTTTCATTGTGTTTTAGTATCGCTATGGTAGGCGTGATGTATTTGTTGATATAGCCAGTAGATTACGGTATCCATAACGGCCATTTGACATTACTGACTTGAGTGTCATACTTCGGAATGTAAATTATGAGAATGACATTTTATACGTAAGACGGCTTTGAGACAAATCTGTATAATCACAGTACCCTTCAATACGATGGACAAATTATACTAAGAGAAGAAGGGTGCAAAACTAAATGCCTCTGTTGGATCTATGACCGTAAACAGTAAGGACGTTCCGTTCGCCCTCTTTTTTGTTTCATTTATTACTCTGATCGATACCAGTTGCGCTCTGGATCACCCAGACATTCTCCGACAGTAACAACTACATGCTGTTAGCTAATTTCAACTAAGGGAGGGAAAGAATAGGACATACACTTGTATCCCTTCTCCTTGATGAATTCGATACTGTACTCGGTCAAATTATAAACAGTTTGGTAATGAACATCATGCTGAATGCTCACCGAGTGATCAGTAGTCCAGTCCCTTACATCAAAAAATGACTTAACAATATCTTTGCTCTGCTGGATTGTATCCGGTGAGTCGTGAAGGTAGTCCTTGGTATCCAAATCAAAGATTATAACATGGTATCCCAATTCGCCTGAAGTCGCCAAGCACACAGCTTCGCAGAAGCCATACGGTGGCCTGAAATATGTAGGAAACATGCCGAGTATATTGACGAGCGCCATTTCATTCTTGTAGAGCTCCACTCTTTGTTCCCAAGCAGTTAGCGCATCAAAGTTGGGGTGCGACCAAGAATGTGAGCCGATTTGATGCCCAGCCTCATACGCCTTGGTGATGTATTCACGCCATGGCCTGGTTTCAGAATCGATTGCGCCCTTGCCGAGATTGTTTCCAGTAACACTGTTCGCTTTTAGTAACAAAAAAAATGCAGAAGAATGTTTGTGGAACCTTACAAGAACGTGGCCTTTACATCATGCTCGTCCAAGATATCGAGCAAGTCACCTGTGTAAAGATATGGACCGTCATCGACTGCACTTTGTTAGAAAGACGTGGAACAATGCGATTATAGATCATACAAGTCATGGCCACGTGCCCAGGGTCTCTGCAGCTATAGATTGCCTGTCCGTACGGAACATTTCCAATCCTATTTCGTTCAATTTGAGAAGTATTCCGTCCACTAGGTATGTCATCTGCATCGCATGTGCCGTATCCAGGCTGGCAACCCGGGGTCGCACAGTGTGAGGTTGTGCTACCACACCACCCAGCTGGAGAACAGCACTGTCCGCTAGAGCAAATTGCGATACCTGGTCCACATCGGCCGTCTATGCTGGCCTGAAGGGCTCCGACTGTGGGCACCCAGTTGGATCCGCAATTCTGCTCTCATTAGCTTAATCGTATAAAAGGAACATAAATGGTCAAAAAGTGGCATACACCGTAATCGAGCTGGCAGCCATCAAGACAGTGATCATTGCTATTCCCGCACCACCCCTGCGACGAGCAACACAACTCATTTGGACAGGCGTACTTATTAGGCAAACCGCACGACATATCGGGGCTCACCTCACGTCGTTGAAATAGTGAAACCCCGTCATTATCGGCGTGGAAGAGGTCCATAGCCTCGGTGAAGACTACGTTGGCTGCTACCAAGATCAGACTGATTCGAAATATTGCATGCATCAGAGTTAGACTCGACAATGTGATTGATTGGCAAAGGATGGTTGTAAAGCGTCAGATGGGATTCCTGGTCTGTCTGTATACCCAAGGGTGAGTGAAAATATTGTAGAATCATGTCCATTTTGCCACCTGTGCAGAGAAGACCACACACAAGAATTTGTAAATAAACCGGTCAGAATGGTAATCACATACAGCGAACAGGGTTCTTGCCCGCACAAGATCCAAGACAGCAACTTCTGCCAATCATGGACGCGGTCGACGGAAATGCAGGCGTAGAAATTGCAGTAGCTGGCTAGACAAAATAAGGGGTGCTTGATTCAATTCAGTCAGGAGGGGATACAGAAAGAGCAGCCAAATGGAGGGACAGCAGTTAATAGCATCAGCATAGCTCAACTTAACATAATTTAGTCCGTCTTGACTCTGATCGCCACAGTTCTCGGATACCTATTTGGTATCTTTCGCCTTTTGCCTTTTGCAGGGTCAAATTGAATGCTCTCCCTGCACAAAGTCAACCTCTCGTTATGGGCGGCCACAAAACATATCACCCAATAACGGTAAGCATCTGCAGATCGAGCAACTGGTCTACAGCAGCCACATGCCATGCTCGCTGAGATCCCATGGTGATTGCAGGGCAACAATAGTCTTTCACTGGTTCGAAACCAGTGAAAGTAACCCAATGCTTTCTAAATTCTTCCCAGATACGTAGATCTAACCGTCCGACAACTTCACGTCATATTCTTCGCCTCCCTCTACTTTCATATTGACGATCGCCAATAGTCCTGGTCTTTACAGCTACCTTCACTCTATATTGGCATTTGACGTATACTGTCATTATGAATGTCAGATGTCAATACGCGTCTTCAGCCCTAACCCGGGTTGGTTTGGTGTTTCTCGTGAGCCGCCGGGGCAGGGAGGGTAAGTTGCGGAGGGACGCGAGTGAGATCACACGGCACGAAATTCTCTCTTCTGAATTTGTACTAAAAACTACGGAAGACCTGCCAGTTCGAAGCGGCCGATGGACGGTTTAAATAGCGAGACTTTGGAGACGATTATGGCTTATCATGAATTGGAAATGAGCGAGTCCTTTTCTTCAGACAGTAGCCTGGATCTGGCGAGGAACCACGCTCATGATGGGGACGATGTGCGAAATCAAGTTGAAGATGCTGCTGAAGGTGGGCCGATCGAACCGGCAATGGTTGATGATCATTTGGACACGCAGTGCGACGGCACGGAAGAAAGCTGCAATGAGTACGAGTGCGAATCCGAATTTCGATCACAGGATAGCGAACAAGGTGATCAAGTAGCAGAAGAAAGCTACCCTCGCACTGTGAATGACATTATTTTCGAGTCTACTATTTCGACGGAAGTGGACACTGTCGATGTTGATCACACGTCACCAGCGCACCAGGACATCGAGTTACCATCGACACCGTTGCCGCCGGATGGCATTAACGATTCGGCCGCTCATGGTAACGTCGCCACCAGTAACAACTCATCGCCGCTTGCAAAGTGTCTTATCGAGTCTGGAATTTCGCACACGATATTACAGGTCTCTAACGGTAGCGTGGAAGTCTCGGTCATGGATGCTACATGTTGCGATTTGTCACCCGGTATCAGCAAAGGTCTTCATTCAGAAATTCCAGGCGAAACTTCTGTAATTACATATGATGGTTTGGATTCCACCTTACCATTTTCGGGTGACGTTCATCGGAACCGTGTTGCCTGTGAGGAAGGCTCTGTTACAAATGTGATGGGGGCCGGCACGGCGCACACTAGTCAATCCGAACCAAATCAGTTGTCTCTCATGGACACAGAAGTGGCGGCCACAAATGATCAAGTTGATATCGTTGCATCCCCCACTCGGTCCACAATCACGGACGAATTCAATGGTACAGTAGAACGTCCGATCGAAGTTAGTACTACCGCGTCGACCCTTGGAGAATCCATAGAGCGAATGTCCGACCCGGGTTCTGGCCCTGCTGCGCAGCAATTAGGCACTCCTGTTACGCGTGAGACCCAAATTGATGCACCACAAGCAAAGTCGCCTTTAGATTTTATGACGGCCAAGGAAACGAAGGTGCAAAATGAGTTTCATGTTGGCGTCGATATATTTATTGACATGACATGACATAGGAAGCCGCCATTAAGACTCGTATTCAAGAAAAGCAGGCCCGGTTAGCGGATTTGCAGAAAGAATACGATGACTATATAAAGAAACTGAAGTATTTCGTTTACCTATCATGTTTGTCTAGACCGCACGTACTTATGACAACGCTTATATAGGTCTCCGGATCCGTCACAGACAATAAAACAGCATATTAAACTATTGAAAGAATACAACGAAATCCGCGACGTCGGTCTCGGATTAATTGGAATGGCATGATATCCGGTTAGGAGTTTGTGACGATAAGCCAGTGCTAACTTTAAATGCATAGATCGCAGATACCAGGGCGGTCCGCGTCGCTGATGTGATGCCTGAATATGGGGTTTCCGTGGGCGATTAGGCTTACCTGGGGATTACTGAACACAGAAATGCTACTTGCTCTGATTTTATGCTGTACAGTTTACACTGATGTCGACGATAATGACGAAGCGAATATTTCTTCACCTACTGTACTGCAATCCTTTTAGTCCTTTGATAGCTTCTAATTGTAATGTCGGGACAATCGTCATCTAAAAACTATGGGGCTCAGAAAACTAGCTAGAGTGAGTCCCGCTAATCCTACGGCATCTATAACGTATGTAGACCCGGTTAACGGCGCGAACTCCATTTCATTGAAAGTTAAGGGAAAAGTTGTTCAAGATGCAGGGTAGTCGGCCTTCACGCCCACCAAGGCCGTTATCAAAGGATCCGATGCGCCTCTTCCGGTGGAGAATGACATTTAGAAAAAGTTTTTTTCTGGTGCAGAGAGGGCTCGTGCAGGGGCCAGTTGGGCATTTCACTCAACAACCCAAGAACGAGATTACGCATCATTTATTTAATGCACTAAAACGAAGTGTTTCTCGGATGGGGAACTTCCAGCGCGAAATATTTTAATGATTGCTCACGAGTAAGACCAAAATCTCGACAGGGAAACCGCGGCATAAGTGCAGGAGTGGTCAGAGTGTCAGGAGGCGAACCAGGGAAGTAAGAACCTACCTGACGTCAATGGCATTGGGGCTAGCAAGGCATATCGCATCGCAGCCATATATAATGGTCGATATATGAGAGAACCGAGTGTTGGGGTCGTCCGGAGCGATCTCGGCACTCTTGTCGCGGCGAAATGTTGGTCTGGGACTTGGTTAAGTTCCCATCGGCCGGCAAAAAGCGAATACGGTCATTCATCCAAGCCACACAATTAGTCTAGAAGTCACAGTAATAAAGTTGGGCAAATGAACAGAATGACGCAGTTAAAGGGGGCAGGTACAAGAGAGCATGCTTTTACTTCATACACTCCATCACTAGGCCATTGTCAAAAGGTCGAGTTCTACTTATCGATTTGCCAGACTGCAATAAGCCCGATTCAAGATCAGGTAGAAATGGGTTAAAATCGCAGATAGAGTAACCCGGAAGGTTTTGCTGCCCTTAGTAAGCTACAGGGCAGAACGATCACTATTAAGGTTAAGCTCGTCGTTGAGGAGAACTCAATTTGCTGACCATGGATAATTATTTTTCCCGCTAATTAATACCCCGACAAACTCGATGCTCGGCTATTCGCGCTTCGTCTCATCGACTCACAGTATCTATCTTCATCTTCTTCTGGTAGCGATCCTGAAATCACTGCAAGCTCTTAGAGTCAATTGCTCACGGCCCCGTATCAGTGGCCGACTTTATAAATCCAAGCCTTATTCCCAGCAGCTTTGGTCAGCAAGAACTACACTACTTTTGCATTGCCCCAAACTCCTGTTAGCACAAAACTTCAAGGCATGGAACTATCTGACGACGTCAGAGAGAAAAGTGCCAGTCTACACCCCACTCACATCAGGGGTGAGCCCGAGAATATTGCCTTCGCCGGCCACGAGGATATGGATTTGGATGATATTCCCCGACCTGATCCAGCAAGTCTCTCGAAGATATACAGGTGTGTACGACTTTTGGCAGATATTTAAGAGCTCCGCTCACTGGTTGTTCACAGGAAGCTCGATTTGCGTATTATTCCTGGTAAGCTGCCATTTACAAGGACCGCGATTATCAGGTCTAACACTAGCAGCCCTATGGTGCCTGTACTTCCTGACGTCGGCCATTCGATCCAACGTTGGTCTGGCCCTGACCATGAACGCCTCCGAGCATGACACTTTGACTGAGTATCTCGGACTCACGTCTCACGACACTTCGCTTGGCCTGGCGCTTTACTATGTCGGCTACGTCGTTTTCGACGTGCCGTTTAACTTAGTAATGACTCGAATTGCTCCTCATGCCTGGATATCTCGTGTTGTCACTACTATTGGCATTGTCGGCGCCTGTATGGCCGCCATGAAGACGGCATGGAGTTTCATGTGCGTGGCCCTTGTTGTGTTACTGCAGCAATTTCGTTGACATTATGTGTAGTTTGTTGCGCCTTCTTTTGGGTATCATGACAGCTGGTCTGTGGCCTGGCATGGCATACTACCTCACTCTCTGGTACCCTCCCCACAGATGTGCGCAGCGCATTGGTTTCTACTTTACTGCGGCCCAGATATCAGCGGCGGTCGTCGGCCTCGTATCTGCTGGTTTCCAGTACATGAATATGGATAGAGGCCTTACAGGCTTTGCATGGATGTTCCTTATCTACGGTCTCGTCACTATTATGGTTGGAATTTCGCTTCTGTGGTGGCTTCCTGACCGTCCAAGTCTTGGACTGGAACCCCGAGTTGGATGGCGCCGGCTCATTCCCAAACAGCGTCCTGTTTTGAGCCAGCAAGATTTCAAGCTGCATTTTGCAGATATGAAAGCTACTTATGTCGCCCACGCATGGACCTTATATGATCTTGCCAAAGTTCTGATCGATGTCAGACTCTATCCGCTGGTACTGATGTATTTCGGTGTCGTCGGTACCGGTATCGGTCTCCAGAACTTCGCGACCGTAATCATCAGCTCGATCAACTCCAGCTGGAGTTCTGTCGACTTGTCACTCTTGACGGCCCCAATCTGGATCTGCGACTTGATCGGTATTCTCATTGTCACGCCGCTCTCTGACAGATTTCACAACCATCGAGCGATTTTCTTCTGCGGCCCTTCGCTCATCATCATCGCCGGCCTTATCGTCACCACATATGCTCCCACAGACTGGTCGAGATATGCCGGCCTGCTGATAACTGGCTTTGGTCTTGGTCCTACAGTGCCCATCTGCATGACCTGGACTGCTGAGATCTTTCAGCCTCGGCACGGCGAAGTTGGTACGGCCGTCGCCACGGCTGTGGTATCTGGTCTAGGGAACTTGGGATCAGTGACGACAACGTACGCTCTTTATAGCGGGTGGCAGGCGGATGCAAAGGACGGGTATAGAAACAGTAATATGGTCATGCTTGGCATGGTCGGCAACAGTATCTTGTTTGCGGTCGTGTGCTCGTTATTGAGGCGTGCACTTGGAGATCCAATGACCAGAGAGCAACAGTGGGCACAGCAACATAATGCAGAGCAAAGAGACCAGGAACGGAAAGACGGAGTTCCTCAGCGGGCTGAGGATATGTACTTCTAGGGACACAATCGAAGAAAATTTTATTTTTGTAATCTAGATATTAACATTTTCAGCATTTAATACTAATAACTGCATATAAATTTGATTGATTATTACATATTCAAATCCAAACATTAATAGTTGCGCATGTGAGTTTCTCTACAGGGTGTGTCGAAACCGTCGCGGTCAACTCGGAGCTTCTGAATACCTTCTCCTTGAAAACTACTTTTCCTGCGTTTGCGCTTGCGAGGGTACTCTGCTTCCGGCGAAAACGGACAACCGGAATGTCGCGCCATGCCACCCTTCCAAGCATCGTAGTGCAGAGGGTCCTGTTTCGAGTACTCGAGTTGAAACCCCGGATGATAATAACTGACCAGCGGAGCCCGGTCGACAGATTCTATGTGCTGCTGGGTTGAAGGTGATGAAGCAGCTGCGGTAGCAGCAGCAGCAGCAGCAGCAGCAGCAGAAACATTGGACTGAACGAATCCAGTTTGGCTTTGTGCGGTCGGAACGACTTCGTCAGATACGTCGACCATCCGGTCTGCACGCCATATCTCCGCATTATCGTCCAAGAGGATAACCCCGTCACCAACGCCAAGATCGTCGTAATCATCGGTATTATCCAAACCGTACTCGACTCCGTTCTCATCAACTTGAGCCATATACGTGTCCACTGACATATCATAGCCAAGTCTTGGCGCGCCACCACCAGAACCAGCCGGGATAGTCGAATACTGGCCTTCTCCTGTGTCCATGTCGAACACGTCTGGACTTTGAACCACACCGAAAGACTCGCAAACACCTCTGTCACGCAACATATTTTCCTCCACTGGCGTAATTTCCGTTATGAAAGGGTGCATTCCCTGGCCAAAGATCCCTATAAATCCACTAACTTCTATAAACAATCTACAATCCTCCCTGTCGTGTGATGGATTTTCTCTGTCTCTGTAATATCAATACAGCAGAGACAAAAAAATTGCCTCCACATCTTGTCTATTGCCGCTTCCGATGCCAATCGTGTTAAAACATTGCGGTATATGTCGTTTTGTAATCTATGAACCACAGTATTTAATCAATAAGTGAAGATCAACTGCTAGGCGAGCGATCCTCGGTATATTGTTTACATGAGAAGAGCCAATAAGTTATGGCAGCAAATTTTCTACAGCGCGAATAAAGTTTGTTCAGGCGCTGGGACCAAAACTTAATGTGGAAGGGTTAGGTGTGTGAGGCCATTATCCCCCCTGACGCCCTGAGTCTGATAGCTCAGGTCAGCACGTGCACTATTAGGGCCAGTACCTTTCTCTGAATTGGGTGAAAACGGATATAAAACTTGTAGAAGGTATATTGTTTAGATATGAATTGGGCCGCAGCATAAAATAACTGATAAGATGACAATGAAACGTGCTATGGTAAATGAAGGCTGACAAATGACGCTGACCTTTAACTCCGAGTGAGTCCAAACCCTTTGTTGCTGCACGCTATTTCGTCGACACTCACCAGAGGGCAATCGAGCTTGAGTGTTACAACCTCGTTGCACTTTCATACTATCTATCGTTTAAAGATTATGGACGATATAAGAGTTGACGATCACAACTTGTTATGGGGCGACAGTTTTACCGTGCCCGTGGAGCAGGTGTTAGCGGTGACCTCATCGTCTCTGTTGTCGTATACCGTCGAGAATTCCGTCCCATCGTTAGTGGTCACGCCAATTGATGGTACGCCAACAGGAGAAGAGATTCAAAAATATTTATTACCGGGTCTTCCTTCTTACCTCGACAGCCGTTGCTCACAGATCACGGTAGTGAATTCGTTGACCTCGGGAACTCAAATAGGACAAGACGTGTACGACAAACTATTACATCCCTTGCTGCAGACATTAAGCATCGAACACGAATACATTCCGACATCTTCAGCTTCGACTATCTCAGAGTTTGGCGCATCGTTATCGACAAAGGAAGCTGGGCTTCCTCGCACAATAATCCTTTTGTCTGGCGACACCTCCATCCATGAACTCGTCAACTCCCTAATGCCCATATCATTGACCGAAACACTCACACTGGTGCTGATTCCTACCGGTACAGGAAATGCGCTGATGACTTCTCTTTCTCGTGGTACAGTAGCATCCGCTGTTTTTGGGTTGCTGCATGGCAAATTGCGTCCATTAAATCCATTTTACGTTGCATTCCCGCCGGACAGTAAGGAAGTGATTCCGCCTACAGTCCGTGATCCAGACGGGAGGGTCATTGCGCTCGAGACACCAGACTTGTCGTCCGGAACGTGCAAGGTTTTTGCATTGGTAGTTGCGTCATGGGCCATCCACGCCGCGCTCGTAGGTGACAGCGATTCGCCGGAATACCGCAAGTTGGGCAATGACCGTTTTAAAATAGCGGCACAAGAAAACCTTGCACGGAACGTTGCATGGCATGGGCCGGTCCGGTATTCATCTGTTCAGTCAGGCGAGGAGGAAGTTGTCGAGGGCCCGCACTCGTATTTGCTGATGACATCGATTTCGAGCTTGGAACCAGGGTTCATGATTGCGCCGACCGCAGAGCCGCTGTCGGGTAAGTTAGAGATGGTGCAGATGCCGTTTCTGAGCGGGGATGAGATCATGAGAGTGCTTATGCTTGCATATCAAAATGGCAAGCATGTGCATGAGAAGGAAGTAATGTATAAGGAAGTGGAACAGGTGCAAGTTACTGTGCATGAAGAGGAGGAGAGGATGAGAAGGCTATGTGTTGATGGACGAATTATTATCGTACCAAATGGAGCTACGGTCACAGTGCATAAAGGTGTAGAGAACATTAGAGGTTGGAATGTTGAAGTTGTAGTTTGAGGGCATTGCATATACAGGAATTTTTATATTGCGTTGACTAACATTCTCGAAAGAGGGAACATGACCCGTATGCTTAGAGAAATATGACCCCCAAGCCCGCAAATTGACGCCAATAATAAATGAATCTAGGCCATTCGCTCAAATGCGTTCTCGATAGTAGTATAATACATGTCACAAATACGAATATAATCCCAAGATTCAATCCCAATACTGTCAAACAATTGACTAGTACACTTATGACTTTCCGCTGTGCAGGCGGTGATTCTCTGTACCATATAGGACCCTGACGAAGTTCGTCCGTTGCCACGGGAGGGGAATGAATAGCTGTATGCATGTGAGCAAATGTACATTGTATGAAATAACACCACAAATTGAAAATTACCCTGGAATCATGCTTGTGCAGGCTGCACGGACTCCACCATCCGTTCTATAAGCATGCTAGGCGAAGCATTGCTGTTGAGCAGAACATAACGCAAGCTTATTTGGGCAACAAGGACGATGAGAAGCAGCACTAGCACGATTCGAAGACGGAAATTGAAACTGCGTCTTTTTGGCCTGAAAGCGACATCCGAGGCGCGCAGTGCGATTTTTGCCATGATCTCATCGTCAAACAGCCGTCTTCGAGGACTTTTGTGTGCAATTATCGGTGCGCCCATGATTGCTAGTAGCGACCTTATCGAAGAACATGTTTCAGGACAGAATTCTGGCGACAGGACTTCAGTCGTTTTAATATTCAGGTGCAGCAGAAGTAACAGCTATCCCACACACAAGGTTTTCATTTTCTTCGCGTAGCCAGTTGGCTGGATGGTCTGATCTCCCCAGTCCTAGGACTCCCAGGTTGCTGTGGCTGCTGCAGCATGGCCGCAGCGCTTAACACAAATTTTAAGCTTCGATAGCTGTATCCATGTCATCTTTTCTTCTTATTCAATTTGTCTCAATGCTAGGTCAATAATCAGAACAGTAGATCTATTCCGATTAGGCAACGTTGAAGGTCGTTAGTGCCACTTTTGCGTGTAATGCGTACACAGCAGTCAATGTACAGATGACAATAATACGACCAACGGCGGGCTAGTGTAGACAGCAAGCGAATTTATTCTCCGCGGTTCAACCCAGCTGGAGGGATATTTAATTACTGTAGTGATTTTCCTAGATGAATGGTTAACTAACGAGACAACCTTCGGATCAGTCGGGTACCACAGTGGCCTGCTGCTATGGTTACCGTGACCATGGAAAACTCTGACTGGGCCAAGCAACACGAACATCCGAAGATAATCCTTTTCATTCGTTACGTCAAAAACACCATACATTGTTTCTGTAGTTGGCAACGTCGATCTCATCAGAGAAGCAGTATGGGCCAAGTTTCAACGGCCAATGCAAGGCAAAATGGATGCCGGTGCTCATGGCGAGCTAGAGCGATTACGGAACCAAAGGGACCTTAGGCGACTCGTTTGCTATGTTGGATACGAATAATAAAATCAAGGAATATTTTTTCCCCCAGACACATTCATCCACATTCTCGCCTACACTACTCGCTTGCAGGCCAATTTTTGTCATTGCGCGTGATGCTTTTAATCTCTTTACATCGACTTGCAGTGACTCCCGTCCAACATATATTCGTCACTGCTGTAAATGTTTAGAATCCATTGTGTTCTCCAGGCCACTGTATTAATTAAGAACGGGCAATTTATTGTTTCAAACAAATAAAAATAATAGAGTTAAACAGTTATTGCACGTGCGCTTATCGTGCGATGGAGCAACCGGGTAAAATGAGCTTGAGATTACGTGTCTCGAGTCGCGACTACGACCATCAGGAACCATCAATTTGTCCCAATCATACAGATCTGCGAACACACAGAGCCTAACCTCGATATTCAGAACAGGCGAAATCCACAATGGCAGAATCTGCTGATCAGCCAGCTCACTTGAGCCACCTCTCTGAGACCGAACTGACGGCGTTTAACGATCTGATATCGGCGTTGCCTCAGTTGCTAGAGGAAGCTGAGTATCGAGAGTTGTACGGCCACGATCTTACCGAGCGGTCTACGACCACCGATGTTCTGGCGCTCAAGTTTTTGGTTGCAAATAAATACGATGTGCCCGAGGCGCGCAAGCAGCTCTTGGAAACCCTTACATGGCGCAAATCATTCCAACCCCTTAAGGCAGCGTTCGAAGAGACCCACGATTCCAAATTCAATGGACTTGGCTACATCACTGAAGGCACCGACGGCGGCGAGGTTATTACGTGGAATTTGTACGGACAGATTGATGGTAATCATGACGTCGTCTTTGGGGACGTGGACGAGTTCTTGAGATGGCGTGTGGCTTTGATGGAGAAGGGACTGAAACTACTTGACTTTTCAAGCCAACGGACAAAAATAAGCCAGGTGCATGATTACCTGAATGTGAGCTTCTTCCGAATGGATCCCCACGCGAAGAAAGCGTCAAGAGCGACCATAGCGCTCTTCCAAAGGCACTATCCGGAGTTGCTAGGGAAGAAGTACTTCGTTAACGTGCCATACCTCATGAGCTGGATGTTCACAGCTATGAAACTCTTCGTCTCGCGCGAGACCATGGAAAAGTTTGTCGTGCTCAGCCATGGAACTTATCTGGCGGAATACGCTGGTGCATGGGTTCCAGAGGCATATGGCGGCAAAGGACCGTCACTGGCGGAGCAAGATCTGTCGTCTAGTATCACACAAGCAGGTGTCAACGCTCCCGAGCCGGTTAAGGAGAGCTGAAATGCCGAGTCTTGTATTGGTAGTTACTCAGGTTGGTTCGTTCATAAGCGTACAAATAACAAGTGAATGACGAAGTAGAAGCGGACGTTGTAATGGATAGCACTTTAATTAATAATTACCCTTCAAGTATCTAATAAACAAAATATACTCCATATGTTGCAACGCCGGCCAAACACCTAGTATTACATATGCTATTGCTAAGCGGTTAGCTTCTAAATAGCTTTGAGCCTTTATTCAATGTGTGCGCCAAAATATCTCTCCACTGCAATAGTTTTTGGAAATCATCTCCAATAGCTTCAGCTCTTGTACCTTGAAGATTTACTATATCCTCCATTAACGATTGTACTTCCCTATCGGTCTGCAGCATGTTGTTTGCGCGTCCTGTCGTACCACCTGGGGCTGGATGCTGCACATTCAGAGCAGAGGGATATGCGTACTCATGTCCATTGTGCTCCCATGACGATCGAACAACAACACTATCACTATCAATTATCTTCCCCGCAGTTATCCTTGCTTTGCATCCGCATTTTATACTTGTTTTATTGGTTTTCCGTCTGCGCTTATTAGGATCGCGCCGATCTCTTGGCGCACCTGCATGCGCACAAACATAAACCTGCGTCCACTCGTATTTCTTTCGGCTATTGCTAGCAGACTTCAATGACAGAATCTCAGAATCGCCACCTGATGTGCCACTAGCGCCACCAAGGATTGCCTTCCTTCGCCAAATTTGCACTGTCGAAGGAAGGGAGAGAAACTCTTGCCATTCAGAAATTGTTATTGTCGTGGTATATGGATTCGTGTCAAATGGGGCCGCCAAAATCGGACGCGGTGGTACTGCTGGGACGGAAAGTGGTGTTTGAATAGGTGGCCTAGGTCTGAAGGACGAAGGGAATGTGATGGCAGTAGGCGCAGAAGGCTGAATCAAATTATGTGTCTCATTCACAGGAAGAAGACCAATGTTGATATTACATTTCATGACAGGTCCACCCTCTGCGAGTCCAGACTGGTCTTCGCCTTCTGCGGGAATGCTATTCAGTTGTTCCTCAATTGAAGCAGGAGTGTCTTCTTCTTCAAACTCATCGCACACGTCATCCTCGGCATTTTCAACATGGCTGTGTGTATGTGGATCATCATATGGTATCTGACGATGGTTTTGCAATTGTTGATCTGGTACGGATATGTCATTAAACCTCGCTTCTTCTTCAGCCATCACATCACCAGAGTCTTCCCACGATAACAGGGTTGGCGCGCTCCGATGTGGCTGCCTTTTTCTTTTCTCACACAAGTGATCAATAATTGCTCGCCATCTCTCGTTTCGAGGTTCAGACTCTTCCCCGAATATATACGACTTGTTTGAAGGCCGTAGGAAAGAGTGGACGCTAATGATGTCGAATCTTTTTTTGTCCATATTGCGGAGTGTGGTATCAACCACCTCCGCCGAGAAGTCAACGACTCACGGTTGAATTAACTATGGTCTAATAAAATCGAATCACGTAATCGAATACCACTGTTGTCAAAGTATGACAATGCGGTAGTATATCGGACAGAGATGTCGAAACTTCCTAGCGGGCAAGATTGACATGTTAGCGCACTGCTGACAGGGGAAATGCAGCAAAGCCGCACAAACTGTGACCTCACGTCAAAGTTTGTGACGTCATATGCAATATATAAAATGGACTTGAGGCATAACTACGATAGTTTATGGACATCTCGTCAGAGTCGCATATAGGGTGCTAACCGTGGAAACAAATCGCTCCTAAACCTTTGCCCCTGAATTTACAACTCGAATCAGCTAGGTCTTTAAGAGGTCGCACCAAAGTTATTGAATCGCATTTAGGCATAGGATTGGAATCAATACACGGTTTCATAACTCCAAGCATACTCGATTACCATGCTTCCCCAGTTGTCCGGCGTGAATATACGCCAAACCCTCACACAAGCCTTGAGCTTTTGCCTGGTGTTGACCACGACGTTCATGTTTTGGAAAGGATTGAGCGTTGTAACCAATTCGCCGTCGCCAATTGTTGTCGTTTTATCGGGATCAATGGAACCTGCTTTTCAACGTGGCGACATTTTGTTTCTATGGAATCGAGAGGCACGGGTTAAAGTTGGCGATATTGTCGTGTACAATGTTAAAGGCCGGGATATACCGATAGTGCACCGGGTCGTGCGCAATCACGTTTCGTGAGTCACCCTTTTTCTTAATTTTTTCCTACCATGATGCAACATTTTGGTTAACGCAGCGAAAATTCCAAGATCAAAAAAGCAACTTCTTTTGACCAAAGGCGACAACAACGCGATGGACGACCTAGATCTGTATGCTCACAGACAGTACTATCTAGATCGAGAACAAGAAGTGATTGGATCCGTGAAAGCATATGTGCCATGGGTTGGATATGTGACAATTCTATTGAGTGAGAATGTATGGGCAAAATATGCGCTGTTGGCGTTAATGGGGTTCTTTCAAATGATGCAGCGGGAATGAAAAGTGTAATTGTTGGAAGAGTGTAAGATAGATAGATGGGATGTTAAAGTGTCTCTTAAAATAAAACGGCATGTCATGCAGAAATTCTGACAAAGTAATTGACAGTACTCAAGTATCTGACGTAATGAATGTTTTCACAAAGTTTGTTATTATAAATTTATACTAGCATACATAAAGAGTTGCTCTCTGGTGTCGCGCCAGATAGGATTCGTTTCATTGTTACCAACACTGCCAAGGTTACCAAACTTTCGACGTCATCATCACGGTTGTTAGTTGGCCCACTTTAGCCAGCATTCAGACTTGTTGATTTGCCTTCTCGACAACTTTTTTTGCAGTCGCATTATTTGGATCTTGTTAATCATATTAGTAGCTGGCGAGGTGTAGGATAATATCGTGTGATCGGACTGGTGGAGTATATCCGTTATATTACACAACTGGCTAGATAGATCGCGATGGCTACCCCGCAAGCGTTGCGACGGATAGGAAGGGTGCGAGTTCTCATATATAAAATCACGGTGTTTAAAAAAGGTCTGACTTTCTCTCATTCTCAATAGGAACTGGCAGAAATCAAAAATCAGCCGTCACCACTCTACACGGCCGGTCCCAAATCCGATTCAGACATATTACATTGGGACGTCAGTATTGCGGGACCCGAAGGAACTGCTTACGAGGTATTTATTTATTACTCGTTGGCTTGTTGTATTTAAGGGGGGGTCTTTGTTGCTAAAAACATCATGGCATAGGGTGGCACATTCAAGCTCGCACTGACATTACCGCCGTCATATCCGTTCCATCCACCGACGCTATCATTTGTCACAAAGATATATCATCCAAACGTTCTTCCTGACGGCATGGTATGCATACCGCTATTAAAGACGGATCAATGGAAGCCAGCATGCAAGCTTGTCACGGTAATCGACATCGCCGTTGGGTTACTTACGGAGCCAGACGAGGACCAGGCTATTGAAGGAGACGCAGCAGAAGTATATAAGGCTGATCGGAAAAAATACGAGAAAACAGCCCGGGAATGGACCAAGAAGTACGCAAAGTAGGGATTGGGGGATTATTTTGTAAATCATGAAACGACACTAATACAGTTCTTGACATAATTCGCTATTAGAAAAATTTTCTCAATTCATTTGTATGGTCTGATTTGGTCTTGGATCCACTTGTCGATTTTCTCCGCGATTGGCCCATCCCTGCTCTCGTAAATATCATTTCGAAGGTAGCCCTTTGTCCCCCAAGGTATGTAATAGTCTCCCAAGTCTGCAGTTGTGACGTCTGGAGAGAGTAAAGCGTACAGTTCAGTATAAGCCCCATAGAGTGGTGGGAAGAGTGAACGACTTGAGAAACGCTGTTGAATAACTTGGACACTCATATAACGACCTAATTCAGTCTGCAAGTAGCCAGGATGAACAGCTACCGAAACCACTTGAGAGTCCGGATGATTGATGCCCCATAGATAACTCTGATAGACGTTGAGGCATTTCGACTGCCCGTAAGCAACAAATGGATCGTATTCGGTGTGATCAAAGTTAATGTCGTCCAAGTTGACGCCGTACGGGAATGGTGGAGTCCGTACCCCCGCTGACGTAACCCAGATAATTCTAACTGTGTTTGCCGGTTCGTTCTTGGCCGTGTCGATGATTACGGGGTCAAGGAAATGCTGTAATAACTGGTGACCTAGGACGTTTGTGGCCAGTTGGAGTTCGTAACCTTGCTTTGACCTCGATCCAACCGGAGGAGCCATGACACCGGCATTAGTAACAATGCCATGGATCTTTGAATATTTGGACGTAATGTATTCGGCGCCGGATTTGAATCGTTGTCAAATCTGCCAGATCCAATTCTGCAAATTCAAAGATTGCTGATTTATTGCCCTCCTGAAGCTTTGCAATTGCTGATTCGGCCTTTTGTCGGCTTCGTCCAACTATGATCACGCAGGCGTTTTGATTAGCCAGCAGCCTCGAAACTTCATAGCCAATTCCAGTGTATCCACCCGTAACTACAAAAGTCTTGCCGGTCAAGTCGGGGTAATTCTGTTAAGTGAACGTTGGCTCGGATGGAGACCAGTGAGAGTCGGCTTGAGCTGCTTCTCTTTGAATGTCACGCTGGGCCACGGTAGCCATTTTTACTGCCTTTTAATTTCCAATGGATCTTGGCGGCCGAGTTGGAAGTTAACATTTTGGACGTGTATATATATATACATACGGATATACTGACGGCGTTAAGGCCCTAAAAGTCCGGATCGCATGAGAACTCATTTAAGAACTCCACCATTGACGTAATAATAAATATATGTATGGTTATGGCTGACGGATTTACTCACGGTATTAAGACGTGGCGAGAGCCCTAAAGTGCGGATGAGCGGATTGCATCAACGCCAAAGGGATCTTGCTCAAAAAGCTGTAAAGAGCCCACGGTCTTTGGACAGGCAATTCAAATGCAAGATTGCAACTGAAAGGGAAGAATAAACCACCGGTATTACAACAACTTCCGCCGACTTTAGACATTAAAACTTTGTAGTCGGACAGACGCATTAAGGTTGTGTGCAGGAGCGCGTCCGTTGAAAACACATTATAAGAAAACGACATGTATTATTCGAGACACTTTTTTTTGACTTTGAGAAATGCTAACGTTCAATAATATGGCTTGGAGATAGCACGCTATACTGAATGGTCACTAACCAGTTGATGAGGAACAAAGCAAACACCTTGGAGCAGACGTGGGTGTGCGTTAAGTTATTACGGAGCTGTTAATTACATAATTATGGAGACAACTTAATAACTAAGTTACTTAATCTAATCTTGCCCCTGGCTTTTGCCGATGCAGGGAATGCAGCACGGGGGGGGGGGGGGAATTTTCCTCATCTCGGCGATTTGGTGCTAAAGCGCTGCTATATCCGTCGATCGCTATCTATTCTTGGAACTTAAGGTGCCGAATAATATAGCAACTCTTGTGGATTACACCTGCCCTACGCTATTTATTATGGGGCAAACGCGCACAGACGCGTCGACTGCCGCGACGCGTACGCGACGTGCCTTTTTATATTTTTTTTTGGTGTGTGCGGTTCCAGTTTGGATTGTGTGAATGGTGCCCCTGCATGGACCCTGCTTTGATCACAAGTCACTCCTAGATCACAAACTTACTTATGGTGACAGGTTGCACACCACAAACGACTCGCCACTTGTGCCATATTCGCCCCTAGAACACGAGCACGCCACACGCACATTTAAGTGCAAAAATAGCACCTTACTCCTGCCGAGCATATTGTTCGACGAAGTTCGTTCGGAGAATATAATATTATTTTATCAAGTAGTTATAAACTACTGTCTTTATTTGTGATTGTTCCTGGTTCCTCGGCAGCGAACTCTTGTTGTCACGTGAGTTCTCTCTGCGTTCCTGGTGCCTTGCCGAACAAAGTCCACGCGGATTTCGCGCGAGGGGCATGCCTAAACGAGGAGATTAATCTGTCGGCGGTTCAGTTTACCCACAATCGATATAACTATTTCGGGGAAGCTGAACAGAAATAGTTTTCTGCCCATCCACGCAAAAGCCGCGTTAACTTTCATAAAATGCAGTTAAATTAGCTTTGCGGCAAATGACCAGAACGGGGCTGGTTCGAATTCCTGGCTCGTGTCTGGCCAGAACCTAAACTTCGAACAGATTCTGTTTTGGAACTGGCCACTGTTTGGCGCGTTCCTCGCGCCCCCGGTCCGGTCCCTTGAGATATTTATTATTTTGCTCCGGTAAAAACCGCCCGCTCTCTACATATTCCTCCTTAACTCCCTCCCTTCTACATATTCCTCCTTCTTCTTCTTCTTCTTGTTATTCATTTCAACACTACAACAACAGCAAACTACAAACAACAACAACAGCGACAATGCGGTTCTTTACCACTGCCTCGGCTCTGGCAGCCACGGCGGCCACTCTTTTCCTTGCCGGACCATCCACAGCTGCCTCGTCTCTAAATCCTCTTGAAGTTCAAGGCAAATACTTTGTTGATTCCGTGACTAAAGAGACTGTGAGCTATTATAGTCCTGCTTGTCGATCGATCGCCTTAAACTAACATTGTCCGGCGTTGATAACAGTTCTGGATCAAGGGTGTAGACTACCAGCCTGGCGGTGCTGCCAATTTCCAAGACGGCTCCGACCCCCTGTCCGACGCTAACTCTTGCGCTCGTGATATCTTCATGTTCCAGCAACTAGGCCTTAATGTAAGTTGTTGTTTTGTCCCTGACTGCGCGAGTCTCGGGAGTCGCCTACGTCATTTCATCAATCAGCAATTATTATGTCGACAGACGTGCAGCAAATCAATCCAATCTGCTTTCTGACTGAGTTCTATACGAGAGCAGGATCTTCTTATTTAGCAGAATCAGATTTGGTCAGCTTTGTGTTGCCGTGACCGACACTGCCGGGATTGCTATTTTTGGACAGTTTGGGATAGGGTTTCTCTCCGGCCCCCCGAGACTCAAGGAAGGATCATATGAGAAGAGGAAGTACTAACTTGTTGCCAGACCGTCCGAATCTACTCGGTCGACCCTACTCTGGATCATGACGAGTGCATGTCCCTTCTTGCCAGTGCCGGTATTTATCTCGTCCTTGATGTCAACACTGGTATCTATGGCCAGAACTTAAACAGGGACGAGCCTTGGACGACGTACACGGAGGCCTACATGACCCACGTATTCCAGGTCATTGAGGCTTTCTCTGGTTACAACAACACCCTAGGTTTCTTCGCCGGTAACGAGGTCATCAATGACAACGTTTCCGCCATTGCGTCGCCTAATTACGTCAAGGCCGTTGTGCGCGACATGAAGAATTATATTTCCAACAACATCATTCGTCAGGTTCCTGTCGGTTATTCCGCTGCTGATGTGTTGGACTACCGTGTCACTCTTTCGTCCTACTTCGAGTGTGGTCCGGATGATGAGGCTGTTGACTTTTATGGTGTCAACTCCTATCAGTGGTGTGGTGATCAGACTTTCAACTCGTCGCAATATAACATCCTTGTCCAGGATTACGCCAATTTCTCTCTCCCTGTCTTCTTCTCTGAATTCGGCTGCAACCAGGTCCTGCCTCGTACGTTCCAAGAGGTTGGTACAATCTTCTCCGACCAAATGTCTGTCGTCTTCTCTGGTGGTATTGTCTACGAATATTCTCAGGAATCATCAGACTACGGCCTTGTCAACATTACATTTTCGGATGGTTCAGTTCAGGAACGTCATGACTTCATTGCGCTGTCCTCACAATATGCCAGCGCTACTACGAGCGGTCTCGCAACTGCATCGGCGAGTCCTCGTCCTACCACCTGCGCGTCGTCTTACGGAAACATCGACGGTAACCTTACTCTTCCCGACTCTCCTGCCTCTTCCTTGATTGCGAATGGTCTCAACTCGACCTTCAACCGAGGCAAATACGTTGATATCACCGTTTCATCTACCAATTATAGCATCTACGATCTTAGCGGTAACCAAATCACGGACACGACCGTTAATGAGACGTACAGCGTCCCTGTCTCCAGCGACTCTGCAATCCAACTGACCGATAAGAACGGCAGTGGCGGCAGTGGCAGTGGTAGCAGTGGCAGCGGCGGCAGCAGTGGCACCGGTGGCAACAGTGGCAGCGGTGGCAGCAGCGGCAGCAGCGGCAGCAGCGGCAGCTCCAACTCTACTGGCAGTGGTACATCTTCCGGTTCTTCCCCAACTTCGTCTCCCAAGAGTGCAGCCGTCTCCAATCTCGTGCGTGATAGTGTCAAGGTCTGTGCGGCGGCCATCTTTGCCGTTATTATTGGCTTGATTTTTGCGTAAGCACATCCTTTTAGTTTGTGTTTATGCTTTTTTTTAGAAAATGTCAGTATATAAGTGTGTGCCTCTTTTTGGGTTTTGGTTATTTGGTTCTATTTCATTATTTTGTATATCGCGCGCGCTATATTTGGTTGGCATCCCAGTCTCATTTATTATCAACGACTCTTTTTTTTTGGTAGAACGCCCCCGGTTTGGTTGTTATGATGAATGTGGTTGTTTGTGACAGTTACATTGTATAATTTCTCGTCAATATTTTTTTTTCTTGCTGTACCAGCTAGGTAGTTCCTAAAAGTCAAAGAGTTATGAACTCTTATTTATGTAGCATAGTCTTGCTACACGAAAAAAAAAGGCTGTAACCGATGATTGCAAATATGCGAGTAATCAAATCCTAAATTTATACAACCTTTAACTAGTTAACTTAACTAGAATATGCAAATGAAAACCATAGAATTCTCTCGGACCGGCACAGATATATATATAGTTATATATATATATATATATAGTTATATATATGCAATGTTCAATTTTAACCAAGCTGCCATATACCAAAATAATCTTTAAAAAGTACGTTTAGACCGTGCGCGAATAGCCGGCCCGTACTTGTAAAACAAGTATGGGATTGGTGCCATGGCAAGGGAAATGAATCCCAAGAGCGTCGAGGCCCAGCGAGGGGTCAAGTTTATGTACATTTTGCTGGCAAAGAGCGGGAAGAATGCGCCAAACATGGACCGCAAGAGCGTGTTGGCGGCCAACGAACTGGCGGCGTAAAGCAAATAAGAATCGACCAGATAGCTGAACATGCACAAGAACAGGCTCACCATGCCGAACCCAAACGGAATGCCGGCCAGCACGGAGCAGCTCCAATGCACTTGTGGCAGCGTGGCCCAGCCAAACCAAAACAGACCGACAGGTAGGCAAAAGGCGCTGAAGATCGAAAATGGCAGCCGGGCTTCGGGATAGATCTTGCCGTTGCCTCGTTCGGCCGTCAACTTGATATAGAGCTTGGTCTGGAATGGAGACGTGGCAACAGCACCCCACATGCCAAATCCGATCCCCAGGAATGGCAGACCACCAATACCCATACTCCACCCACGCTCTCCCTGATAGACAATGGGATAAGCAACAAAGTTCATGTAGAGGATAGCGTACACCACCGCGCAATATAGCGCGATAAGGAACACGATCGGTTCGGTGAACAGCATCACGACAGGACGAACAATGCTAGTCTTTAGCAATTGCATATGCGACACGCCACCTCGTTCATGAGCTGCGTGCAGGTTATCATTACCGAGCTGCTTACGAAGCCGGGCCGCTTTCCTTTCCAACAAAGTCTTGCCGTAGGTTTCGGGTACGCCAAACAGGATAGCTATGAACATGACGCCAGACAAAATCAAGACAAGCCAGAACGTCCATCTCCAGCTCACATACTCGGACAGAAAACCACCTATCAAAGGGCCGAAAACGGGCCCTGCAGATCCATTAGTTCTTTGTTTATAAATAATAAATCAAAAAAAGATTTTTATTGATATATAAAGATAAAGATCAATATAAATTAAACTCACCTGCAAAAGGACCGAGAATGTAAAAGGACATGGCATTTCCCCGCTGGGCTGGTATCCAAATATCTCCCAGTGTGCCACCGGCATTGCTTAAGGGCGAGCTCCCGGCGATACCACAGATCAGTCGAGATATTAATAATGTCGCAGCATTTTTGGAGAGCGCACAGCCAATCTGGAACAACATGAACGGTATCCAAGTGCCAATATACACGACATTGCGACCATAAACCTCAGATATTGGTGCAAATATCAGCGGACCGACGGCAAAACCCACAACGTAAAGAGTAAGGCCGAGAGTGGCAACCGTCTCACTAACTTTGAGATCTATCGCGATCAAGGATATACCGGCCGTAAAAACCGACGACGCAAACGCGACACAGAACGTCAACAGCGAAACAATAAGCGTAACTCTCCATTCTGTGAGATATGTTGTATTAGTACTGGCTCAAGGGTTATCAAACGAAACGAACTCATCATACTCTTGCTGGTTGGCCAGTTGAATGGATTTTCAGGATCGTCAGGACCGTCCCAACCGACGACATCGGGATTTTTACTGTCGACTCTGCTCATCCCTCGTTGCAGCTCCTCGTTTTGTTCGTCCAAATCCATGTCGGCCGCGCCCGACCTTATCCTCGCTAGTTCGAGGCGCTCACGACCTACGGACTCGGCATCCTTGGCATTCTCGACATCTTCTACCGATGGCCTAGCAGTGCTGCTGGTGGTGCTGGTGCTTGTGGTGGACGTGGAAGTATACGAGTCCTTCGTTTCTGTTGGAGGGACAGCATTGTTGGTAGTCGTAGTGGTCATGGGTCGCTATGTTTTGTAATGATGCCCAGGAATTATGGCCATATATGAATGCTATTATATGCAAACACGCGGCCGCCATTTTCGGTGACAAAAAAATGCTTTTGAACTTTTCGATTATTGATGCACGAAGGAGTCCGTCACAGTACTCTCTTGCCTATAGTAGGTAGCGCCGCGGGGGATTGTGCTTATTAACAAATAAGCTATTACGGCGTTTCGGGCTTACTATCCTCAGCCTTTTCAACTCTCGGCCAATACCAATTTTCCTAGCAGGCCCATTCCCCCTTTGTTCAATGACCGTTAAGAGTAAAAGCAACCTCTGAATTATTCGTATCGTTATCATGGATTGTCGTCGGTTTTGACCGGCTTTCCATTATGAGCAGCGCCGTGTTCTCTTCGGCGGGCCGCGTTCCGAAAACTCAAAAAAGAGGGCTCCGCGGATAGCCGAGCTTAGCCGAGCTGCAAAGCCACGCTAGTCGCGCCGATTTCCGTGCCGAAATTCCGTTGAAGCATTGGTTGTTCTGATGCGCCTTTTCCAGAGAGAGATACTTTAAACATCACACTAAGTTACTAGAAAAATGCTTTTACTCAGGATCTATCTATCCCAAAATTATAACTAACTAAGGAGTGCGGATTTCCAGAGTTACCTGTTTTTAAGTTTACCATGCGATAGGCAACCACTTCGGAACCAGACAATACACTTTTGTCTTCCGCTTCCATGCCATAATCGTTTATCCTTAGACCACACGATTACCCGACTACAACGGTCGTAGTGAGGGCCTTACGAATCGGCTCCGGCCTGAAGTATGCAGGCTGCCCTGTCGTTAGTACGGGGACCAGATCCTGAACGAGAGTGCAAGGAATGTTCATTGCCAACACCGACCGATAACAACAGGAAGGTCAACGTCTTCGTGAGCTGACCGGCATCATGACCGTAGACCTATCCGCCATTGTTGATGTATTCCGCTTCTTTCTCCAGACCAGTAGAAATCGCGATCGATCGATGCAGCAAGCATTGCGTTCTACATGAACTGCATGATGTTGCCATCGGGGTCACTATACAGTCAAATGTCCTCGGACGGACCACGATGAAAGTTCTCAGGATCTGTATTGCAACGTGCTCATGTATAAGTTCATCCGACAACTATATTTGATATGGAGAGCCTGCGGAGTGCAGTGCCAAAGTGCATTTTTTGTATATCTAATAGTTATCTGTATTATATCGTATGGTATTCGTGTATGTAATAGTTTGAGTCAGATTCCGGCCTAGTTCAGCACTGTCTGGCAGATGTCCAGTCTAGAAGCAGATTAAAAGCTCGAACTCGTGTAGAAAACCTACATTGTCAGCAGTGGCCTGAGTCAATATATAGCCTGGGAGTCACTTGGAAGGGACGTCGGGTAAGGGCATCCCAGCTACCTCCATTCGCGTCGTCGTCGTCAATCAGGATGCTTCGGGAAAGAAATGCTAAAATCATTATTCCAATTGCATCTCCATCTTTCCAGCAGAAATCAATTGGTTCGTGTTTCGTAGGTTTACTTCAATTTTTGGCAACCCGGAGATATACGCTTAAGCAAACGTATTATTCGACTTGAGTAGATGCCGCCGGTCGAATTATTCCAGCCGGTCGCCATTACGGCTCCTCATCCTCGATTCACACGACGTCCGCATCCACAGCCGCCAAAGAGTGTCGTCGTTCCGGCCAGTCGCGATGATGAGCTCAGCAAGCCACCGATTCAAACGAATAAGTTTTATGCCAACCTGTTTTTGGGCAATCAGGATCAAGGTGTATTTATGATCCCGTATGTGGTGTGGTGGAATCGAGGCAGTGGCAATCACTATGGTCTTGGAATCAGTCAGACTTCAAAGGAGCAACGGGTTTGTGATTTTTTAATGTTGTGGTAATTGTGACCGTTGTGACGGCCGGCTGAAATTTATGAACTTTTTGAACAGGTTTACGGTCCCGATCCGAATCAAAGACCCGCCCAGTACTTCTTCCATCCGGTTGGCATCCGATCAATGTCACTATCCGCTTTTGAATTCGACAAGAACATGCGACTCGAACTATCCAAGCATGACCAATTCTCGGTCGAGGCCCATTTCATACCAGGACCTGCACATGGCAAGGATAAAATACTTCGAATACCAATAGTTTTGGGAGCAGGTTTCGTTACAGGTATATACTACAACTTGATCCCGCGATTTAGCTCAGTCGTGGGATACAAAGCATTTAGTGAGAAGCCAAGCCCGAGAAATGGCATCCAAAAATACGTCTTTGAGCTGAATGATAACACAACATGGGTCATGTATGCCACCTTACCATACAATGAGACCCTAAAATTGGCCCAGGATGATTGGCAGACAATCACTGCTTTGCAAAGAATTCGCCAGGTCATTATTCAGATTGCAAAAATGCCGCCAGGTAGTGAAAAGGCATACGATGCTCACGCAGGTACATACCCGGTTCGCGCACAAATCTCAGGCACCGCATCTGGATCAAACGGCACGCTGCATCTCAACTGGTCCACTCCACAGTCATGCAGCTCCGGCCGACTGCTTGTCTTTGCCTTATCCCACCATGTTGCTTCGTTTGAAATTCAAACCGCCAAGCGCGCCCTCGGATTTGGCCTCGATTCGCCATCCAAAGGAAAGATGTATGCGTACTCCACAAGAGATTTTTACATGAACGAGAAATTGCCGACAGATATTCAATTCGCTCCATGGACCAGTATACCGGGCGCCAAAATCGGCGATTACTCCGACTCAGCTCTCGCTGCGATCTATCGCGCAGCATTTACTGAGTTGCAGCAAGATATGCAAGCACAGACAAACCTGAATTCAATGTACTTCTCAGGCAAGGCACTGGATAAGTTTGCTTATATCGTATATGCTGCGTTCGAAATCTTGCGTGATCGGTCCCTTACTCATTCGGGCCTTGACAAGCTAAAATCCGCATTTCAAGTCTTCATTACAAACAGACAACAATTTCCTCTGGTGTATGACAGTGGGTATCCATGACACAAAATAAACATACGAATCCCGCTCCTTACTCACGTACATTATAGCCACCTATAAAGGCATAGTGTCAAGTGCCAGCTATATTACCGGCAATGCTCTTGAAGATTTTGGGAACGCGTACTACAATGACCATCACTTCCACTACGGTTACTTCATCCATGCCGCAGCTATCATTGGTTATATCGACAATGCTCTTGGAGGCACATGGATATATGACAATAAAGATTATATCAACATGCTCGTCCGTGATATTGGTAACCCTTGCGACAGCGACCCTTACTTCCCCGTGTCGAGGTCATTTGACTGGTACCACGGGCACAGTTGGGCAAAAGGATTGTTTGAATCCGGAGACGGCAAGGACCAGGAATCCACATCTGAGGACTACCATCACGCATATGGAATTAAGCTGTGGGGTAAAGTTGTTGGAGACAAGAGTATGGAGGCCCGAGGAGATATGATGCTTGCAATTATGAAAAGATCGTTTAACACTTATTTCTTACTTTCGGATGACAATCAAGTGCAAGATCAAAATATAAAGGAGAACAGGGTGACTGGCATTGTATGTGACACTTATGACATTTTGATTGGAGCGCCAAAACTAATCCAATTTTTTTTTTTTTTTGAATAGCTTTTCGAAAACAAAATCGATCACACAACCTATTTTTCGTCGAAGATAGAATGCATTCAAGGCATTCACATGATTCCGATCACTCCAATTTCATCGTTTATTCGATCATCTGAGTTTGTTAATAGAGAATGGACATCTTTATTAGCTAATGCTTGTGACAAGGTCGATGATGGGTGGAAAGGGATTCTGTACGCCAACATGGCGTTATTTGATCCAAAAGCTAGCTTCCGATTTTTTTCGCATCCATCATTTAATGACGCGTGGCTGGATGGTGGAGCGAGCAAGACTTGGTATTTAGCATATTCAGCAGGTAAGCTAGTTGTTAGCGTCGGTTTTGACGTTTCCTTTAAATTGGGTACTCATGTTATGTCGTTTAGGCATTGGTGGTGCGGCATAGAATTTTTTTCTTTTGTGGTAATAATAGACCACAAAATTGGCCATTAAAAATTTCCAGCATTTTGAATGATAATTAAAATAATGGATTGATTATAGGTCTGCGACGGAATCAAATCTGGAAAGTCTGTCATTCCATTTGTAAACTTCATAGTTCCATTTTTGTACAGAGCGGATATTAATTCCCTGACAGACGTCAAAAGCTTGTCCAACAGCCGAATAAGTGGAGCCAGCGAATGACACAGAGAATGGGCCCACAGGTTTGCCGGGTTCCAGACGAGGCTGGTTCATTGGGCAAATCCGGCGAACTGGTACCGCACGCAAAGGTGGTTCGGACCCCCTGTATCCATTTTGACAATGGAGAGGGTCGAGAACATTTTTGTGGTTCGAACGACTGCAACGAACAATACCAACAATAATGCGCACCGCCACACTAGTCCATAAAGGGCAGCTCCCCGCGCCACATTCTCAGGGTCCTTCTCGAATTGGAAACGTCAAATCTGTTTTGAGCGAGACACTCGAGCTCAAAAATCTAAAATAATCCGGAACTAGGACGACAACCCCGCCTCCTCTGGATGGAATGCCACACATCCAGGCCACCGGTGGTGACTAAATCGTCTTCGGCAGTGCGCAGACATGTGCCACCAGTGGCATCGTCGGTCCAGTTCAACTGGATCATGATATTAAAGGCAGGACGGTCATCCAAGATGTCTTCTGCCCCACAAGCGAAGTATCACAATACCAATTATGTACCACACACCGTTCCGACATATTTAACAACGACATTGCTTGCGTCAGCTATTGTCCCTTCACTCTTTTACATATTTGTCACTCGTTTGTCTCACTTTCGGCTTACTATATCTGCCTCCTCTCACTCCGCAGACTCTCGGCTTTTGCGCATTCACAATTTAATCGACCGTTAGTATGTGGTCGATTGTGCTTACGCTGACGCTGCTTTTAGTGCAGTTTACATCTGCTCTGCCAGTCAGTCCTTCTGCGGAAACCGTACAATACGTAATCGATAATGGCACTATCGTGACCTCCTCCGCACCTGGGTCTCCAATTGCTATGGATTCGCCCGCCAAGACAGTTCCCACTTCTATCAGCGCCAAATATCGTAATACGGCACGGGCTGTATTGTATGCTCGGCATACGAGTGCCGTAACCTCGATCGACTTGTTTCAAACTATAGCCTCGACTCCTGCGGATGATCGGTTCCCTATTATTGTTGCCCATCCTCTTCAGCCTCGAAGCATGTCGAAGTCGGTAATCTCCTCCTCAACAATACCTACCAACAACTTCTACTCGAATTTGTTCCTAGGGACTCAACAGCAGGCCGCGAATGTCTATCCTTATACAGCCTGGTGGAGCCAGGGCACAAATGGTGACTACGGATTGGCCATTAGTCATACTACCGCTAGTCAACGAGTATGTCTTCTAGTCTTCTGTCGTCATAGAACGAAGCAGTGACTGATTTGTTATAAGGTTTATGGCCCGAACCCAAATGCCAACCCTGTCGAGTACTACTACAATCCCGTCGTTATTTGTTCGATATCCTTCTCGGCGGTTGAGTTTGACTCCGCCATGACCATGAGTCTCAACAATCCAACCGCATTCGCGGTTAATGTCACTATGGCACCGTCAACATCTAAATATGGGAACGGGCGTTCGCTATACATTCCTTTGGTCCAGGCTACTGGATTTATAACGGGCATTTACTTCAATCTGAGGCCCAAATTTAACTCTCTTGTCGGCTTCCGATCTCTTTCTGAAATGTCCAGTCCCCGGTACGGAATCAAGAAATATGTGGCACAACTTTATGATGGCACGTCATGGGCCATCTACGCGAACGTTCCTAACGGCCAGACCTTCTCGCTTTCTCTGCAAAGCTCATCTTCTATTATTGCCTCAAAAGATGCCTACAATGTCATTGTCCAAATCGCCAAAATTGTCGCCGGCAGTGAGAGCGCATACGATGCTCATGCCGGAAAATATGCTTACCATGCTCATGTTTATGGTTCAACTGCTGGTTCGACAGGGACGGTTACAATAAACTACTGGACTCTACAGGGCAACAATGCAGGACGTCTTCTTCTCTGGGCACTTCCGCATCATGTTGCTTCGATGAAAACCGGTGCCCTCGGATTTTCCATCGATTCGCAGAGCAAGGGAAAGATGTATGCTTACTCTACTAACCAGATAGTCATGCAGGAAGAACTACAAACAGATCTCCAATTTGATCCATGGACAAGCATACCAGGCCAGAAAGCAACTTACACGTCCAATGCCTTGAAATTGATCACTGCTGCCGCCACTGCAGAAATTGCCGAAAATTTTAATGCTCAGACGAATCAAAACTCAATGTACTACGCCGGCAAAGCGTTGGATAAGTTCGCTATGATATGCTACGTGGCCCACTCTGTTTTAAAGAACTCCGCCTTGACGAAGACTTGTCTCAACAAGCTTAAGCAATCATTTTCTTTGTTTGCCAACAACAAACAAATCTATCCGCTATATTACGACAGTAGGTCCACAGTAATATTAGTTATGTTTCAAATATGACGGAATATTAACAATTGACTGCAGGAACTTACAAAGGTTTGGTCACCAGCGCAGGCATTCTTACCGGCGATTCTCAGGCGGATTTTGGTGCCACATACTACAATGATCATCATTTTCACTATGGTTATCACATTCACGCTGCAGCTGTTATTGGATACATTGACACTGCCTTGGGCGGTACCTGGGTTCAAGAGAATAAGGAATACGTA
The DNA here is from genome assembly GCA_030556285.1 of Lipomyces yamadae. NCBI lineage: Eukaryota > Fungi > Ascomycota > Lipomycetes > Lipomycetales > Lipomycetaceae > Lipomyces > Lipomyces yamadae. Next base: position 301,925 of record JAKTPU010000006.1, on the reverse strand, counting down.
AACACTTTGGTTCGGGATGTAGCTAATCCCACAGACGCAGACAGCTATTTTCCCTTTTCTCGGTCGTTCAGCTGGTTCCATGGTCATTCTTGGGCAAAAGGTCTGTTTGAGTCTGCTGACGGTAAGGATGAAGAATCATCGTCTGAAGATTATCACCATGCGTACGCTATGAAACTTTGGGGCCAGGTTGTCGGAGATCAGTCAATGGAAGCTCGTGGGGCCATGATGTTGGCCGTCATGCGTCGGTCTATGAACGCCTATATGCTTATGAACAATACCAATACTATCCAGCCGCACAATTTCATTGGCAACAAAGTTTCCGGAATTGTACGTCTATTTCAAATAAAATTTTACGTGCGGAGCGGGTTACGTCGTTAGCTAACTTTCTATCTATCTTCAGCTCTTTGAAAATAAGGCCGACCACACCACTTATTTTGGTACAGACATTCAATATATCCAAGGTGTTCACATGCTACCTATCACTCCAGCGTCGTCATACATCCGATCGCCCACTTTTGTCAGTGAAGAATGGAATAGTCTCCTGAGCAGGGTTGCGCCAACTCTGACAGACGGGTGGAAAGGTATCCTTTACGCGAATCTCGCGCTGTACGATCCAAAGTCTAGTTATGCTTTCTTCTCAAGTTCCAAGTTCAACAGTAATTACCTGGATGCTGGTGCCAGTTTAACTTGGTATTTGGCTTACGCGGCCGGTAAGTTGCATTAAGCTGGGCTACTGATTGAATCGCTATTAACGAATCGCACTAGGAGTTGGCGGTGCGACATCTTAATTTCCATAACAGGAACTTTTGGTCTTTTGCTTAATTTAGAATGCATTTGATTGAATGTATAATTTTGTATTATATTGGGAAAAGTCTGGTTTTGCCGGCTGTGTATTAATTAATTAATTATATAGAACATAATTGTATAACCGCATGCTAGTCGTGCTTAAGGATTTTAGCGTATTCAAAATTAGCTTCAGTTCTTGGCGTGTTTTGGCTGCGAATTCACGCGTCTATGCCTCCACAACACAAATATCCCCATATTTCAACCAAAACATCGATTTTGCAGCTAATTAAGCAGTGTGATTATTTATATTTGTAATTTTAGAGTGAGGAACGAGTGAGGAATAAAGTCGGTTCTTATCGCGTTGGTGCAGCGAAAAGCGCATTTATACCGCCACAACAAAGCCAAACACGCGTCTGCGCCGATACAACATAAAAACCACCCTCAAGAGCACCACCTCTCTATTTCCTAACAAGTTAGATTGACGCCATTCGCTAACACCCATCTCTGCAGAATCCTGCAAAATATCATGCCTCCTAAGCAGACTCCTACTCCGGCGCAGCGCGTTATACCGTACGATCTCCGCAGAACCCATATCCCCCGCGTCCCTCCACCAAATCAATCAGAAACATCTTCTCGGCCAGCAGGAGATTATATTCCTCGTTCTACAAGAAATCAGATCATTCAGATGAAGCGGAACGCCACGGTCACTGGCCATAGAGTTGCCACGAATGCTAGGGGGCCCTCCACTGCTGCACCCAGAGGACCGCGCAGGAATGCAGTACAGAAACGCGTCAGATTTATGCGGCACACTGCGGACGATGAAGCCATTAGCAGTGAAGATTTCCACCTCCAAAGTGATCCTCCTAGTTCTCATCTCCCCAGTGATCCTCCGATGCCCAGTGATCCTTCGATGCCCAGTGATCCCCCGATGCCCAGTGATCCTCCTGTCTCTAGTGATCCTCCGGAATCAGATGATACCGTGGCAGGGGAAGAAGCGGAGGCCGCTGCGGTGGAGGCGCTATATCGCTCAAAGGAGCGTCTTAAAGAGATTGTCCATAATAACCGCCTACGGCAGGCTCGCCGCCGGCTACTTGAGGCCCGAGATAATTCTATCTGCACGTCTGATCTAGAAAATGAGATCGAGGAACAAATGAGCAACAAAGGCGATTATGAGATTGCTCTGACGTTCATCTTCCGCCTAAATAATAAGCTCGCTTTTCATAAAACTCTGCTGGATACTACCCGGCAATCATTCGATATCACGGCGTTCGAACATGTGATTCTAGGCATGATTATATCACATCTAGGAGCTGATGACGATTATGAGATTACTGGCCGTACTGCAATCATTAGGCATACCTCTGGCCGCGGCGGCTCTAGACGTCATGATTTAACTGATTTCTCCTTGGCTGAAGCAGATCGAATTATGAAGATTGTCGATGAACACCGAGCCAAATTTCGAAAGGGGAAATTGATGATAACCCTTGAAATATCTGCAGTAAAGGATAGCGCCACGGGACAGAAGCGGTCGCGAGACGAAGTATCGTCCTCACCACCACCACCGCAACAGGACAGGAAGCGACGGAGTGATCACTTGCGGGATCAGCATACAGCTCGTGTGGATGCTATCCGTATAGCTGGTGATTTCCAGCGCCAGCTAATGGAGCGTTGGCGCTGCAGGGACGACAATTGTACAAACAAAAATAACTTCTGTTTCCCTGAGCCTGCTGAACCTTCTAAACATTATAATATCACGGCAGCGCAGCATGAGATGTGGTCCAATTCCATTGCCAGCGGCGAAGCGACAATACAAATGCCACCTATAAAACTGCTGCGCTACTGGGAACAAAATCAAGGCCACATCAATCGTCTGTCTCGGCAACCAGCCAGGCACACTGCGATACAACAAACTCGGTCTGCCATGGAGCGTTTGGTGGAGATGCAACAGCAGATGCAGGAGCAAATGCTTCAGCAGCGAATATTTGATCAAATGGAGGCTTTAGAAGAAAAACAGGAGCGCAGAGAGGAGCGAAACGAACGTCGCGAAGTGCAGAGGGAACAGCGAGAATTCTTCTTGCAGAATGAGATGAATCCCGGCAGTATCATGCCACCCCAGTTCCCCCGACCCGCCGCATACACGAAACTATACAATTCCCCGTCCACCTATCCCGTACAGAACACGACAAGGCAACAACGATATTCCAGTCCAATCAACGCGGATGAGGAAGATTCGGACATTCTGACCCTGTTCTTCAACTGGAAGATAGTGAATACCAGAAATCCAGACCGCAGAAAGAAATGGGAACATGCCCGAGACTTGGTCTTGAGAAATGACTGGTCCATTCGGGAACTATTACAGATGGAGGACGGTATGTCGGCGATGTACCAGCGAGCCATACAGGCCGGGATATCTGATGGTATGGCCCGTGGCTTTCGCGCTGACATGCACATCTTTAAGGGGTATTATTGTCAGCTTCGAGATAACGAGGCGGCTGCTGCGTTAAATGGTCTGGGTGGTGGTGGCGGTTTTATCCCAGGCGACGTGTTCTAACCTTTCGTCTTTGTACTCGTTGCTCGTTGCTCGTTGCTCGTTTGTCTTTGTCTTTGTCTTCGTCGTCTCGGCCCTTTAGTATTGCTATTTTCAACACCGTCGCTCTTTTGCCTTTGTTCTTTTCTTTCTTATAACGTAACTCCCAAACGAACGTTCCACCCAAACGAACGTTCCACTTTTCGCCGCGTTACCATCTACCTACTTGACCACCACTTTTCTTCACAATCAGCCATGGCAGACGTCCCAAAAGATTCTCGTGTAAACCTTGCCCTCCAAGCTATCAAAAGCAACCCGAAACTAGGTCTCCGAGCTGCAGCTAAGATCTACGACGTTAACCATACGATCCTCAGCCAACGACGCGCTGGACGAATTGCACGCGTCGATACCGTCCCAAATTTGCAGAAGCTTGAAGGCCGGCCGCGATGTCTTGGAAAGTGGAACGTTCGTTGCGGAGTTACGGCTGATATAATATTCCAAATGACCCACATTAAAATTTCCCAAATTATTATGTTTCCCTACTATTATCGAAATCTTCAACTGTAGCAGGCTCCTGTGTTGCTGCTTCCCCATCTCCCGAAATATCCCCTTCTTCCCAACACTCAATCCAGCGGTAGAATCGGACCCGCTCCTCTTCTTCAATGTATACACCTCCAGCAGAGTGTTTAAATTGTTGCTTTGCATACTGGTCTGCTCGGCTCTCCCGGATAGCCAAATGTAGGAAGTCGCCGTAGGAGTTACATGTCTGGCGGAGAAAGACCCAGTTCCGCTTCATCCAAGCCTTTAAGACAGAAAATGTAAGCTCTATCGGATTGAAATCTGGCGAATACGGAGGAAGATAGCGTATTAGATGGCCTTCGGCCTCAATCATCCGCTCAACCTGCTCACGAACATGAATCGACACATTGTCCATAATAATCACCGAGGGACAGCGTCCGCGTTGGTTAACCGCAGGTATGAGATGTTGGCTCAACCACAATATAAAATCCTCTGCAGAATAGTATCCTTTTTTTACTCCTATACAGGGCAAACCAGCCATCTAACGTCATTGCCGCGCAGATAGACCAAGTATCACCTCGCCGAAGATCTGCAGGATACCGGGCGTCATCGCCAACTGGCGCATATCCGTGGTGCCTCCAGCCGGTCTTTTCATTGAATATAGATTCATCTATGAATACGAGATCGTCAGCATTAAAACGTCGAATATCATCAAGGTAGGCCTGGCGTAGGGCTTCACTGCGGTTTAGCGAGATACGCCGTAGCTCTTTCCGGCTCCAATTCCGCCTCTTCAGTACACGGGATACTGTAGACTGGCTGACTAGAACTCCACGTTCCTGCAGTAGCCACCATACCAATTCCTCCTGCTGACGCCATCCTTCAGATAGGAGGTATTCGAAAAGCGCATTCTCGTCGGCTTCAGAGAGCTTCCGAGCGCGGCCAAGCTGCCGGAAGTATGGCTTTCTGACACTGCCGTATCGGAATAGATTAGACTGTATGGAAAATACCGTTCTAGCTGAAACGCCACATTCTTCCCCAATTGCTTCAGGTCTCCAACCTAGTAGGAGATATCGTAGTATTTGGGACCGCTGATCGAGCGTCAAGCCGTTGCGTCGGTGGTGGAAGCGAGCCTCACTAGGATAACACTTGTTCTCCGACCTAGGCCAGTATATTAGTTCCTCATTCTAAAAAGTACAAATTCAAGTAATCACATTGCTCAATTACGAAACTTCAATAGCTGCAAGACGATGTTTTGGTTAAAATATGGGGATTTTTGTGATGTGGAGACATAGATGCGTGTTTTCGCAGCCAAAACAACGCCAAGAACTGAAGCTAATTTTGAATACGCTAAATAGTTAGTTGTGGTACAGCCGTTTCACAATTAAATAGTTAGTTGTGGTACAGCCGTTTCACAATTCGTGCTGAACCAATAAGCGCCTGAAGAGCCACTTGTCTTATTGACTTAAGATTGTTACAACATGCAATTTTATTTAACCAAGGCATAATTCAAAAAAAAAGATATACCAGTTGCTCTCCCTGTACAAAGTATATAACAGTTACTTAATTATACAACTACGCAAATCCAAATCCTTCTCTTCCCTCAGTAATAGCCAATAATAACGCGTTCCTTAGCCCCTCGTACGAATCATATTCGGGCATATCTAGCTGATTGAAACACGTATGCTACCAAAGATTAGTTTTCAGGTATAGACTGGATATTACTTTATAGCGAATGAACTTACCGATGAAGGCAATCTATGCTTATGGCCATAGTCTCGATGAATGCTAAAGCGCGACACGCCGTTCATGCCCTCGAGCTCCGCGAATCCATTCAGAGGGACCTTGCTGGTACCAGTGACAAACTGTAGAGAGCGTTAGATCGCATAAAGTTCATAGAAACGGATTAGACATACCTGCAGCAGTTTGGCACGCTCCTCTGGATCAAACGAACGTACAGCCCTCCAGAACCACTGAATTTGAGGAGATGACGGGGAGTAATTTTGATACCTTGAGCAAATGTTTAGCGACATGATTGCTAGCAAAATAGAATCAACTTACACAGTATTATTTCTCCAATCATCGACATCAATATCTGGAAGTCCCGAAATTAATAGCTCAAGTTCTTGCTCATTAAATATTGATATCAAATCCTTAGCCACGATATCATAAAATCCTATTGCATGTTAGCATACTAACCGAAATTCACCGATAGTAAGTTAATCTCACCTGTCAAAAAGCTCTCCAACTGTTCTTCCACGCTTGTCAATAATCTATATCCGACAACAAGCTTTACATATTCATGCTTATTGTCCTCGGTAACCGAAATATCGCGACCATTAGGAACTAAGTCGATAATCTTTTTATCGCCATAGTCATCGGCTTCCAAAGACATCGTTTCAGTTATAACGTCTGTAATATCGTTTTCTAGCATCCACACTAACGACTTGTAATATTCGAGGTCGAGTGTCTCCATGTCCTTCAGGGACACCTGCTTTCCAAGAATTCTTTTGTAGACAGCTCTGCTGAAATGGCAATCAAGCACACGGCCTTCGTAGAGAGCTTTGCCAATTATCCGGCCAATAAACTTGAAAAAGAGCAAGTGCTCAGGATTGACACCCGAAGTCCTATTGGGATGGAAAGTCGTCCTATCGGAAGCAACGGGAATAAAGAGCGCATAATCTGGATTGAACATCTGCCTTGCAAGGACTTGAAACCACTCTCTCGTTACGCCACCAGCATCAACACCTTCTTCGCCGTGGAACCGGATGTTAAGTTTCGAGTACTTAATTTCATCGCCGGTCTTGAAGTACATGGCCTTGTATGAATCGAGAAATACCTGATCGCGACGAACGTTCAATGCCAACGGCCTGTGGATGTGGACAGCTTGTGACCGCGCATGCAGCTGCCGATTAAAGTAATTGCGTTTGTTGTCGAAGTCAAGAACCTTCGGATTCTTCACTAAAATCGAGAATGAGCCGCTCATAAGCTTCGGGTTGTTCCGAACCATTTGATTCAGAATCTTTCTATGCTCGTCCGTAAACTTAAAGAATAAATGTTGCATATTATCCAGTGGAGCATTAACCTGTGCCGTATCCAATCGCACAACCTTTCCGGGTTGCTGAGTTGGCTTCGGCGTTTCCTTGAGCACTTCATGCTTACACACAACCATAAACGCCTCGATCAGCGGTAGTAAAACCGTAGCCACATGAAGCATATCAGATCGCTCTTGAATTTCTCGTAGAACTTCCCCAAGAGTCTTCCACAACAAAGCGAAGTCTAATCCAGAATAGAGCTTGATAACATTATCATCCGTAACAGTATCGGCCTTGGCTTCATCATCCTTCTTCTCACGGTCAGGATCGAAGAGATAATCCACTGCAGTCAAGACTCGCAGAAGTTTCGCTTGATCGGAGCTAGCAGGCGAAAATCTAGAAAGCGCCATTCCTTGAATTTCAGATCCGCTTTCAGCATTTTTGATTTGGTTCTTCAGCTCCTGCAGATCATGTGGTAATGACCGACCAAGCTCTTGAGCCTGACGGATCAGTTCACTGCCAAAAATATCCTTAGCTCCGGGTACCGCTGATAGATTCTGCATAGCAGCTAGCGTCTGCTGTAGTGTTCGATTGGGACATTCACGTGCAGTCAAGATGTTGACGAGAAGACAGAGATTATGCTCTGGAATGATGGGAGGTGAAAGCTTTCGCTGTGGCTGTTTGCTTTCTTCATCTTTAGCTGCAACCGTCGACTGTGGTGCTTCATCTTTCTCCATCACGTTTCCAGCAGCTACCACTGAATCCGCAGATGGCCCCGACTCGCCGTCAAGTTTGCTTTCCTTGTCCCCTTCCTTCTCTTCTTCTATGCTTCTCTTCACCAATACCTGAAGTGGTCTTGTAATTTCCTGAAATAGCATGGAGAGAATATCCATGGCCGTTGCACTATCACGGATCATGGGTCTATCCAATAAAGCGAGTAATGTATTAATGGGATACTTATGAGCTTTCGATGAAGTGGCATCCTTCAATTTCCCTTTACGGCTTGTAGTTCTCTTCAATCCAATTGGACTCTCATGCTCAATCAAAAAGTAAGAAGCTAGTTGCCTATTGGACTTTATAATATGATCGAGAGCCTGTAAACATTGTTGCGCCAAGACCAGCGGTGACACCTCTGCAGGATCGTGATGTGCCTGCAATATATTCCCTTTGGAAGGAGTCACAGGCGTTTTTGGGGTCACGGTCATCATTGACTTAGCTGGCGTGCTCGAGACGGCGAGATTCTGAGAACGAGCTCTGGCCCAAATTTGATTGTAACTTCGCTCGACCGCGATCACATCTGTGCTACCGTCTTGTAATATAGAGAGAATCATATTAAACAACTCAGCCCTACTTTGTCTGTTCGCTGAAACGTTAATGAGCATGTCGAATAGCTGGCTCCGTTGGTTAGTAGTTGGCGGAAGGTACAATAATCGTACTAACGAAGCAACTCCAGCTCTGTCGACTAGTTGTATACTGCTTCTAGAGGAAGGATGAGGCCCTGGTCCAGATGATACTTGAGTACCTGACAGTCTGTGTAAACGGTGCCCGTTACCTCCTCTCGTAGGTGGCTCGATCTCCAGAAAGTCGTTGATGGTGTGTAGATTATGGCGTCTTTGTAATTCATGTGCCTCATCAGCAATAGTTGCGGGCAAATGAGCTAGAGCCTCTTCGTCTTGCTCAGCCAATATCGTCTGTCTTAAAGTTGGGTCCAGCGTTGCCAAAAATGAAGCGAAGTCCATATCAGATGCTTGATTCTCCGCAGGAGCCTCTCGCAATTCACGTTCACGTTGCAATCGTCGACGTTCAGATGCCTCCTGTTGTAAGAGCTCTTGACGAATATTCGGCGGCAAAGCCGCTAGGAATTCGGCCTCTATCTCAGATTCAGGCTCTCCGGCATTCGGCGTGCTGCTAGATTGCATTTCTCGAATGTGAGATGCGAGAACTTCTTCGCGCATATCTTCTGGCAGTGCCTCTAGAAACGTGGGATCAATCCCCATCCCGGTGACATCAACCTCGCGTCCACCAACCATCACAATCATTCGCTGCTCACTTGAGGCACCTGCAGAGTCACCACCATCTTCCGCAGCACCACTGCTTTCAACTTCCTCCATTTCTCCGCTCTTAGAATCGTCAGCGCTGCCCTCTTCCAACGCAGAAGCTTGGGCAGAAGATGCAGATTCTTCAGCCTGACGTCTAGCAATCGTATCGGCCTCCTCAGCCGCCTTTCTCTCGGCCTCAGCCCGTTCTTTCTCGCGTCTCTCTTGTTCTTCTCTTTCCAATCTTTCCCGCTCCCTGCGACGGTCCTCCGCTTCGGCTGCCTTCCGCTCTTCGTCTTCCTTAATAGCGATAGGTAAGAGAAAATTTAAAATGTGATTTATGACTTGGGAGGCTTTATCATTCACTGTCGTGCCGAATAGCATACGAGCCTCTTCTTGCCATCTTACGAGAGTAGATTTTGGACTGAGAGTGGAAACAATAGACCAAGGATCTTCTCGCGACGGCCGACTCGACCGTGATGGATGATAACCAAACACTGGATCCACATCGCTCGTTATTATCACATCATTACCACCAAACTCGGCAGCATTTGCCGCACGATGGTGATGGTGGCGAACGACCTGCTGGAAGAGGTCATTTAGAACCCGTAAGTCGCCCTCGGTTGGAAGGCGTCGCGAATAATAAGGTCGATAAGGCAGGTCAGTAGGAGTCACGGCGCTGGCGCTCATGGTGGACGTGATTTCTTCGTTGGGAGGCTGCACAAGCAGTGGATTCGTCGCCGTATCAACGTCAGACCAACCTTGTCGATCGATTAGCCAACAGAACTCCTAGACACAACAGTACATACCCGGAATACCTGATCCTCGAATTCCTGTATTAGAGAACATATGGGGATTTCGACGACTCGGAAACATCTCATCATACATGCCGATTTCTTCAATTTCCCATCCGAAATTCGGTTCGTCGTCACCTTCGGGCTCTATGTCATCCGCATAGTCCATATCGTCTGTTGGAACTACATCATCCGATTCTTCGCGATCTTCAGGTTCATCGTCATCTTCCTCGTCTTCATCCACCTCTGCCTCTTGTTCCGGTGTGTTTCCTTCATCCCCAAGTACTCTAGCAATTTCATCAAGTGGATCGCCGAAGTCTTCTATGCCATTACCGTCCAATTCGTCCTCCCATTCGTCGTCGTCATCATAATCTTGAATGCTCTCGGCGTCTAGTTCGTCGTCATCGTCTTCTGCATCTGATGGCTCACCTTCGACATTTTCGTCGCCATCAGAATCATCATGATGAATTTCCTCAACAACAATCTCCACCTAACCTAAATCAGAACTTCTCAGAAGTAGAGCCGAAATATGGCAACTTACGTTCATGTGATTATCATCTTCATCCGCTCCGTCATCTTCACCCTCCTCGGTAAGATCGTTCTCACTGTCCTCATCATCCTCGTAATCCATCTCCTCATCAACATATTCCATCACTTCCTCGTCAGCATCTTCCTCGTCGTCGTCCTCTTCATATTCCATATCTTCACCACCGTCGTCTGTACCGGAAATCTCTGAACCATCTTCATCATAGTCGGCCCCCTCCTCAACCTCGTACATTCCGAGTGCTGAGTTCGAGAAGAAATTGGGCGTCTCCTCGCGATAATCATCCGGACCAGAGTCGGTGGAAAAGTAATCTTCTTCAGTCCCGTCCCCAGGCTTGGTCATTGTCAACACGTCAGCCAGATCTATCGATGCACGAGATAGTTTAGTCAGCGGTCTTAGCAGAGTCCTGACGACCTTCTGGGAACCCGGAAAGTTAAGATCTATATCGTTCAAAGCGTTCGTGAGAGTTGCAACAAAGCCCTTTTCGAACATGATTTTCGCCATAGCATTATCATCCAATTCCGTTGGGGGGAATGCATTCTTCGGGCCACTGATAATTGAGTTGCTGGACCTGCCATTCAAAAATTTATAGCATAAAGTAGCAAGGTTCAGTAGTCTAGAATACCGTACTTCCAACGAATCAGCTATAGTGGAGACGTCCTTAAACGCACGAAGCGTGGCGTCAAGTACAAACTTTCGGATGTGGAGAATTGTCAGATCTTCCTCGTCATGTTCAGGATGCTCCCCGGTGCCAGTAACCAAGGCATAGAGAAGCCTAACTGTCATATTCGAAATGCAGACCTTTTTCTTAAGTTGAATATCATCGGATGTGACAAGACCACCTGTTGGGAGTAATTCATATAAAAAGTAATTGAGGACTGCCAATCGAGGCTTCGAAGGGGTATTAAACGTTTGCCCTCGTCGAGAGTAACTTATAAATTCTAGCTTGCACTGATTGTAAGATGCCAAGAGTTCTGTGATAATTTCCAAGAGAAATGCACGGTAGAGAAACTGCGGATGTTTCGAAGCGATAAACTCGACCTTCTGGGTTTGATCTGACGTCTTATCATCATCGCCGTCGTTCTTTTCCGGTTGTTGTACTGGGTCCTCTTTGGTAGCAAGCAGCTCATTTAACAAATATTGCATAACACCAGTCGTCTTCTCAAGAGAAAGGACCTTGACCGGTAGTGGCGTGTCACCAGTTGGCCTCGCATCGGTCATTTCTTTGTCTTCGTCGGCCACAGCCTTTGCCTCATTGCCATCTGCTTTGCTTTTGTCCAATTCCGATGAATCCAATTTGGCATTCTCTTTGCTCTTTAACACAATATTTTGCTGTCGAGAAGGAATTTCAGGTGACAAGACTACTTTACAGATGTCATTGGTAACTTTGACAAACGCTTCGGGACTTCTTAGCACCGCATGCGAGTTTCCTCTAATGAAAGACTGAACATCAACAGGCCGAGCACGAGGTGCCGCAAACCAGTTTCGGATTTCTATACCGATCAACGTCTCTAGTGTGAGCGGTGAGTCCATAATGTGACGGAGTAAAATGCTTGCGTAGTTTTGTAGACGTAGTTTGCCGTCTCCAGAACTGTTCTGAATCGTCGTAAACAACGACCCGAGTACACCTTTTTCAAAAGCGCTGACTGCGAAGTCATGATTCCGAGTCAATATTATAAGAACTCTCGCCACAGCTGCAGCAGTGGCCTCTGATTTCACTGCCGGGAGCCTCACAATTGCATCAAAAAGTGCCTCTTTTGTCGCGATAGGCACCTGACTAAGCTCAACGATCGGTCCAGAAAGATTATGCTCGAATGTCACAGGTCGAGGTTGTTCCGCATCTGATAACATTCGCTCCACAATTAAGAGCACGTCAGGTATCCACGACTCATTCCCATTCCGACCAAAGAGTAGTAACTTGATGAAGAGATCCCAATTGTTTCGCAAGTCTTCTAATGAGGCCGCAAAAAAGTTTTCATTTTGGAGATATAAGCCCAAGAGATGTGCGACAGATTTGACCTGAACGCCGTTATTTTCGTCAGTAAAGTCAAAGGACGCAAGATGCTGTACAATCTCTGCAACAGTCTGCTTCTTCGTCTCTGTAGACGAGAGTTTCCCCCCAAATGATGCATTCAGAAGGTTCGAGAGCTCGAAAACAATCTCTGGATGCGCCTCGAGTATTCTCAGAGTCCTCGGAATGATATCCTTCCGAATTTCATCGCGCATTTCATTTAGGTCACTGACGTACATCGTTCTTGAAACTTCGTCATGCTGTTGGCCGGCAACTGGTGATGATGACGACGGCTCTGGATCAGCCATGGGAGTGTCATTCTCTTCCGGTATCACCGGTTCGCCACTGTCATCGTCATCGCCATCACTCGCACCTGACTCACTTGCCGATCCTTCGCCAATATCGTGCTCAGCAGGTTCATCGACGTCTTCTTCGATATCAATGTCATCTGATTCCACTGGCTGGTGCGCAGGAGGAGTGCTCGATGTATCGGGTTCGATGAGAGCCGCCAGAGCCGCTACTGCAGCTGCTCCGGCAGCCGACGACTCGCCCTGGTCTTCGCTGAGCGTCGATGATCCAAAATCTCCAAATCCAAGAGGTGTTTCTGTGCCGGATTCATGCGAAAGTCCGCCTCGATTCGCAATTAATAAATCAGCCGCTCTGTTCACTTGGTTCGACGACCTTCGAAGTGCCACTTCAACCAATGGTCTTGCAAAACCTAAATCCATGAGCTGTCGTACACCATCCTCTGCTGCTTGGAAAGACGCTGCTGTCAGCTGGTCTGACGACCACGCGCGGTCCCCAGGGGCAATGCTGCCATTTTCACCATCAGAATTCATAATAGAAGCCAAAATTCCAATTAAGACTTTCAGCACCGGTGTTGTCGCGTTTAGCAGCTCCTCAGACTCCCATAACTTTTTGATCGTTGGAAGAATGGCCAGCCGTAACTCAACTAAGAACTGGTTTTGATTGAAATATTCGGGACGATCGCGGTCGCGTTCTTTCATTGCGAGACTGCCGGTCTGAGACGAGTCGAGAACGGATTTCATGTTTACTAGTGTCGAAAATATCTGCAACACGACTACGTCGCCAAATGTCATTGCCTGCTTCGATAGTATTGACTTGTCGCCATCTTGTGCTGGCGGCAGACTTCTCAGTTCGTACCAAAGTGATTCGAGTACTTTGATAAGAAGTTCTATCCCACCTTGGCGCTTGAAGCAGATGGCAACAACTGTTAGTAGGCTTGTAGCAGAAACCCGTTGATCTGTCGCTCATTAGTAGCTGATAGTGCAATTAAATATTACAATAAGCTCTACCATCGAAGAGAATATTCCGACTAGCCGATAGTAAAAGTACCCAGTACGCATATTTGTCTCTCTTATTCTGAAACAGATCTTCGAAATGAGTTAGCAATTATAGAGAATTTCCAATGAAGAACAATATCTCACCAATTCTAGAGTACGAGAGGCTCTCAATTAGTACTTTTGCTAACATTTCGCCGACACTAAAACCATGCTTCTTTTGAGATGCATCAGGAATCCGACGAGAGAGGGTGAGCTTGGAAAGTCCTGGAGAATAAAGTCTTAGCTTTATTCTAAAAACAACGATTTACCATAGGAAATAGTACCTGAAAATATCTTTGACAGAGATCCAGGAATCTGGCTCATCATATATCTCACGATTTTGACGTTCTTGTAACGATTATCGGTCGCATCGATTTTAGCTTCCGCTTCTGCAATATCTGTCTTGCGTTCTTGCTCGTTATAGCGGTTTCGACTATCATCGAAACTGATGACGCGACTTGCGTCTCTCCATTCTTCTGAAAGTCCTTTCGTAATCACAATGTCTTCCCACAAACAATTCCTCTGAAGCCTTCCAAAACTGGCCAATAGCTGCTCAAACTCATTCACCGTGCTGAATGGTTGTATCATTGGCAACGTCGACTTTGAGTGAGGATAGATCATATGTGCATACATCTGGGAGAGCAAGAAAACATAGCCGTGAACCGAGTTCAGTGATTTCATGAACTGAGTGGAAGCATCGCCTTCCTCGGTTTCTAGGTGTTTGAAAAACGATTCCGCTTCATTGTAATTCAAAAATGCATCAATTTTTTTCATTGTTGCCGAACAAGCTTTCAAGATAGTGGTAATAGTCCAAAAGGTGTTCACCTCCGTAGCTAGTCTGAAGACGCGAGTCAACGAAATGGCAGGCGGCCGAGACGGAAAGTCGTAAGGAAGACTAGGCAAATTGTAGAATCTAACCAAGTAGGCAAGCCCGTCCCTCTTTATAAACTCTTTGCAATGCACGTTATTCTGAAGAAAAGCTTCTAAGAAACGAGCATAGCAATCGATCAAAGACAAGATCTCTGAGTTAGCATCCTGTGAGACCAACTCCTCGTCTGCATCCGTTTTCAGTGCGTCTGCGCGAACTGAAAAGAACCGGACTCCGCCGGACATGGCCTCTCCTTCGTGACAAATATCTGCAGCAATCTGTACGACCTCAGCCATGATTTCCTCTTTTAATGCTGGATGATGTCGAACCATTTCATCAAACGCGCTACCCAGACTGCTTGGTACGCTCGTTAGCGTCATGATCTGCGCGTGGAAATGCATCTTGAAGACTTGAAAGTATTTCTTCAGAGCCCCAGACTTCTGGACCAAATCGAGTCCAGCATTATTGAGGCAAATCGCTCCAATAGCATGCGGGATGGAGGTGGTTTTGGACAACTTGATTAACTCCGGAATATGATCAACAAACACCTGAGGTAACTTTGACTCGCTTATTATAGTGTACGAGGTCGGCTCATTGTGAATAAACGTGGACATCATATCAATCGCGCACGAAGCGATGTTGATTCCGAATAGAGAGGAATTGGATACGATCTTTTTCAGAGAGCCAAGAATCGATGATTCAACTAAATTTCGCAGTCGATCCGCATTGCCTGTGGAAGCCATCATACTGAGCAGGAGCTTGAGCAACGCTTTAAGAAATTGCGCACGAACGTAGCTTATCTTATAGTCCACGAGGATAGTCTGTTCGATATCCTCAGGATTGGCAATAATGTAATCCACTTCCTCCTCTATACGGCGTACAACGAAGTCCAGGCCGCCAACCTGAACGAACTCATTGAACGCAGATTGTGCGACACATACCATGTGTTGAACAACCGTAATAGCCATGGCCAACGTGGATAAATCCTGAGTCTTCGTCTCAATAAGCTGTACCATCGCAGACATAAAACCGGCAGTCACAAGAACTTGCACCGAATGGCTACTGGGTGCTAACAGTGGAATCAAGTTCATTAACCTGTCGGCGAAATATGCATCTACCATCTGCCCTTGCGACAAATCTTTCATCATCTGCCGGACAATGTAGAGTAGGACTCCGTGATTGACATTCGCGCTCAGTGATGACAAGATCTCGTTGTGTTTTGCTCGATGATGCGAGAGAGACTGCAACGATTCGATTGCAAGTGTACGGAGCCACACTGGAACCTCTTTATCTGGATGGATCAGATCACAGAGAGACGCAATAAGTTGAGGATTCCCAGCAAAGAGCCGCGTCTGGATGGAATTTTCCTGAGCGGTATAGCCCAAAAACTCTATCGCAAGACATCGGATTGCCGCTAGCTGTCGTCTCATTTCTAAACTCGCTGGTCCTGGCGCAAACGCCTTCGCGGTTCTTGCCTTCAAAAATGCCTCCACAAGAAACTGTTTTGGAATCTCCGTAAAAACACGATTTAACAAGCCCTCCATCGACGCTTGCGCCGTCTCATATGGCGACATGGTAAAATATAGAATACCATCGCTTGCTCTAGGATCTCCCGACCCTTCTCCCTTGTGAGGAGTAAAAGGAGAAGGTGTGACAGGATGTCCCGGAGTCTCAGGAGATACGAGACTAGTAGGCGGCGTATTCTTGTAATATTGTAAATGGATGCTGGACCAAATGTTATCCAATTGTTTAGATGGATCAATGAGATCGTACAGAGAGACCTTGTAGTTGATCTCGGTGGGAGTTGCCGGTGGAAAAGAGTTCGCAAGTTTATACATCTTTTCCAAACTAATCACGAAAATGCTTGACCGTCCTGAGTTGGCTTGAGCATATCTCTGAGCAAGTCGAGCGCAAACTTTCAAAGTTGAGATCAATATCGGCAGCGATGTAACATAAAGCAAATTGGAAAGGTACTTTTACATGGTTAGCACACGGATGCCCAATTTCATTTCTTGCCTGAAAGGAACACATACCGCGCCACTGGCATAGAGACTTCTGTGAGAACATTCTTCAAGTAGTAGTGCAGTGAAATCGAGAATAGCAACAAGTAGTTCCTCTTCTTCCGCACTAAAAACATAAGCCGTTGGCATATTGGCTTTCAGTCCGCTCTTCGTCACAGCCGTTTCCAAGATCTCATCGAATCGATTCAAGACCGGGATCCAATGGTGGAGGTCACCGCGCGGTTGGTCCCATAACGGACCAAACGATCGGATATGCTTTGCAAGATCTGACTGTGGACATGTTTCAAGTGTGGATATAAAATTTACCAGTGACGGTGGCTATATGATTAAACATGAGGTTAGCAAAGAGATCAAGTCACATCAAGTTTGGATCGTCGGCTTCTCTCGAAGCTACCAGGCACTCGAAGTTTTGTCAATGCCAAAGATAAATTTTGTCTGGGTCAAAAGCTCCGATCCGATAGAGTGTACGAAAGCGCATCCAACGTGCCCAAGTAGGCAAAAATCATACCATGTGAGCCAACCGTTTGGCTGATGAAGGACTTTTCTTAATCCTCATTAAATCGATACCTTCGCTATCATTAGCGTAGCCAATTAGTCCAGCGATGAGCGCAAAATTGCTCAAAAGAAAGCACGGATCTGTGGTTCTTGCGAGTTAGTTTTCAAGAGTAGCAAACTGCCGGGATCAAATCGTGATCATCCGTAATACCGCCGCATTGAATATGTCAAAAACAGTTTAATAACATACATTGACAGTTGAGTTGGTACTATTTACAACCACTGTCGCAGGTTCGATAATATGAGCTGAAATCCTGTGTTGTATCGAATAGATTAAGAGAAGTATTTAATGGGTGAAACGCGTGCAATGTCCATTTCAATGTATACTCTGGTAAGAAAGTTTTAACATTTAGAACCCGGATGACGTAGAGGCATAATCACGATATCATGAAGTGTCTTAAAGCTTTAAATGCGAAGACTGTAAGGCACTTAATTCTGGCCGACAACATCTTACTTTTTTACTAGGATAATATATTACTTTCCTTTCTCCACTGAGATATTATGAGATTATTTTCAATATTTACACTCTGTAACAAATTTATGAGTTCATACCAGTCAACCTCGCGTACACCACATCCGTATCCATCATATAACTCCCTGTCCAGAACTTGCAGCTCGTAATTGTTCCTAATCAAATGACCTTTCAAAACAAATTTCTATATTCGCAAAATAGCGCGATATGCAATCTACATAACTGACCGAAACCGTACTATCAAACAGTTATTTTTCACCTGGCCGAGGAGGTGAAACGGCACCAGTGTAATTGGACTCTGCCTTTTGTGGATGATAGACAATTCTCTGCTGCATTTGATGAGGCTGAGAAGTTGTCAAAGAAGGAGTGACCTTACTGGAGGCGACATAAAGTGAGCCAAATAAGAGGACCAGGACGAACATCTAGAACAAGTTAGAGTAAAACACAACTGACAAACTGACGCCGCAAACCTACCATGGTCTTGTATGAAATTGGCTCAATAAAACTGTTAACGATTTCCGCCACGGTCTGCGCGCTGACTCGTGCACGCCCAACATCACTGGCATCGCGATTCATGCAAGCCTGCCACATATTGCAGACCTCTTCTATTGCAGGAACTCTAGATTCGGGCATGCAGCCATTGACCAGATAGTCCTTCGTGCATTGTCCTATCTTGACCGCCGCTTCGTTGGTATATTCCTCAATCTTCCGAGAGATATCATGGCGAATCATCAGAACAAATGACATAATGAGATATAGCATGACAAGGACCAAAAATACGTTGAATATGAGCTGCAGATACGAAGCGAATACAAAAGGCAGGTTATCATGCCGGGACAAAAAGGCTAATAATGAGGCATTACGACTGTCACTATCAACCAGAGCACCGCTAGAAATTGACCGAGAAGGCTTATGCGGCGAAGATAGTGTTCTAGATGTAGAAACCTTTCGAGGTGATCGCAAAACCGTTGTTTTCTTAACCACGATCCTACCGCTCCAATCTGATGTCGCATCACTATCGTCTTCTCCCCCATCATCGATAAGATAATCGTCAAATTCGTTATGGTATTTGACTTTCTTTCTTGTAGACTTCGGGGTGCAATTCATTTTCCTTGTCGGTAGGCTTAACAGTTGCTTGGCCTTGGCAAGTGGGCTGGAACCGTTGCTAGCCGAGTTACTTCGAAATACCTTTAAAAACCTGCTACCGGAATTTTCAGTTGTGGCTTCGCCTTCATTCGCATCGACGCTGTCGCTTCTGTCGGTAATCTCTGAACATGATTTCCTAGGTGACGGTGATGGAGGAGAGGACAACATTACAACGTCTTCATCTATAGCATTCACAGGAAACTGTGTCGAGGACTTCAAAGAAACCCCGCGCCCAAATAAAGGACTGGTTGTGGCGCCTTGGTATGCTCGAGACGCAGTGAACGGGACCTGCGCAACACCGGGTGTCTTTGGCGTGAAGAATGGTGTCTGGTTTTCAGCTCTTTGTGAGTAAGATCCCGGCATCTTAGAACCAGATGCATCAGCAGCCGCCATAATTGTCGCCTGTCGAAATGGAGATGTCGCATCTATTACAGGTCCAGCCGAATGGTATGTGAAGTCCATTGGCGCTTCGTGTCCTCGTAGAAGCACCGTGCGATCGGCGGGAGAGAAATCCATAGTATCCATCATATTAGTCCAATAGCTCAGCGATAATTCCTTCGTCCAATAATAGGTCGTTATGTGAACCAAATCTGAAGTATCTCCCTGTCAGGGAGCGGACATGATCGAATGATCTAAGTTTGCAGCTTGTTTTGTTTTGAGTTACATTTTTATTTTGATCGCGTACGAGTGGAGAAAACCCTAACCTGTAGTTCCCGGTCTGAAATATACGCCTGGTATCAAATCTCTCTGTTCTAACTTCTGAACACAAAGCACTTGTAGTTGTTGTCAAACAATAATATAAAGTAATAATAATAATAATAATGAAATGCTTAATGGTTTACCATCGCGGAAGTGCGGGGGACTCCATCCGGCTTCTGCCTTAATAGCTTTGCCCTTACCATCATCTGGGCGTATTTTACGTAACCGCACGCGTATATTTGAGCATCAGTAAATACAAGCGTGGAACAAAAGATTCCATACGATACCCACAAGACACCCCAATAAAACACATAAACGCGCAAAATATCAATACAACAATCAACAAATTTACTCCAGATCTAGCATCAGAGGCAGTCGACGGTGATAGCTGTAAGTTTTAGCGACGAAGTTGGCTGTCCGGCCATCAAGACCGCGCTCGTATGCCTCTAATGGCGCCAGGGAGATTTTTCCTCACACGTACGACTGGGATCGAATCGAGTTGGATCCTGACCCTTTAGGGCAGCGTATGAATAATTGCAAGTGGCCTTGGCTTGACGCTTAGCGTTTCCCCAGACGCGTTCGATAAAATTGCATTCGCAATGAAATTTTCGTGTCGCGACGGCTGGGACGCAAAACCTGGCTGCGCTGAAACGATGTGCGTCGCGCAGCATGCCAGCGGCTGCTACAACTCCACCTCGGCCGGCTTCGTTTTGCACTTCAAGCGAAGCCCTCAGGCCAGAGATTCGTTCATGGAGGATTGTTCTGATCCCCTTTTGTTGTCCAGCTTTCGGATGGTCCTCGGGATAAACGATGGAATGGTCCCATCCTGTTCAAAAAATCCGTCAACTATTGGCAAAGAATTTGGCTTGTCGTTCAGGGTCAACTTATATGGACTGGATGGACGTGGGAAAATGGAAGGGGAGCCGAGAATCCTTTACGAACGCGTACGTGGATGATGGCATCTACGATGAGATCGGTGCACCAGAACTCCGGGCATTGACTTGCAAGGAGATTCTAGGGAGCCTGCGCAGTAGGTATTACGAAATGGAAGAAATTCTCTTGGAGCAAATGGGACCAGATGAAACAGCAAGGGTGATGTACTCATGGTTGGAATGACAATTGGAGAAAGGACGTCAGATGATCGGTTACGACACCACGCACGAAAAGCGTGTGGACGTCGCTACCATAATCTACAAGGTCGCTTCAAGACCAAATAAAAAAGAAATGGACGATGTCGTTGCTACAATAAGCCATGACGGAGCGCAATGGCTGAAGGACAACGAGCCTGAGCGTTGGGCGGATAGCCATTTTCCCCCTCGTGCAGGAAGCCCTCAAGGGCAAGGGCAAGGGCAAACGGCCCCCAAGGACTCTCACCTCCAAGCAGGGATCCACGGACACGGCAAATCTAGACCCAAGGACGCCAAAAAGGCGGTGCAACGCGCATCAGCCTTGACAAAGGCGCAACAGTTGGATCTTAGATGCTCGAGTCATGCCAGTCCTGTCAATGAAGTATATTCGGCTGCAGATTATGCGTTCCAGGACCCAACGTCTCAACGAAATCAAAAAGTTGAGACGGTATGGGATCATATTTAGAGTTTCGCTGTGGCCCTTTTAAACTCCATGTTAGTTCTATTACTCTGTTGGCCACCTAATAATTCTTGTTCAGCCGAAGATCCGATCTAATTCCGTAATTACTTATACTCGGCCGAAGACCCAGGCCAACTGAAAGAACTTCAATCGAAATTCTTTATGCCATAGCTTGGTCTACAAGTTAGTTTATTAAACACCGAATCTCGTCGATTCGGACCAAAGCCCAGTCACATTCCTATATAGAAGGTCATATAGACGTATAACTTATCAGCGTTCCAAGCAAAAATTAATAAAGCCTGGATAACAGATCGTTCAGCCGAATTCCTACCCCTTTTCAAAATAATCCTCTATGATCTCCGATCTCAGTGACCAGTTGTTGACCACTTTGACAAAAGGCATAATGGGTAAGAGGAAAATAATATCAGAAGAGTAATCCATAAGGGATAGTAAGCCGTGAGACAATAGTGAGCCATGAGCTGACAGTAGCCCATAAGCCGATAGTAAGACAAATGTATAAGGAAGCGCTAAATGATATAAAATTGCTCCCATAGCAGAGTTGCAACGTCTCGGAGACAAATATGCTAGCCATTTCTAGCAAGATGACAGAAAACTTGATAGCGAGATTGTTAGACAATTCAGTAATATCACTGTTTATCGGATTTCTCGTAAAATGCATAACCTATTGATCAACGTAATAATACAATCCAGAAGAAGTTACAAATCGCCGTCATTACCCATATCACAAACCTACCCAGAAAACCAATTAATCCAAAGAAAGTCAACAGTTACCAGTATCAATAAGACAGGAAGACCTGCCATATGCGCATGATTTTCCACGCTACGACACCGCAAAGGTATACCTTTATAACTCTGACTCCTACGTACAACACCATTATCTGTCAGTTCGGCCACATCTAACTGACACAACGTCTACTCCTAATCAATAATGAACCTATTTTATCACGACACAATTGGTGTAATATATTAATGGGCCTTTTCTTCCAGTTCATGGCGGTCTTCGTTGTCCAAAGGTACTGTAGCTGTCGCAGGATCATGAAGAAAGCCAACTTGTCTCCGCGCATACACCGCAGGAGGAGTCGGGACGCCGCCGACACCAGGTTGCTCGATCAACCGAGACTGCAGCGCAAGAATATAGTCTCTAAGCTGAAGGTTCTCCTGTCGCAAGCTGTCTATAGTCTCTTTCGAGGATTTCAGTTCCAAGACTTTTGCCTCGAGGTCTTTGATGTAACACTCCTTTCGTTGGCGAAATGCACGCTGCGCAGCTCTGTTTTGAGCAGCACGTTTGGTTGTTGATAACTGACGACCGTTCTTGCTGCATTCGCCGACCGGTGGGATTTCCTGAGGACTCGGTTGTGGTCCTTGGACTCGGTGCGCCTCCATTACTGTATCGCTTAACGGACAAACGTTGGTGGACGTGAGGCGACCAAAGAATTTCGGCTACTAAAGTGCGTGCGTGACTATCACCACTGCGCTACCCCGGGCCACTGAGATGCAATATATGTCGTAAGCGCTGAGTAATACTCTGCAAACAGTCAGCGTCAATGTACAACTTTTACAAATAACTAGCCGCAGCTAACAAACACACCGGTAGAAGAATAGAAATGTAAAGTGGGCCAATGATTGGTTCCGCTCTACGAGCGTCTTAATGTATCGTCAAACTGAATACTTATCGAGATGGATAGGATATGCAGCGATGGCTGGCGGCGGTTTACGGAGGTTTATGTCAAAATGGAAAGGTCGCGCGCCCCGTGAGGCGCGGATAAACTTACTGCTAGGGTAGAGGATAAGTACCCTAAACTGGTAACCGCCGATAATATTTGTATATGTGGGTATTTGGTCAATTAACAGGTGCTTATTTGATTTATAGACTGCAGATATAATCCTTAGTAATCAGCAACTACACATATATTATTATGCAAATCCACGTGGAAATTTTATGCGCCAAAATCACGGCATTTGGTCTTGCCGACCTCCATTTTAGGGCTCGGAGTGGGTCGAGCGAGCGCGGCGGGAAATGAGGTGCAAGTTATTTGTTGATGACGAAGCGCAAACTGCTGCCATTAATAAGCAAGAACAATGCCACCACGGGCGCTCATTTTGTCAGACTGACACTTCCATCATTTAAGTTGGCCGATGCTATCATTAAGACTAAGTTGTTTATTTGGCGGCAACAACAAAGGTAACACAAAATTTGACGGTATCGTCTCGCTTCGATACAGCTCATAGGCTAAGATATAACCGCCACCACCATAAAATTATACAGTTTTTTCGTCCACAACTTGTACAGCTGCCCAACAGTCGCCTTTTTTGGATTTATCGTTGTAATTGCATAAGTATACGCTTTGACGACCTGCTTCGCATTGTTTCCCCACAACCCAAAGGGGTCCCCCAGGACAACCTGCTCAAGAGACGGATACTGTTGTAAATTCTTGCATAAGTTTGGATGCAGTGTTCTCACTTCCCCTGGGCGAATCATTTCTTGTCATTAATTCAACCGATTGCCTCTTCTTACGTGCCATTTCACGTTCTTCGTCGTCGGTGCCTTCGAGCGAATTGTACTGCTCCCTTAGCCTTAGTCTCTCTTGTTTAATCCTGCGCGTCCACTCAGATTTAGCTAGGCCCAAGTCTTCGTCGTTTAGCCTTTGGTCAATCTCACTTGCAGTAAATAGGCCCTCCCATCTTCTCACCCTGTTTGCATCGCTAAAGTATTCGGCTCTCAGTCCTTTGACAGGGCTTTGTGGTCCAGGTTTTACTACTGGCTCCCCAGGTTGACGTATATTAAGTCTGTCCAACGGCAAAACGTCAACGCTTCCGTCAGTTGTGCATTCCGCAGCAAAGATGTTCGGCATTCGCCACCTGGCGTGCCCTTTCCACACGTTCGGCTTATCGGTTAAATCCGTTCTCAGCGCAATGTAGGACGGAGTTTCGTTCAAAGCTTTCCGCGCATCATCGTCGGTGATAGACGACAATAACTTACGGTCCGATTGATCAGATGGGGTGAATGGCCGACGACTGCCCGTGAAAGATATCGAATTTTTAGCAGATTTCAACGGCGATGATTCTGGTGTGGATTCAGGATTTGTTCGCGGTAAAGGGTTTGCGTTAGTTTTGACATTCAAGGACTGCTGCGTGGTTGTTGCCGGCAGTTTCTTGTGCTGTGATTGATCAGTTTTGTTTGCTGCCGATTTCGCAATACGAGAAGGTGAGGTTTTGGTAGATGTGACCGGCTTTGTCTTTTTGGGTGATGGAACCTCAGCTGCACGAACAGTCTGTTGCAGCACTATTGGATCGTCGCCGTTGGTTAGTCGCACGCAGAACCGCAATCCAACACCAGCTTGTCCGAGAGTGGATTTCTTGATACCCATAATGCGATCCATCGCGGCAGCACGTGCGATTCCATGCCATTTTTTCTCCTCCTTTTGTCCGACAGGCGACACAAATATTTTTCCTTGCACAGCGATGTTTTCTCTTATGAAAGACAGAGTGCATGGACTTGGCGGAATAAGAGCGTCTTCCTTTGCAGTTGTAATATCGGTAAGCTCGTATGTTTGGGCAGATAATTTCACGCCAGGGAAGATGTATGCCTGAATCCCGAACCCCACGGCCAAGTACTCATTCAAGTCACGGACGCACAATGTCAAGGTGCTGTTATCTGACTCAGTTGCACTGCAATCTTTGAAGCGATGGTGACGCTGGAGGTAATATTGTAGCAGAGATGGCAAGTCTGTCACTGGAATTGTGCGGGATAGAGTCGTAATGCTTGGAGGAGGTGGCAGTATTATGACTTCGAAAGTTTCTGTGTCCATTATGACGCCGAGTTTGCTAACTGTGCTAACTGTGACGCTTGAGATCTATAAAGGCTACTTTTCTTGTGCAATGTTAAAGGAAGAAATAAGTTATAGAGTCGTGAGGAGGTGGTGGGGATCGTTACAAAGCAGCCTGATCAGTATATATTGATCCTTAATGGGTTTTCGGTCAGAATTGAAATTGAACATTTCAGTGATTAACTAAGTCTACGTCATAACTTAAACGAAGATTATTAATATCTAACTAAATATTAAATATTTATAATAATTGTCTATTAAAATTAATTATTGAACAGCAATATTCATTGACTGTCGCTGTTAAGGCGGAACCCATGGCATCGAGAAGCGAGCCGCCGCGTATGCGGCTGATTTGATATGATGTCATATCATAGTAACCCAGCGCGTCATGTGTACCCTAGCCTCCAATGGAGGACTATACCCTTACACGTGAGCAGGCACAAGTCAGGCACTGTACGGCTATGGAAAACAGAGTAGCTGGTTACATCAAGCAGAATGACCCGAAACAATGCCAGCGTATGTCAGAATGTAAATTGAGCGTTGGTGACAGAATGTGACTGGACACTGTTCAAAAATAACACTCCAGTGCCACTAAATATCTTCTGCAAAGCAAATACTCAGGCTCTGTATCAGATCTCTTACTGTATAAATCAAGGTACCGGCACCAAACATGGCGTCATCAAGTAAAATGATTCTTCCGTTCTGTCGTTGAATGACGTGCAGTTTGCTATGCATTTCCTCCGCTTTTCCATATACGGAGTCAGGGATTCCCACGTGCGTCGCGAGATGACCGCCTTCCATTGCACGCAAGTAAGTGCAGACTCCATCAGTGTGACGCAAGATGGATTCCAACGACTCTAACAAAGGCGTGATGTCCACTGGCTCGAATCCCTCATATTTCTCATAACTAACCCGGGAGGTACCATCAATACCAGAGTCAGTGTAACTAGGGAAATACAGCGTAAAATTGGTGTTTTCAATTTTGATATATGGTTCTATCCATGAGTCTTCCAATACTCTAGAAACAGAAGGCACCGGATTACTGGCGATGAGCTTTTGCACTATTGGATCCTTAAGTACACTCAGGACTTCGTGCGGAGACCGAACACTAAAAGACATGTTTGAAAGTACTGCAGAATACGATGGTTGTTCCCAACTCGCCTGACGCCGCGTTAGATTGGTGGGGTTGATTGGAGGTTGCTCTTTATCTGCACAGCCAAGCCAACATGGTTTCAATATATTCGCTCGGATCAGAAAGTCTAGTAATCCCACTGCGCACAATATAACGTCAGAAACTAAATTCAACTCAGCCACGTAGTCATGCTTTGGCGCTCTGGTCACACTGAACTCTTGGCTCACCGGCCCATTGTCGACACTCGAACTGGACTGCGATGCGCCCGTTGGTAAGGCGATACGAATGCAGAGAGTCAGCACTGCGTAGTATAGCAATGCAATGGATTTGCTCTTAAACAACATCGGTTAGCATACGGATGACATGGGGTCTAGACTGTCGTTAGCTTTAGTTGCCCAAACTGAGGGTTTCCAATGTGGCAGAGCCTGATGCGAGGACGTTCAGGAGACCCAAATATCCAAATTAGTCCGGATTTCAATGCAGTCCCACTCCACAAGCTCGCACCCCTCCACAATGAACTAGCAAAAAAATTTCCTTGGAAATTTCTCTAAACGAAATCCATGTCGCTTGCTATACGGGATAGCAACGGCCCTAGCAAGACTTGGTAAGTCTACGCTGGCCCAACTTTACTGATTTGAGGCAAGTAGTCCGGTGTTTTGACCCGAGCCGCACGAGATCACCACGGCAACTAACGCCCTCACCTGAGACGACGTCTTTTGTTGTCCTCATAGAAGTGCCATTAGGCAGATCAAGTCCTGCCAGGTGTATATGTATCACTTTATCTCTGTGTTCTCTCTCCAACAATTGCTATAATTTGTTGCAATTGAAGGGCCAATAGTGCAATTCCGGCACATCCAAACGATGCGAGTATTGTCTTTAGCCATTGTCAATAAGAAGAGAGCTCCTCTTTACGACAACAAGACTTCAGTAGTTACTCTATCACCTAAAGTTAATTGAATGGCAAAAGAGCAGATACGGAGAGTGCCGCCTCATGAGCAACAGCAGCAAGCTGGCCAGATCCGAGATGATGAATGCGCTATTACAAGTCAAAGACCTATTTCTAAAAAAGTACTGCCTAAGCATGGAAGGAAACTTTCCCAAAGACAGATGAAGGCAATACGTGGCGCTGAGAAAGAGCGCATTGTCACTGAAATTTGTGAGCAGCACATACTACAAGAAGAGGAGAGCAAGATTATGATTGCTCCTCCAGAGTCCTCGATGGCACATCCTGAGCCTCGCAAATTATCGGTGGCAATCTCGTCAAATGTAGCTGAGAACTTAAGGATGAAAGCGCCCACCGAGCCCGTCGTTCGTCATGTCCGGCAACGAGAGGTACAAAGGTCGCATGTAACGCCACCTCAATGTCAGAACCACAATCGTGAACCGCGGAATTATACCGGTTCAGAAATGAGCCTTAATTGGGACCGGCCTGTATCCGAGCTGCCAACGTCCACAGGAAGTAACCGCGTCGCAGATACCTCGCAGTCGTCGCTGTGTGATGCACCCTCGACTAGCGATGCCTCCCCTGAGGCATCTGCTCGATTGTCAGCTGTTAACGAATGTTTACGCATTATGGAACTGTTGGAAATCATATCTGATTACGTTTACGACAATGGATCATCTCGACTAGCCTTTGCTAGCAGCCTCAACTTTATGCTGGTATGCAAAAGATTCATGCTCGTCATGTTTCGTAAGCTTGCATCTATCAGGTTCTTCGATACATTTTACAGCGTCGATCGAAATAGATTTGGCAATCATTATGCATATTGTCTGCGCCATTTACGGTTTAGAGATGCGTATCTGGCAAAGTATGATGATGAAGGTAAGCCGTTCGTAAACTCAGTGTCTTCTTGTGCTAACCCATGACTATAGCTAATGCAACTAAATACCTTGACCAAAACATGATTATCTACTCTAGATATTCTTTAGTTCGGTTTCGCAAAACATCATTTCCAAGACTTAAAACTCTCGAGATATGTGAGGCAGGATCTCTGGGCTTGGTATTGGCTGCCCCTCTGGCCCGCTCACTTGAAGAAATCATTACTAGATCTCCAGTCCTGCTATCAGATGGATGCATCCTGCAGATAAGTGAGTTTTATCCCAATCTTCGTCGGATCGAAATTGCCAATCCGGGGATCCCTTTGCAACCACATGAGACGGACACCAATCTTGGTTTCACAGATGATGCCTTTGCGCATCTACTTAGTCTAATTCGGTTTACTCTTGAAGAGCTGGTATTATATTCTCCGAAGGCAGCAGATGCTAACCAGCGAACCCTGGAACGTCGAATAATGGCACCACGCTTGTACCCACTGTCGCTCGCGGTCTTGTCATCCATGCCGCGGCTGACACTTCTAGAAACGTTCGCTATATCAGAAAAGAAGTATTCCAGAGATTTAAATAATTTTCGTGAGGGGATGCCCCTGTACCATGAATCTTTCAATATGGTTCGCACTTTGGGCTTGCCAGAGATTGTAGCTGGCGAGGACTATTCCGGAGCTGTGTTTGCTCATCGGTATCATTCACGGCCTGAAACTGGGGCCTCAGCGTCAATTGCCGCGTCGGCAATGTCTTTACTATTAACGCGTGGAGAGATAATTGCCTCTCGAAGAGCACCAACTTGGTCATCTCCTACTTCGTCTCAATTGTCGTTGTCAGTATCTAGGTTGTCGCTGACGACATCAGATGCCCAATCGAATCATGCATCTGCTGACTCTGTAGATGCCCGCATAGCAACACCGGTCAGTGGATTCTGTCCGTTTGAGAAAGTGGTTTATAGAAGGGAATTTTTTGCATCTTTAGGCTCCCTGAAAATGGTCTCTCATACAGCTGAGTTTGTGTTTGATTTTTTATGCATGTTTCCGGGTAGGCGCAACTGCTTAATGCATAATGATGCTCGCGCATCTAACCTGGAGAACGAAGAAGAAGGAGAAGAGGCTCGTACGACGTTACGCCATCTTGAGATCACATTCATGATTGGCTCGGAGCTCGAGAGATTTTTGATTCGAGCATACTGTTTGTCATGGAGTGACATGGATCCGTCACAATCGGAACGAATGCATGTACTGCGCGGTTTGGAGGCCCTTAAGCTTAACGTGATTGGCGAATGTGCACTCAAATCAAAGGCCTCAGCTCAAGTATATGTGGCAAGGGAGTCAATTGATATGTTCCAGATGGCATATCCGCAGGTTACTTTACAGCTGACATCGAGGGTGAAGATTATCGATGAGTCTTCTGATATGTACGATTGATATAATGGCATTGTTGTGCATGATCTTACATGGCTATTTATTAAGCACCTTCAGACTTTGTCTATTTAATATGTCGCTACATAGATCAACAATATGATCACAACCTCATGTCTACTTGGTTGCTTAACATTTTCTTCAACGAAACCTTTACGAGGAACCAAAAATTGGAATATCGCAGTCTACTGATGAATGCATTTGCGCGTAGCAGCACTTAATACAATTACGTTCCTTATTGAGCTGTGCTTCTAATTTCAACAATCTACCGACTGTAATCGTCTACGCCATTAAAAGTTGCCTCTACTCCTAGCACTTCAGAAATCTCGTGGCGTAACAAGTTTCCCAATGTTGTACCGTCACGATGGTCGGTCCACTGAGAGTCAATAAGGTCGTATCTGAAGTTTTCGTTGTTAGACCGCATTTCCACTCATAACAATTGCACCTCCCTTACCGTTTTGGACCAGAGATGGGACTACTTAACCATATCTGCTTATTGGGAGGCTGTTTATTGATAACGTACGTGCCAAGCGGTAGTATCAACGTTAAAACGCCTTGCTAGATTTAAGTCTTGTAAGCATTCACTCAATCTCCTATCACTCGGTTATCTCGCCGTAGTGACTTACTGCCAATTCAACGTCAATCTTGGGCTCGGTGTCCGCCAGGTCCTCGCAATGCGCGAAAATATTCTCCAACGTCTCATCTGCCAATGCGTGATATTCGTTGGGAGTGATTTCATCCGGCTTTAGCTTCAAATTTTCAAATTCCGCTTCGTTCGCTCTCGCAGGAGTGGAAGATAATGCTCTACCAGCGGCGGCGTCTAATGTATAAATTCCCACTCGGGGAATTAGCGGTCGTCGGGCTAAAGTTGACGAAGACGTAAGTGAGAGGGGCGTACGGATTAGACGAGTCTGTAGCCTGGGTTGTCGGAAAAATGGCGCAATGCGCGAAAAAATCGGCCGGCTGTATACACTCATTGCAAAATCCTTTGCCAATACTCCCTCCCAAAGTACGTACGTATTAGGGATAGTGGATCTAGCGCTCTGCTTTGCTAAGTCTAACGTAGAAACCGATTTATTGGGATGCCAGCGAAGTTGATATATTGCGCAATAGGGTTCGCGATTCTTCCCGGGATGCTGCCAGGATTTGTATGCAGGATAATGCGTTCACAGCAATTGTACGCTGTGCTTAGAAATCCCTATAATGAGGAGATTGTCTCATTTCCAGGATTAATGTGTATACTCGTCTACATTCATTTTTGTGTCATCTTCTTTCGATGCCAGCAGCAGTCTTGTACGAGAGCAGTTGGCGTTTAAAGCGGGCCCGATCTTCCAAGCAACAGTTCTTTATAGAATAACTCTTCTCAGACATTTGACCTAATGATAAATTCTACGGGTTATAGTAAATATCCGATTCTACCATGTGCAAGTTGCCTTGATCCACGATTATTTCTGCAAGCCTCTCCAAAGCCCCCAGCTACGAGCTACCCCTGAGAGTAATTGGTTACCCGGAACGTTGTCAGTAATTAAGGGATGACATATGGCGATTCGAGGCGACACCGGGTATGAAGGCCCAGCGAGATCTAAAGGCCATTAAGATTTACAACTCTGTGATCCAGCTCTACATCACCGTTAATAGTTTGTCAGACAAACCAATTATTGACCCGTCTGCGATTTGGTGAGACATGGCTTCAAAAAATCCGGAACCTGAGACGTGAGTTGGTGCTTATAACTAACTGGCTATCTCGGCAATTCCTAACGTAAGATTTCAGAACCGAGGCAAAAGAATTTTCAAATGAATTAGACCAAATCTTTGGCCTTGGCGAGCCTAAGAGCGTGCCTAACGCAAGATCATCCTCGATGATTAACCAGCAGCAGAAAGAGCTGTCCATTATAGCACAACAGCTGCGAGCAACGGACCAGCGACTGCAACGTCGTCGAGAGGAACTTGAACAGCGCATTGCTAGGCCAACGTCCGACGTTAGTCCGGGGAGTAAAGAGGGTGGCGTTGCTGCATATTCAGCTACTCATTCCGTCCCAAGACGAGTGCCCAGAAAGAGCATCGAGACGTCCCCCGCGCTAGATCCGCCAGACGTACTTTTTAATCCACGGTCTAGACCGTCTTCAAATGGACACACGATTGAGTCGGCAGAGAGTGGTAGTGGCAAGAACAGAGATCCCAGTCTAGGCGATCAAATTCGGAAGACCAGTATTGGTTTTGGTGCCAAGATACAGAGCTGGACAAAGCACCACAAGCAAGAGAAATTGCGAGCACAGTCTCCATCTGCAAGCGATAGCAGTGTGGTTAGTAGTGGTGGTAGTACAGCCAATGAAGGAGTGCGGCTGCCCAGCCATTCCAAATGAAGCGCACGCAATACACCGTCGCTGTATTCTACCTTCGAGCGAAGGAATCACAGTCTCAGGGCTTAGAATATTGAAGTTTTGGCTGACATGAAGAAGAGAGCGCCTGCGACTCGTCTTGAGGCGGATCAGGCAACTGGACTATGAAGTCATCGCAGCATGGAACCGCAATGGGCAAAAACGCAACCACATCACAGTCGAAATCCACTGAGGAATGTCAAGACGAGACCTGTCGAGGATGCTAGCTGGTAAATGAAATTCTTCGCGCGTGGATGAAACGGACGATGAATATTGGCTGAGAAAAAAGCAGCATAGGAAATGTTTAATATTAAAATTACATGCGAGCCCTTGGCCAGTTCATTGGTACCAACATGCCTTGCATATGCAAACTCATGAAGGACCCGTTACTCATCAGTCGCTATTCCAGTACTTACTGCAAGTGCAAAGTCTGCGATGCATAAAATGCAAAAATATACAACAATTATCCATAATTACTATTAGTTTCCCAATCTCACTGTCTAGGGGCAGGTAAGGCCAGGGTTTGCGAAGGCCCGGACAAAGCTTTCGTAAATTCCCGCACAATAATTTTGCACTCGACCTCCCGACATAAGTCCTTCTTCTGCTTCTCCGGCATATCATTCAAGAATTCAAGACCAGAGGCACGTTCGATTGCATCGACGGGCACATAAAACCCTTTCAAATCTGCTGTATTTGGAATTGGCTCATTGGGGATAAGAAAGGCGCCAACGGCTATATCTTTGGTTTGAGGGTTAGCAATCGGCGATTCCGCCACAATAAGCTTGTAGAAGTGTGTCGGCACGGCAATATTCGGAGGATTACCAATGACCTCGTACGTAACTCTGAACTTTCCGTCGGGGTATTTCTTCGGTAGGTAGAGCGGACCAGTAACAATCCGAACCGAATTGTACTTTTGTGTCAGACGACGGCAGAAATCTTCAAAATGGGCCCAATCTAGTCACGTCAGTCTTTGACAGCTAATACTCAGTGCTCCAATCATTACAGTCACGATTGAATCCTTCCCCAACTTGCGGTGCAATATTGGTTAAATAAAATGTCTCATCCATAGCTGACTGCGAAAATCTTGCATTCGCGGCTGGCGCCATATGTCCGCGATCATAACCACTTCGGAAGTAATCTGCTAGTCTTGCACGGAACTTCAGAGGAATAGACTCATTCTCAGTAAACGTGGATTTCTTCCGATCAACTCCTTCCGTGCGAGAAATGCTCTGCGGAGTAATATGTTCTACAACGTAGGCAGGGTTGCGCATTCGTCGATCGTAGGCCACGACATACTCCTGACGGAATTCGACATCGATGTGGGGTCCGGGATGACCATATTTAAAGAAGATTGCCGGCTGGACAAGCCTCGATGATGACTCAATAGTGACTGATGTTTCGGAGGTCGACGGTGTAATGGAGAGACTAGAGGTATCCACCGAGGACGAATCTGGGAAATCAGGGACGGAAGTGGCCTCAGGCTTCTTTTTTCCACCAAATCCTAGAAATCCAGAAGCTGTATTCACGCCTGAGCCATTAGTAGCCGAGAGGAGAGAATCAAGCCAACCCATGTTTGGAAGTACGTGGCCCCTACAAAGATCAATGTTGTTAAATTGTCGTCGGTTAAAGTTAGCCAGAAGTAAATAATGAAAAGGGGTATCCATCATGCGGCTTTGTAACGATCGTGAGGCGCCTACTCTCTGCTCATCCCACTCATGCGATCTCCTTAGTTCCAGCTAAGCCGACATTCCACGGCCATGTCATATCCATCAACTCAAGTGGAGACGCCCAGTGGAGGCACTGCTTCTCCCGTACCGCCTCCCAAGCTCTATCCGCTGGCCGAACCGCCAACCCCGGCTTTCATAGACGCTTATACCGACTACAAGTCCGGAGTTCCAATAGCTCTTGATCTTGGCACCTGGCAGACTCGGGTAGGCTATTCTATAGACGACCGACCGCGATTAGTATATCCTACGCAATTAGCACGCTATCGCGACAGAAAAATTCTGCGCACATTCACATTGGTAGGGAGTGATGTCAATCTGGATGCGAATACTCGTCAGGCCGCTAAAAGCCCTTTCGACGGCCCTCTTGTGGCAAACTGGGACTATCTTGAGGCAATCCTAGACTATGCGTTTGTGAAGTTAGGAGTATCGAGTGATGGGAAGGTGGATAACCCGATTGTGATGAGCGAAATCCTCGCCTGCCCGCTATCACAGCATAGAAGTGAGTAAGATGAGTTGCCAAGTGCAGAAAAATGAGTTAACTGTTAGTCCAGGTATGCAAGAATTGTTGTTTGAAACATATTCAGTACCAGCTGCGACTTTCGGAATCGACTCCCTGTTCTCATACCACTATAACAATGGATCGACCGGGCTTGTCATCTCGGCAACAAACGAGACTACACATGTTTTACCTGTCGTCAGGGGCCGTGGCATACTCTCGCAGGCCAAGCGTCTCAATTGGGGTGGCCATCCAGCTGCGTCCTTGCTACTTAGTCTTATCCAGCTTAAATATCCTCATTTCCCTGGAAAACTGACACCTCAACACGCCGAGTTGCTAATAAAAGACCATTGCTACGTAGCACCTATATCATATGCAGACGAAATGGATCACTTCTTGGATCGGGACGACAAGTTTGATGAAAGAGACCATGTTATTCAAGCTCCCTTTACGGAAATTATTCAGCCGACAAAGACTGAAGAAGAGCTCGCTCGGATAGCAGAAAGACGAAAGGAATCAGGACGTAAACTACAAGAACAAGCTGCCAAAATTCGACTTGAAAAGCTGATAAAAAAAGAGCAGGAATTTGAGTATTACAAGGGAATCGAATCGAAGTCTGCTGAAGTCTCGCAAAGAGAGTTTACCCGAATCATAGAGGCGGAAGGGTTCGACGATGAGGCCGACCTGATACGGACTATTCGAAATCTAGAGAAATCGATCAAACGATCGAGAAAGCAAGATATTGGCGAAGACGAATCTGATTCTGAGCCACAGACATTCCCCCTTTTGGATATTCCAGATGATCAACTAGATGAATCCCAGATCAAACAGAAGCGCCACCAACGGCTATTAAAGACCAACTATGAAGCGCGAATGAGGGCAAAGGCCGAAAAACAGAAAGAGGAGGAGCGTAGAAAAGAGATTGAAAGAAAGGATGAAGAGTGGCGCTTGAATGATCTCGAGGGCTGGATCAAGAGCAGACGCGAACAGCGAGAACAGATATTACAGAAGATTAAGGAGAAAAAGCGATTGAAGGAGGAGCTAAACAACCGCAAGTCCCACGCCTCTCAGCTACGGTTGAAATCCATCGCAAATTTGGCCTCTGACACTCCCACATCTTCAGGTCGAAAGCGGCGCCGTGGAGGTGCCAATGGCGATGATGAGGATACATTCGGCGCGAATGACGAGGACTGGGCAGTTTATAGGGACATTGCCAATGCATCCGATTCTGAAGAAGATGAGGAGATGGCGGAAACAATGCGCAAGCTCGAAGAACAGCTTCTAACGTTCGACCCCGATTTTAGCCTCGATAACACCCTCGATGCTCAAAACGATTGGACAAATTCACTTGTGCACGCATTCCTTCGGGGATCGCGACCGTTCGACCCATCTTCACGAGCTGAAGCCCATCAGATTCATCTGAATGTCGAAAGGGTTCGGGTTCCCGAGGTTACGTTTCAGCCATCCATTGCCGGGCTCGATCAAGCAGGAGTCGTTGAGCTATCTAGTGATGTACTTCTACGTCGAATGCCAAGAGAGGACGCTACTCTGGCATGTAAGGACATTTTCCTTACGGGAGGCTACAGCTTACTAAATGGTTTTGACGAGAGACTCAGACATGAACTTCGAGCCGTCTTACCGGTCGAAATGGATTTGACTATTAGACGTGCTCAGGATGGAATATTAGATACCTGGAAGGGCATGCGCAGGTGGATTGCAACAAAAGAAAATATGGCGAAGATGACGACTAGGAAGGAATACGAGGAGTATGGACCAGAGTACATCAAAGAACACGAAATGGGAAATATGACAATTGTATAAAACCATGTTACAGGAAGGCAGCGCGTGAAAGAAAATTGTCTAGAATATTACTAACATGACATCTAAGAAATTCAGATGCTGCACAAGATACCATCAGTCCGGATGCGACAAATAAACAGGTCATATCTAATAGCCTCATAAAATCAAATCACTACAGGGAACCAAGACAAGGATACACCATAGCTTCTACTTCATCGTCATCATCCGTCAAGAACTTTTCTAATATCATTCCATCGCCTATTTAGTGACTCATGCATGTCATTAATCTGGATACACGTTAGCATAATCCACAGCCTAAAGCGCCTTGACAACGGGTAGCACCTACCGAAGCGTACTGTACTTTTGTATCAACAAGCTCCTTTTCTAACGCAGCCATTTGGTCCTCTAAATTTTGATTCAGATTCATGACTTCCAAATTCCGTGCCATTAGCGAGTCCATCTCCTCTTTCACCTTCGCCTCCATTTGTGTTTCGAGTTCAGCGGGAAGTGTATCGATTCTCTCCTGAAGTTCCTCATTCTTGGTCTTAAGGTCCTCATTTTCAGCTTTGAGATCCTTATTCTCGTCTTTTAATTTTTCGATCTCAACTTTGCCTTGCACCATCTCGTTTGCAACCTCTATATGCTCCCGATTCAGTGTAGCGAGACTATTCTCCAAACGCTTAATTTGTAGAGTCAGCTGGCCATTGAGAGTTCGAAGACCCTCAATCTCCTCCGTTCTCTCAACGTCTGCTTTGTGGAGTTCGTTATATTCTGCCTCGTACTTCTTAAGAGCAGCTGGTAATATCTTGACCGCATATGCGTCGGCAACCAGTTCATTCACTCGGTAGGTAGCCTCTTGCGAATGATTAGAACTGCTGCCTCTAAATATCGAAGGAGTCCTGTGTTGCTTGTTTGATGATTCAGAGTCGATATAGACATCAAAGAGACCGTTCTTCAGGAAGTTTACCAGGGCATCAAAATCAAGATTGCCGATAGCATCCGCATTACGGCGCAGAAGAGCTACACCGAAACGCAAAATGGCTTCGAGCCCCTCGGCAACGACAATGTCGAATATACGCAGCACGATTGGTAGCGGAAATTTGTAAGCGAAGAACGTGAGGAACCATTGTGAGGCGTACATCGAAGACAGCACTCCCTGACGAGCGAGATGGACATGAACTGCAGGGAGCGTATCCTCTATAATTCTGTCAAACTGGTAGAGCTTGACATGCAAGCCTGGCATGTCAGGGAGGAAAAGATCCCTAAGGGAGTATGTCTTCATCAAATCGACAAGTAGACAAAACGCTTCCTCCTCCTTCATATTCAAGATCAGTGGAACGGCTATGAATGCCATACCCTGAATGTAACCGACTTCAGGATCCCAGAGACTATAGGCCTTGATGACATTGAAAAGCGACTCCTGATCGGCTGTCTTGGCAAAGCTCGTACGTGATATATCTCGTTGGATTCCCTTCTCATGTGGACTATTTTCGGCAAGTAGCGACCTGTAAACATCCTCAAGCAGAACCGATTTCGAAGAGGCCATCAACTGCCATATTGTCCCACGCAGTGGTGGTGGGAGGCCATTTTGAACAGCTCGGGTCAACTCTGATGGATGCGCTTGCGCCATAATTGAGTAGTCTGCCACAATGGAAGTCCAAAATTCCCAATCAATTGCCGCAAGATCGTCATCCGATTCAGCACCACTGTAGGACTTCGACTGACGTAACTTCTCAAACTCTTCTTGCAGTTTTTGGGTACCGGCAATGTGCGCATCCTTCTCAGACTGCTCCTTACTCTGAAGATCCACGCGATTTGCATCTACCCGGCTAAGAAGCAGTTCATAATTTGGCGCTGAGGCTTCACTACCATTTGTCGTCGACGAAGTGGCGCGGCTGGCTTGCGTAGGCCGAGGTGGCATCTGTGGCCCATCTCCTTCAGACTTCTTAGACTTTCGCGGCGGGATTGGTGGAGGTGTGCCTTCTGTTGCCAATACTTGTTCCTTATCCTTACTATTGCCTCGGAGCCAAGAAAACGGGGACTTTTTGTTGGGATTTCTCGGAGGAAGAGGAGGAGGAACAGTACCAGCATCTTGCAACCCGGGCTCGTCATTAAGATTGATCTCATCCAGGTTCTCTTCCGGAATTGGCTCAACTTCGGCAAGTTCTGTGGGAGACATTGTAGGGTTTGCTTCTCCAAGATCAGTCCCGTCCCCACCTGGTTCGGTTGCGTGCGCAGTCGCAGTTTCGACTGCAGGCTTATCCTCAGGTTCAGGCCCGTTTTCTTCCGGTGCTCCTCCGAGCTCAAGTTCGTTTCCCTCAGCTTTAACAGCAGTCTCGATTGGAGCCTCGTCAGGTGAGGTGGGCTCTGTTTCTTGAATTGAAGATTCCACTGGCGACGTCAATTCGCGCTCAGATCGTGGTGATCGCATATTAACGGCCTCTTCTGGCTCCCCGACATCGGTAATCTACGAATCAATGTCAGCGGAACTACACTGGACCAATGACCATGTCCATACATCTGCAGTTGTGTCATTCCCAAGGAACTTCAATAATCCATTCGCTTTCGCAATTTCATCAGCAAGGTCCAATTGAGAAGACTCCGGAGTTGTTGGCTCACCGGAATCAGTTGTCGTGCCAACAGTCGTTGCACTGTCTTGGGGAGCCTGCTCTCCAGTTGTCGGCGCGTCTGCAGCGAAATCTTCCGAAATAGACGACATGAAAGATGTCCTGCCCGTAGAGCTCGAATGCAATTGTACGAGGTCGATTCGTTGGAAGCAGAAATTAATGGTGGTCGGTGGCAGGATGTGGACGCGCCTGCGTCGTCCCGCCGTTTCATACACGCCCGTACAGCCAGAAGTAAAGTAAGTTTTCCGCTAATATGGAAAGGGTAACTACAAGAGAGCCGTATTATGAGAAAGTCAAATTTGAGTTTCAGTTTTCTATGGTACTAAAATTTATCCTAAAGCTTAAAGGATATTGGCTCTATGGTATAAGTGGACATAATTTCTATGTGCGATCCGTAATTGAGCCATAACTGAAGGTGATGGTAGACGATCTTGTGCAGGGCGGAATGATGTACCCGATGGCTGAAATGAGTTGCGGCAGCTTCAAATGCAATTAATGACAACAAATCAATACGGTTCTTACCGGTTACGCTGAGGAGATGGCATAGACCGCACATAGTGTCGGAGTGTCATAATTTATATATCTATCTCTATACGGGGAGTAAATTGATGTGTAGATTTATTATTAGTTGATGAGCAAGGATTAGGGTTCAAAATTTGATGTTCGTTCAATTTGAAGCTGTGGCAATTCCTTTTTTTACACCCACATTGAAAAGGCGACCTTAGGCTAAGTCGGTCGCGGCTGGGGAGGATCAACAAAGATCTTGTTGTA
The DNA here is from genome assembly GCA_030556285.1 of Lipomyces yamadae. Classification (NCBI taxonomy): domain Eukaryota; kingdom Fungi; phylum Ascomycota; class Lipomycetes; order Lipomycetales; family Lipomycetaceae; genus Lipomyces; species Lipomyces yamadae. Next base: position 262,961 of record JAKTPU010000006.1, on the reverse strand, counting down.
ACTGAACTTACAAGCAGTCGCTTCTTTTTCGGCTTGGGAAAGAACAGCTTTTGCCGACTCAACCCTGAACATCGTCTTGAACGCCCTAGTAACAATAATGACTGTTTCCATGCCTGCAGCGGCTCTTTTGCCAGCTACTAAGCTGAGTGGCAGAGCGTTCTACGAGTCAATTGGTTCTCCAAAGAAGATTGTAGCCCCTATGGTCGACCAAAGTGAACTAGCTTGGCGCAAGCTGTCAAGGCGGCTAGGCGCGGAACTCTGCTATACGCCGATGCTGCACGCGCGTCTATTTGTGACGCAGGAGAAATACCGAAATTCAATGTTTGATGCTCTTGATGGACACTCCAGTAATGATCGGCCACTTATTGTTCAATTTTGCGCGAATGAGCCGGACATGCTTTTGCAGGCCGCGAAGCTAGTGGAAGCGCAATGCGATGCGGTGGACTTGAATCTGGGATGCCCACAGAACATTGCCCGAAGGGGCCATTATGGGTCATATTTGCAAGATGACTGGGACTTGATTTACAAGCTAAGTAAGTATCAAGGTGTTGTTCTCAGGCAAATTATTTTGTTGACAAAGATATAGTAAATAATTTACACGTAAATCTTTCTATCCCAGTTACAGCGAAGATCAGGATCTTTCCCAGTCTCGAGAAGACACTCGCGTACGCACGCCATGTTCTCTCTGCCGGCGCCCAGATCCTTACGGTTCACGGGCGCACAAGGGAGATGAAAGGGCAGCAAACCGGACTGGCCGATTGGAAAGTCATTCGATATCTTAGAGAACAGCTTCCGCCAGAAACGGTTATATTCGCCAATGGCAACATTCTATATCATGAAGACATTAACCGATGCTTGGAATATACGGGGGCTGATGCAGTTATGTCTGCTGAAGGAAATCTGTACAACCCGGCTATCTTTGTCAAGCCAATCACATATAAAGAGACGGTTCCCCCTGACTATGAGTCTATGGACGAGTTATTCCCACGAGTCGACGACATACTGCGGGACTACATCGACATTCTGCAAGATACGCCCGGGGAGGCTTCGCAGATCGCTACTAAGTCGCATTTGTTTCGGTTACTGCGACCGTTTTTGTCACAGCACACTGATATTAGGTCGCAAGTTGCCGCTATAAACAAAAATTCGACCATTGATGATTTCGGAGTGATCGCGAGAAATGTCGAAACGATCGTTAAAAAACTTTTTGAAGATGACGAGGTCAGAGCAAAGGATACAGTTCGACGATCTGATCAGTCGCTGGATCAGTCAGGTGCAGAATATAAAGACATTCCTTACTGGCGCGTGCAACCTTACTTCCGACCTGTTAACGGCCAGATTCTATTTGGCGGCAAGAGATCTCTGGACGAGTGCAAGGAGGAGAACGAAAAACAGAAAGAGCAAAAGAAAGAATAAACGACAATCATGATCCCGCATAGGTGGTGTTGTACGATACATTTGTATATTACTTGAGATTTGTTAGACCTTTTTGTATATAGAGTCTCTCACATAGCATGTTCCAACACTTTGACGAAAGTATCAGCATCCTGCCCTCCGTGTACTTCGTACTTTCCAATTGTATAATGTGGCACTCCACCAATATATCGATTCCTGTTAATTTCGTCCTCCACAATTTTACTGGCCTTTCTCGCCTGTAGATAGTCACCCAGCTCCTTCACATCCAACCCGTCAACGGTCGCCGCCACTTTTGTTATGCCAGCTCTACCGAAAATATCTTCGCTCTTGCTAAAGTAAGCCTCAAAGAGAGCCAACATAAATTCCGTCTGCTTGCCCTTTTCGCCGGCGTACACTAGTGCTTCATGGACAAGTTTTGTTGGTCCTATAACGCCATTGAATGGATCGATCTTTATGCCTGCAGCTTGCGCTCTTTGAGCAAGAAACCCACCTCTCTGCTCGGCTACTTCTCTGGAGCCAAACTTTGAAGCATAAAAATCAAACTTTGAAATGACGGGAACAGAGTCAGGAGCAGGGGACGTTGACCCTACATCGAACAGATCTGGATTTAGCTCAAAGGCGTGCCATGTCAACTTAAACGATGCGTCCGGATGCAACTGCTGGAATTTGCCCATTGCCTTCCGAAGCTGTGCTATGCCGACGTAGCACCATGGGCAAACGACGTCCGATACGATCGAAATAGGAATCACTGGGCTAGGCATGACTGATGAGGCATGATTGCACGCCCGGGTGTGTCCTCCCTCCTTATAGCAACCAACCATATCTTTCCTAACCCTAATCAATGTCGAACTGCTTACTAACGCTGATCAGGGCCCAGGCTAAGGGTGAAACCTTCCACTGAATACTCTGTGCGGCTCCACCTCATTGCGTATCCGCTGATCAGGATACATTGTCTGGTATTGCAATCGCCAGAAGCAAGAAGAACACAAGCCCTCCAAGGGGAAGATTAATATAGAAACCTGGGTTGCGTCAGTAATGAAAAACAGATTACTTATCTAAGAGTAGGTTACTCACACCATCGCCACGTTACGAATGCGGTGAATGCTCCTCCAATAAGAGGTCCAATTACGATACCAAGCTGTGCAACTATTGAGCACGAGAATAGGATTGTCAGCGAGTCGACAATGATTAGCAAAATTATAGTAGCTCGTACAGCCCATTATAAATCCCATATATGCTGCCTAATGGTTAGTGAAATGACTTTAGCATTGTTTGGACCAGGTCGCTTATGCAATGGGACAACTATAGAGATGATTGTCAAGGCTCCATTGATTAGACCCGACGAACCCATTTCGGCAATAGCGCGAGCAATAATCAGCATAGATGAAGACTGAGCTATGCCGCAAAGCAACGAGCCGAGCTCAAAAGTAAAAAAGTAGACAAGAAAAGTCCACTAGATAACATGCTTCGTTAGCAAACCCTGTACCAATACAATCTGACACTACGTGCTAGCGATCATCACTCACTTTGCATCTAAAGTGGGTGTATAGTTTTCCCGCTAGAGGTTGAAGGGATGCGCTATGATAGTAATCAATCAGTTGAACCTGGGGAAATAGGGTTTAATCATTACAACCTCAAAACCTTACCTGCATGGTAGGCAGCGCCGTACCAACCCACATCATTCAAAGTATGAAATTCGTTGGTCAGAGTTGGAATGGCCTTAGATATTAGTACAACTATATTTCACATTATCAACAGGGACTAAACGCACCGTCGAAACGATAGACATATCCAACAAGACTAAGAATCCTACCAAAATCACAGAAAATAGGATGATTCCAAACTTAAATCCTGTCACAATTTCTCCGCTTGCTTCAACTTTCGCCTCCGTGCCATCTAGAGGAATATCTTCTGATGACAGGGTTCTTGCGACTTTCTTTTCTTCGTCCCTCGATTGGTTAGCGCTTGAAATATTTTTGTTGAGGTCGTTCGACCTTGGGAATATATTTCTATCGATATGAACAAGGACTGACCAATCTTCTCGACGTCGTCGCAATTATATATAAATGAATGGACAAGGTAGCGCACGAGCTGGTATAAATAAGGAAGGTGTCGATGTATGACGCTTACAATATAAAAGATGACATTACTTGCTATCTATTTAGAGAGTACGTAGTATCGTGTCTGAAATGGGTTGTGACAAAGTCCGAACAAATCCGTGTTGCCATACCTTCTAACCATGTGCTTAAATATTCAAAGTGCGGTAATCTATCAAGATTCAGAATGTGTGGAAAAGACGAGTATCAGAGTAAATTTACAGCGCTGACTAACTCGAGCTTGTTGGGAACTAATCGCACTTATATAATCCACACCACCATACCAATATCTGCAAATCCTATTAACAACCTTAACTTTAGACCTCCCAAATACCGAGCAGGTCTTGCAACCAAGAATTATCCCAATCGGACGAGCAGTCGGCTGTAGCGGGAACTTCTGGATGATGTGGAGCTATTTCCTTCATCACAATTGACCCAAATTCCACATTGGATTCCCACCAAGATTGTAACGAGACTACCTGCTTGTAAAACTTTGTGAAAACATCCTCCACCACACCATCAATTTGCAATCCAGTCAAGGGTTTAACTTGGCGGAGATTACTGACCAGCTGTTGCAGAACGCGTGAAATATCGAGAGTGTTCTGCACAAACCTTTTATCCCAAGCAGGATCTTCTAGAGTGGAGAGTCTACCAAGCATAAAGAAACAATACTTCATTTGTCCGAATGTAGACCAACTGAATCTGGTATAGACGCTAGGATGATACTGAAAAAAGAGGTCAAACCAGGTCTTGAGAGAGTCAAGACAAGCTGAAAGGTATTCTACTCTGAAGCTCCCTTCGTCAGGGCACACCGTAATAGCGTTCGTGAGGGCGACGTCGTTCACAATAACTTCTACATAATGTAGTTGAGTCATTAGTATCACTACAATCAGTTAGCAGGCACATATAGGACTACTTCAATCATTGTCGTACTGTCGTTAATTAAATGAGCAGGTATTTTGCTCTTAGCTTCGAGAATCTCTAGTTTGAGACCCTTGATATATAGATTCGACATAGTAATGTTCTCTGCACGTGCCAAGTTGCCATTATGAATAGGGTACGGCACCGCCTTGTTGGCTATCAACTGTATTCGGATTTGGTGCACAAAACGTTCGTCTGTTGGATACTCCCGTTTCTCTTCCATAATTTGAAGACATTCTTCTAAATACGGTGTCCAGTTGAGACGATCTTGTTTTCGATGACTAGGTACGGTGCTGAAAGGCAGTTAGATCCAAGTCATCAAACTCATAAAAATACTGACATGGAATTCAACAAGAAGCAACCGAGAGCCACCCTGCGGTGCTCCATAGTTCGAGTTGTCGGTATGGCAAATTTTGAGGGACGAGCCCACCATCCAAACGTTAATGGTGAATCGGTCCCCACAGACTTATGAAGCTCAAGATCATATAATAGGGACAGGGCAAGTTGTGTAAACACGGTCAACAGCGGACCACTGTGAATTTGATATTGTGCCCTGGAGGACAAATTAGCGTAAATATCGCATCTTAAGGTTGGGCCACGACTACATGATTCCACCTACCATCCAACAAATATCATAATTCCCAATAATAGGTCCAGGTTCCGTTCTCCATTGATGACAACTTTCTGAGATACGATCTGTCGTATTCCATTCCCCAGCCTTATTTGGTCGGAACTTGATGGGCAACTTATTGCCATAATACAAAGCCATAGGAATGGCCTTTCTTGCCGCAGTTCATCTGAGGACGTGCCGGGATCAATGGAGAGAAATGCGAAATGCTCTAATTTTTGCGTACGAAAATCTTTGAGATATTGGTTCGCATCCTCCTGCGTGGGTTCAAAAATTATAGGAATCATGTAATTCTGGGATAAGGCAGAAGTTGAGCACAAATGCATGAAAGGCTCCACATGACTGGATACACACATCGTGCGGTCCTCTCTAGAGTCACTTATGGACTCGCTGTCAGTAGAACACAGAGAATTAGAAACCGTTTCAATCCCGACTTCTCCCAACTTCGAACCAGACTTTGAGGCCGAAGTCTCTGTAGTTTGCGAGTGTGGACTGGATTTCAGCAACACCATTAAATCATCTAGCTTTTGCTCCAGTTGGGAAGACCTTGAAGTGAAACGTTCCTTTGGGTTGCGTTTGCGCACTGTGTCCGAACGAATACATTCTTTATGTAGTCGATAGCACCTAGAACCATGGAGTCAGCGCATTAGGGGTCAAGTTACAAAATCCATATTTGGAAGTAGACCTCTCGCAAGTATTACCAAGGTTACGAAGAATACATCTACATTTAGCACGAACGCAATTCGTGCAAGCCTGTCCGTACGGTGCAGACTTTGCTACACCTCTGTCCTTGCCGTTAGCGCACACCGAAATTATTCAAAACTTTGAGTTGTCTTAGCGCAGTCTTACCCAGGAGATTTGTCCATTTACTTCAACAAATGGCTGACTAATCAAATAGTCACGTCATAGGAATATACATTGCACAGAAATACAGTAATAACGCAGGCAAAGTGAGAAATACCGCGGAATTCTCTGATATTTAAATCCTGGTTTCCGTCGGATTTCGGGTTTAGACGACTCCGAAGTCCGACTGATAGAATTCAAACCCTAATTTTGTTTGAGTTCCAACTGCTAGCAAAATACTCAACAAAACCCCACAAAACCCGCAAAAATATGCGAAATTAAGAGTAGAACATTATTATTGAGGAGTCTTTTGACCCAAAGGGGCCAATCCAATATATGAGGGACTTGTACTCACAGAAGCATTGCTGCTGCTTTACAAGCGGGGCTAGGTCCCAGCGTGGCAGTCCGGAGAGATGCCACCACTTGCCATCTGAGTGCATGATGAATTCAAACATTAAATCGCGGTCAAGGACCGAGGTACTCGAAATATGAGTACTTGTGCAAATAGTGATATGCACAACCACAAAAGAAAAGAGCATCCGTTTGGACAAACGTGTAGAAACATGCTCCGGGCTAGTGGAAACACAAATCCCGGACCTACACCGTCCCTTATGAGCCTGATGGCTCCCCACGGTGTCCACTTCGAGCCTGAAGAGATAACCAGGAGCTTTGGAAGGGTTTGGCGGGAGTCCTTCGGGTCTTCGCGATCCAACTAGAGCCTTCTGAATCACCCACCCCTCCGAAAGCGCTCAGCAGCTCCATTTTTGGGCCGGTATATAATGTGCTGATTTCGCAACGTTATTCCATCGTGGGCGACCCAGATATCAAAGTTGCTGCCTAGAGAGATTTCGCTGTCAAGTCGGACAATGCGGACCAGGCAATGCGTCGTTGACAAAAGCAAACTCTTGGATGGTCTGCAAACTGGAGATAAATCGACCCCTGAATATACGCGAAACGTTTACGCACATTTGGCATAAAGGTAGCAGCTTACAGCACGCGCGATGATTATTTGATTAACCAAGTCCGCCTCGGTTCCAGCATCATATCGTCCCCACGCAACTGTTGCCTACGATGCTTCAAAACTTCCCATCCCGAGGGCTACCATTGTCCATTGAGTCGACTAATATCGGCAAGTCTAACTCCCGACTGTCCTCCACACAGCGGCCCAAGCGTCAGAGGCAGCCATCTGGGCAAGGGACTGTACGCAAGCTGGTACTAGTTCCGGCAAACGCTACTCTACCACCTCCTGTATCTGAAACTTTTTTCAGTACTACTTGGGATGCATTGAATTCTGCATTGGTCTGCATATTTCAGGATGCTCCGATCACCACATCGTGCGAGAGGCTTTATCGTGGGGTGGAACATCTTTGTAGAGCGGACAAGAGCCGAGCATTATGGGATAATCTTAAGCTCCGAATGAAGAATCATATTATCAATGATTTCTTGGAGCGTGAAATGTTGTCAGCGGTTGAGGTAATTACAGCTGGCGGCGGTATCACTAGCAAGACGAACAACATGGCGAATATAGTAGAACGAGTGTGGACCCGATGGACCACACAACTCGGACTCATTCGGAACATATTCTTTTTCATGGACCGAAGTTATCTCCTCACTGCTCCTACTGAGAATTCTATTTGGTACGTTTTATCCTCGTCATTGCAGAGTCCAAGCTAATATGTTGCCAGGGATACTGGATTGGAGTTGTTTCGAAAGTGCATCATTGAGAATACAGTCATTGGTTCGCATCTTGTCGCTAGTCTAATGTCCTATTTCGAGCGAAATAGGTCGCATGAAGACATTCAGGTGTCTCTAATTTGCAATGTTGTCCGCATGCTTTCGACGCTTGGTGTTTATCCGTCAACGTTTCATCCCCAATTTATTGCGGCAACAAGTGAACACTATGGCGCTCTAGCCAATCTTCATGTTGAAACGATGACCGTACCAGATTACCTCAAGTTAGTTCTAGAATGTCTGGCATTTGAGAATGAGCAAGCAACGACTTTTGGTCTTGAGCGGGTGACACGAAACGAGGCTGTGGCCGTCGTGAAGAATCAGCTAGTGCGAAACGAAGTCGAGACAATCGTATATCGTGGTTTCGACCCTCTTCTTGACGCAGATGAAATCTCAAGTCTGTCCGATATGTACGACTTATTTCAACAAGTTGACCAGGAAAAGGTTTTGATCGCGGCTTGGTCGGAATACATCAGGCGCGAAGGCCTAAAGTTAGTTATGGAGCCTTCGAAGGATGCTGTCATGGTACCATCCTTACTATCCTTCAAATCCAAGCTGGACAATGTTATGGAAAAGGCATTCAAGCACAACGATTCCTTCGATAATGCTATGCGGGAGAGCTTTGACTTGTTCATTAACAAGCGTCAGAACGTTCCTGCTGAGATGATTGCAAAGTATATCGACGATATTCTTCGTGTCGGTAACAAAGAGATGGAAGACGAGGAGATGACCAAACGCATGGACCGCGTTCTTGTACTTTTCCGCTTTATTCAAGGCAAAGATGTGTTTGAAGCGTTCTACAAGAAAGATTTGGCTAAACGATTGCTGCTTAACAAGTCTGCCAGCGACGATGCAGAGCGCAGTATGCTGTCACGTTTAAAGACAGAATGTGGTACGGGCTTCACTCAGAAACTCGAAGGCATGTTTAAGGACATTGAACTGTCGAAGGACTTCATGACGTCATTCAAGAACAGCAAATACGTGAGCAATAAAAATGATGGGGGAATTGATCTATACGTCAATGCCCTCTCACAAGCTTTCTGGCCCTCGTACCCAGATGTACCGCTTGTCCTGCCTCCTAATATGGCGGAAGCTCTCGAAAATTTCAAGACATTCTATCTTACGAAGCAAACCGGGCGTCGGTTAACGTGGAGACATTCGCTCGGACACTGCGTGGTGAAGGCCGAATTGCCTAAAGGCAAAAAAGAATTGAGCATGAGTTTGTTTCAGACGGTGGTTCTTTTGCTCTTTAATGACATCCCCGATGGAAAGAGCCTGAGTTATGAAGAGGTTAAGGCAGCGACCTCGCTCGACGATCGTGAGTTGGCGCGAACGCTGCAATCTCTCGCGTGCGGTAAAATTAGGGTTTTGGTCAAAGAGCCGAAAGGCAAGGACGTCAACCCTGGTGATCGCTTTAAAGTGAATCTCAAGTTCGAAGAAAAGGCTTACCGTTTAAGAATCAATCAGATTCAGCTGAAGGAAACCCCTGAAGAGAATAAAGATACGCATGATCAAGTGAAGCGTGATCGCCAATACGAAATCCAAGCGTGCGTTATTCGTATCATGAAGTCACGGAAGACAATTCGACATGTAGAACTGATTCAACAGACCATCGAACAAACTAAGAACAGAGGAACTCTGGATCTTGGAGATATTAAGAAAAATATTGAGAAGTTGATTGAGAAAGAATACATGGAGAGACAGGGAGGAGACACATATGTGTATTTGGCATAGGTGGACTTGGCAACGCGTTATGGAGTATATGGATTTGAATGCGAAATGATTACATTTACATTAACTATCCGAATGAAAAATGCATTCATGATTAGTATACATCAGAAAGAATCTGTATCCAGTATAACCAAAACTCCAAAAAATGATATACTCTTAACTGTTATGAGAAACTATACCGCGAATAGCATAACCAGAGACAGCTTATGTTCGCCGGTTTCTTTTGGTTGATATCCTGATTCCAGCTCCAGCTGACTTTTTGGTGTCCTCGCTTGAATCTCTTGTCTTAACCGAGAATGATCCATCATTGACAATCATGTCATCAGCGGACCGCTTCAATGCTGTCGACATATTCAATTCTACCTTCAGCCGAGACCACATATTCGTATTCAAAAGCCACTCGTCAGGAATTATCGGCACTTTCCAAATCTTAGCGAACTTCATCTTGTCCGAATAGACTCTAGTAGTCACCGAGCTTGACTTTTGTGCGCTTATCGCACGATATAAATTGCCAGGGATGACCAGCAGATCTCGGTCCTCCTCCAACGTATCGTAATACTTTGCACCAAGTGTCACAATAAACTTTTCGATGTGTGTCCTTTCCATTCCAGAAAAGCCAGATATGCTAACCTTCTTATCACGAAAGTCATGAGCTCCTTCAGAGTGTAAAGCGTGTCCTTGATACGCTGAGTATATACATGCTGGCGGCAGGCGCCGCTCTTTGTAATGTATGGATTGGTCTAGAAACCAATTGCTCACCAGAACGGAGCATTCCGGCACTCTAGATAATAGTAGTTTAGGATCGAGATTGTACGGAACCACGATATGTGTTGGATTCTCTGTGGGCGAATATACAATCTGGCCACCTCGTTGAAGTATGAAAGGCTGACTCCTCCTGACTTTTTCATCATTAAATCCATGTAGATAGAATATCATGTTCTCAAATAATCGCTCTTCAGAGTTGATCTCGTCATGGATAATCTGTTGATTCGACTTCTCGTCTTCTACATCGTCTCTCACAACCTCGAATGGCATAATGTCGTTACTTTGTACACTATCCAAGACACCGGACATAGAATCTGGCCCAACTTGATCCATAATAGAATTCCAAGCATGGTCGGACCGTGTCCTCTTCACGCGAGATATTGGACGATCAGTACGCGCTTCCGAGGCCTCTCTCTCTACCCGCGCATTGAAGTTCTTCTCATCCTGCTTCGAATCATTCGGCATCTGAACAAGCGCCTTTCGCGGTAGCATTTCCAGGTTGGCACGTCTTACGTCATCGGTAATGTCGAGCTCAAAGTACGAAAAATTGACATGAGCGCCCCGCTTCAAACATGCATCCAGCCACATAGTATGAACTAATCTGATCTTCCTCTGCAGTGCAAACTTATACTTTTGGCCTTCTGGACGATCAATCACGAGCAACTTTGTCCCCGACACTAGGGTCGATTGATATTTGCCTCCATTCTCGTCGATGGCCTTTATATACCTCGTCCGTTCTGGTTCGACAATATTACTCAACGAAATGGTTAAACCCTCGAATATCCGACGTTCTCCATATTCCTTAATGCTCTTTTCTATGTCGATGTCGTCCCCAGCTATCCATCGCTCGTATATTTGTGGCACGAAGTCGGTCCTGAGGAAAACAACATCTGGCCGTTTCATTACCGCATACTCGTACTTTGGCGTGTCGGAAGAAGAAACAATCATATGCGTGACACAAGACGTAAGATCCAATGAGTGCGTAGCTCCCATCTTCCGGGATTTGGAAAGAATCTCATTCTGCAAGCCTTGCCGTTAGCGAGTGCGCCCAGCCCACAACTGCTGTCAACATTACTCTTAGCTCCGATTCGACCCCTGTGCAGCATATGTTAAAGCCACTTAATGGTCTTGTCGTCGACATCTCAGCCCGCTGATATAAGGTCCTAATAGCGACCATTCCGTGTGGGATGTGCAAAGTAACATTAATACCCTTACCCTAAATGCGAACGCGAAGTACGAACGCGTCGCGTCGCGTGATTGTGCCAACTCTCTACTGATTCGCTACTAGCCAGCCCGTTACTTGTACTTAGTGCCAGGTCAGCTTCACAAAGATAGGTTATGTTCTGTACGTAGGTTGGCATCCTCTAATGACGATTAACTCCATAGCATTCACTATTCATATTAGAAGTGACATTCATATTCATATTCATTCTGCGCCTTGCCGAGTTTCCTGAACGCTACTGCCTTCGAATATAGTCTCTAATGTGACAGCGTTTGAAATTCAATTATTTTATATTTATCTAACTACTCTTCGTGATATGCAACCACCCAAAAACAATTCCTCGTCAGACAATCTATCAACCCACGCGCCATCATGCAAACCCTCACCCTTTTTTCCACATTCGATGATTCGACGCCATCTATCTCCTGCTCACCTTACTATGCAAAACGTGCTCCTTCATCGTCAAACTAGAAATTCCACAACAGACCGCCAGGAACGCGCTTGCGTACAAGACTGCATGGACTGCATCCAAATAGCTCAACGTGACGGGCAGGCGGAATTGATCCGGCACATTAGCAATTTCCTCGACGGAGTTTTGCACTAGTCGGATGACCTCTTCACTTCCCGGACCGATGACGCGCTCGTGCAACCGAGTGCCAAGAGTGTTTTGGAAGATGGCGGCTGCGACGGCTACTCCAATTGTAGAACCAGTGCCGCGAAAGCCATATTGGATGCTTGTGCAGACTGCTTGGTACTCGTGTGGCACTGCCGCGAGGAGGCCAACAAGAGTAATTGTTAAGTACATGCCGCCACCGAAGCCAGGCAAGAATAAGTAGGTCGAGACGATGTACGAATTCGTATCCACGCCAATGGTGCACAGTAGCATCGAGCCGCCAACGAGTGCGATCATTGCGAGGATTGACATTGGCTTATAACGACCTGTCGCCCGCATATAGTAACCGCATACAAGCGAGCCCAGTGTACTGCCAATAAATTGCGGCATCAGGCTCGAACCCGACTTGGTTGGCGAGGAGCCCTTGACAGCGATCATGTAAATGGCAGTGTAGAAAATATTCGAGAAGTACACGCCAGTCATGAACCAGCTCGTGAATGCCGATCCGGCGACGGTTCTGTTCTTCAACAAACCCAAAGGAATAACAGGCTCGTTAGCAACGTATAACTCGACATAGACGAATGAAGCGAGCACAATGACGGAAAGACTAAGGGAAAGTACAACAATTGGGGAGCTCCAAGGGAAATAACTTCCACCAATGCTGACCCCAAACAGAAACAGACACAGGCCTGTGACAAGTGTAAAGGAGCCGAGGAAGTCAATGCGCTTGAACTTGCTCCCATCGTACTCCGGGTTAGGCAGGTTCAGGTTGAATCGGATTGCTAAAATGGAAACGAAGATAATTGGACCTTGCATCGCGAACGTCCATCGCCATCCCACTGTCTCTGTTAACATACCGCCAACTACGCCGCCTACCGCGGCACCGCTGGCATAAATAATGTTTCCAATGCCCTGTAAAAGGCCCCGTTGGCGAAGTGGCACAATGTCGCTCAATGTGATTGCGCTGAGACTCGTCAGGCCGCCACCACCGGTTCCAGCGACTACTCTTGCAAAAACGAGAAACCAAAGATTGGGCGCCAGACCACACAAAACTGAACCAACTCCGAACAACACCTGCAAAGGGAGATGTTAATTGCCAGGAGCTTTAAGCCTTGTCTACAAATATAATTTCCCTTACATTGCAAATGAGTAACACTGGCTTTCTTCCAAAGATATCGGACAGTTTTCCATAGGTGGGCATGACAGCAGCCTGGGCAATCAGGTACCCTGTCGCAATCCACGAAACCGACCGAAACTCATTGAATTCGGACGCGATCCTCGACAACAGAGTGGCGACAATGGTTCCGTCAATTGCCGCCAGGAACACGCCGACATAAAGTGACAAGAATACAATTATGATTCTTCCGCGCTCGAGCTCTTGCTCCTCCAATTCGTCCACGAACGCTTCCACGTCATCCTCTTTTGCTTGCTCCTCGGCAGTCAGAAGCTGAGTGGCCTCGCCGTCTTCTTCAATGATATCTAGTGAACTCATGCTGTATATTTGTGACGGTGCTAAGTAATGCCAATTATAATGCAGCTAATCCCTGCCTCCAACTGGTTGAGCTAGGCACTCCAAATGACACTTCAACGACGTTCGCCGAAACGCAGCAATCGCGCAAATGTTCAGCACCGAACGCAGCCACCGGACTTTCCATAAAAGCCACCAACCACGCTCGAACATGAAATAATGATTCATTTTAACCCCTGGGGCGTGTGAGAGCCAACCATACCTATCAGGGAGATATTGAGATTGGCTGCTGGAGCTAAACCTAATTTTGCCCAACCCACGATAAGAAATGATTCATTCGGAATTGCCGTGTCCGTTCAAGCACCCTAGCCGTTGTTATCGTCAATATTTATAAACAATTTATTATCGTAATCTACGCCTAACAATTATTCGACAAAATTTAAATGCGACAATTAAACCCTGATAAAGGCTCGCTCTTGTCCTTATGTCCTAGGTTAAATCTAGACGTTAGTGCCTTTGCTGCTACATGATGTCCTAACAACTTTTTTCATCCAATGCTAATTGCGCCATAACGCTGACGTTAAGTGTCTACTTAAAAACAATCTTGTTTGCGTTGTCCAACAATTGCCGCTCGGTAGAGCTGTCAGCATTGCTTAGATCCCATTCAAAAGATCCACAACCAGCGGCCCTCAATCCCTCCGGGGAATCGAAGTCCGTTTCTGTACCGTGACCCACGAACGCGCGTTCGCCGATACCACCCGCATCAGGGAAATCTGGAGGCGGAGACAGTTTCTTAAATGCTGCCCGTTGGCGGGCCAAGTACTGGAGATTCGGAATGGTCATGGGGACCGCAGGAATGTACAATACCGAGGAATCAGAGTTCCCGTCGTGACGCGGGTCGACGGAGTGAATTGTGTCACAATGCCAGGCAACGTAGTCGCCGGGCTGTACTTTCGGCATGGGAGTCATAGCATGTTCAAGTTGCAGGTGAGGATGCGTCGCCGGTGAAAGTTCCTGAGCTGCGCCAAGGGCAGTATTTGGGAATGAGGAGGACGGCGCCGTGAATTCCGTTCCGGTCTGGGCGTCAAAAAAGGGGCGGAGGATCGTGTACGCGGTCGCTTGCTTCAGAAGAGGATACACGCGCAATGTTCCTTCGTTTGGACCAGTGTTCGACATTGCTAGCCAGCCTTGGAACATGCGAAACATTGAACACGCCCCGCCTGCACCATACATATCCGTGATGGCGTCAACACGGTGCGTATAGTCGAAAGCGTCGTACTTCTCCCATTCGCTTCGGAAGATCTCTTGGTAGACCTTGACGTACTCGGGATCCTCCCAACGTTCGATCGATCCCCCGTCAATGTGTGGGCCCAGTGTAAACTGCGTGTCACCGGGCAACCGAATTCGTAAGCGATCGGCATACATCAAGGGATGACGTGTCGAAAGCGGCACATTAGATTGCTTAGATTGCCACAGATTCATTAACGCCTTCTGGGCCAACAGCAGGTTCGGATGAGAACGTGCGCGTAGTTGTGATGGTGACCAGTAGAGTTCGTATACCGACGGCTTATCCTTTGGAAATGCGACGACGGACGGATTCGCGTTGATGTATTTGTCGGCTTCATGTTTGTAACCGCGCGCGATGTCCATAGGAACTACATTTCGAATGACAACAGCCCCTCGTTTCCGGATTTCTCTGATGAGATCAATATCCTTAAACGTTGCATCTCCGGTCACAGGGTTGACACTAATGCCGCTCTCAAAGTCAACAGAAGGTATGATTTCAGAGCCCCTAACTTTGATTTCCTGTATCTCTATTTCCAAGTTGGCCAATAACCTCCTCCATGCATCCACGATCAAGTGCTCGTTCCCAAGAACCAGGGTTCTCTGAAGATCTGCGTATCGCTGGGGAAGCGGCGGCACCGCTTTCCCGGACAGCGACGGGAACACTGATGAGATATCGCCTGCCTCTTTTGTCGCTCCAACTGATTTGATCTTCAGGGAAGCAATTGCCTTAAGGCTCTTCGGGCTTTTCGCTGGGCGATACATGCTAACGTTTCTGTTGATTGACGGAATGACTTTCATGACTGATTTATGGAATGATAGTTGGAAAGATCCTTAGATCCATTATATATAAATTGGCTTGTGAGGTAAAATTGCCGCCCAAGGTAGAATGTCTCCACATTCTGCCCAGAGGGGAAGTTTTTCCTTCCTCGGATTATCGGAGAATATCAGTGGCGGGGAAACTGCAAAGTGTGCGGCTCAACTATGTGCGCGTTTGCTACCAATTATGGGTTAAAACTCATTACTCCTAGCAGAGCGTCGCCAGAACCAAACTTTGGCTGCTCAAAACTAACACTTTTTATATAGCTCCAAATGCACCAGACCGGGACACATCAGTGTTTGTTAACAATCTTTAATTAATATTTACCCATCTATATTTCTGTAGTAGGATAATGATTATGGTCCGAAGGGTTGATGATATGGTGAATAAGTAGCCAAAGCCCGGACATTGATTAAAGTCATAATTACACCGAAATAATATTATGAAATGATCAACAAAGTACATATGAAAAACTACCTGAACGCCACCAGCCGAAATTTTTACAAGTAATGTCTAGACCAGTATGCCATTAGTATACGGGAACCAACACCTCGAATTTTATCTCCAATAATAAGCGGACAATTTTTCATGTGCAAAGCTTAAAATCAGTCCTGTTATTTGCTAGATCCTTGGTAGTGAGTTTGTAGCCCTCGAACTCGTCTGGCGTCATATTCTGCAGCCTCAGAGCGCGCTTGCGATTCGCGTACGTGTACCATAGCTTCGTTGCAATAGCGATCAACGCGGTCGCAGTTGCAATAGCGACTAACGCAGAATTGCCCACTCTATAGTACGGCTGGTCACGGGCTTGGTATATGTTTGATGCGGCGATCTTGCCGCACTGAACGAAGATGTTGTACCATGCAGCAGCCATGGCGCGATGTTCGTGGTCATTGGAGTTCTGTGATATCCAGGCAATCATAATGGGGTGGAAGTAAGGAAAACCGACAATGATGGTCAGCGGGACAAAACGGGCCCATCGGCTTGCGTTGTCGGGTAGGGCGATCAAGGCGATAAGATTCGGAATAACCCAGATTGAGCCAATTACCGGGAAAATCCACCTAACTTTGAACTTGTCGGACAACTTCGAGACGATCAACATGCAAATAATGCAAAGGACAGAAGCAGGGATGGTGAGTAAGTTGCTCTGCAAAGTCGTGAACTCCATGGCTTTCAAGATGATTGTGAGATACTGCTTTCCCTGGAGTGATGGAATATAGCCAAAAAATCCAAGTAGGTAAATTGGGAACAGATATCTATCGAAAAGAGAGTGAAAGATAGTCTTGATGTTGATGTGCAGATGACGACCGCGTTCAAGACCACGAGTCTTGGAATCATCGTCGAGAATAACCTTGGCACGAAGAATGGCAACTTCGCGGGCTGAGTAGATTCGCGAGATATGCTTGCTGCGGACAGAGGGTAACATAACGGTGGTACCGAGACCGATGACGGCTGTCAAGATACCCTCGATAAGGAAGAGCCATTGCCAGTCGTACCAGCCATGGACGGTCTTCATTTGCAGAATACCCGCAGCGAGAAGGGCAGACACGATATCAGTGAAGGACGATGCACCCCAGATCCAGGAGAAGCGAACAGCGAGCTCGTGAGACTTATAGAATGACGAAAGATAGAGCACTAGACCGGGAATGAAGCCTCCTTCGCATATACCTAGAAGAGCTCTGGTGGCGAGGTAGCTTGTGCGGTCCTTGATGAAGGCTTGACACAAGGCGACTATGCCCCAACTTGACATCATCACAGGAATCCATACTTCTGGACCTAAATACCGAATGATCATCTGTGATGGAATCTCCATAATCAAGAAGCAAATCAGAAACACAGTTTGACCCAAATTGTAGGTCTGTGTTGTGATGTGGAGATTCTGCAGGAAGTTTGTCGTGAGCACGTTTGAGATATTGGCGCGATCCAGCTCGAGACTGAAGAACATGCAACATGCCCAGATCATAATCCGCCAGTCAGTCTTTCGCCTTACGGTCTTCTCTTCTTCCTCAGTCCAGGCACTCTCACCCTGTTTAAGAAGGTGGCCGAGAATGACATCTGGGTCGTTTTCGGGATCTTCCTTGCTGTCATATATTGTATCTTTGTCCGCATTTAGGAACCTGAGAGGTAAATACTGTGTGTCGTCTGCATCTACAGATACTCCTACGTAAAAATTAGTCAGTACTTCGATGCACAGTGTTTGACTCGGCGAGTTTGAGCAGCGTACCTGATGTAGAAGTGGTAACCGATTCATCTGACAAGTTCTTGGGATTGCGCAAGCTCGAGGCTGCGGAAGAAGGAGACCGAGTACTGTTGGCAGACATTGGCAGACTGTGCTTTGAGTTGTACGTGGTATAACGAGACAACCGGGGTGGGACTGTAGGCAGAGTGAAGGCAGCAGACAAATATTTAAGTGCCAGTGAGAGTGCAGAGTGCTACCTCCTGCTGGCCGCGCTATGCATGCTTACGGACGACATGAGCCAAAAGGTATTCATTCCGAAGCTTGACAATTAGCCACACAATTTTTCGCGCGCACTTTATTTGCTCGGAAGTGTGCAGTAAGATGATGGATTACTGTTCCGCCGCAGCTGCTCAACTGCCAATTTACCCCTGAGCCCCGAGAAAAAGCCGCGAGCCTATGCGGCTTAGCGCAGGTTGTCTGACTCGTGACTCGTTTCTGCGCTAGACTGAACGTGGTATTTGACTAGCCAGAGTAGGAGTTAGTGCAATAACGCAATTGCCAGGGGCACTGAGCAAATCTGGCGTCATTTCTTGCGAGTCAGCAGCAAACGGCTATGTACTAATATTCTATCTACCAAGTTAACTGGAGCTTGGAAGCTTCTGGTCTGGCCAGAATGTGCATGCAAGACGCCATCGGAACTCGGTATTTTGTACGCAAGTTCAAAATATTCCGGGGTGGGCGGCTGATGTGCAGTCTAACAACGCAAGAGAGCATTATAAGGATGATTATACAAGTTAACTATATGAGACCATCCACCTTCAGTCTGTCTATAAAAACATCGCACCCTGAGTGTTTGGCATTCTATCGTACAAATTCTTTATTCATTCCATCTATTCTTGTACTACGTATACTGCGCGCCATTTCTCTCTGACCGAATTCAAGGAATCAGAGGTGCCTTGTATCATGTATTTGTTGTGCATGCAATCGATATATCTCTCGCCTTCACCCAACTGTCCGTTAACTGCAAATGCGTTGTAAATAGCCATCAAAGTGCGCTGGGTAGGATACAGTCGCGACCCAATCCGAACATTATCGTGCAATGGAATGTTGACTTCTAGCGACACCCGCCAGACAGTTTGTATCACCGTCCGCACCGCGTCCAGCATTCCTGACTTTGCAAATGCGAGCATTAGGATTTCGTATGTAACCACGTTCGGAAGCACGCCCGCCGCGATCATCCGTTCGACCAAAAGTAGAGCTTCAGCTGATAGCACACGTAGTTGTGTCGCGATTTCTTTAACTTGAGACTGAGCATCGACATTATCAAAAATCGAAGTCTCGGAGTAGTCGTCAGGTGAACTGTCTCCTTTTTGGTCGAATTCCCGGACTATAAGTTCCTCGTAGTCCTCTTTGATGTAATCCAATAGCCACTCTTTATAGTCTGCATCCTTAAACACGTTGACTGGATCCGACTCCGTGTTGAGCACATTACCAAAATTCTTAACCCGCTTCAGTTGTGCGGTACTGGTCTGGCACACACTAGCAATGTACGAATTCCACATAGCAGTCGCCGGAGAATCAGCTCTTGCGAACAAGTGTCTCGGCAAGGCCAAACCGTCTTCGCCCACCGTCTGTGGGCTTAATACGTCGTTAATCCGCTGCCAGACCTCCGTTGTAGTAACAACCGATCCCGCCGCTCGTGCACTATCCAACCAATGCATCAACTCCACTCGTGAAAGCTCGCCGAATAGCGTCTCAATGTCAGTCCGCACCATGTGCAGCCTCGTCCAAAACTGAGAGATCACGTTCGCAGCTGTCGGAACATACTTCGTCGCCTTGGATGTCGGTAAAATGTTCAATTTCTCACTGGGAAACGCAACCAAAGATTTTGTACAGTCTTCCGACAACGCTGACGGACTAATTGGTCTCGAAAGCCGAAACCGCACACCTTGGTATCGTTTTATTCCATCCTTCATCCTTATCCGTCGTACTTCCTCACTAGTAAGCCCTACCATATTTCGAAACTTCATCGACAAATACACCGCCGTGAACACGGACCTGTCAAGGTGCGCGTCCGGCTTCTTTTCCCGTGCTTTGAAACAGTACTCTCTTAACCCGAGGTATGCCAGCCATATTTGGAAAGAATCATCACGTGCAATGGATGTCATCACGTTTCGGTATTCAGGTATCTTCATCGAGGACCGTAACTTGAATCCGGGCGCTGGCGAGCCAAAATGGTATGGACTTTCTAATCGTGGTGGTGCGGCACTCGGCAACGGGCTCATTTGGGATTCGAAGTACGCGGAAACAGGAGTAGGTCGGAGCCATTGTTTGGAGTTGGGAGAGTGAAGGACGTCGTAGACTTGAGCTAAAAGCTTGTCGTCTCGGCGTCGCAATAAGTTGGACATCTTTGGCAATGGTGTAATAACTACGACGGTCTTCCGGGGGCCCAATTCTTTGTCGAGGAATTTTATAACGTGCGGCTCAAGATGAAACAATGATGTGTTAAATTGGGGATTACTTACAGAGAATGTTAACCGAATTCTATTATATGTATAATGTGTAATCTGCACCAAAAGTTAGACCTAATGTGGTTAATGAGTGCTTGAGACTCAATGACCATCGCCACACGCTGCTATCGATTTTAATTTCGTAACGATAATCTCACGATGACATCAGGCACTTATTCCTGATTCAGTAATGAATTCCAAAAAGACTGCCCATCAACCAAGATGTCCCGACGGCAGCGCGACAACAGCAAGAACGACAAGACAGCAAGAACAGGAGCGGGTACGCCCCTCGTGTGGACGGGTATTCGCGAATTCGAGACCAAGTCTGTGTCTATGGAAGATATGATCAACAGCGAAACAGTTGGGCTTGTTGATCGGGAACAGCTGGCACGATTAAGAGACGAATTTCTCGCCAAAAGACAGGTTGAGGGGCAAGGTTCCAGTCGTAATGAGAGTGAGGCGACGATTAGTGGCAGTGACGGTGCGTCCGATAGAGATGCCAAGCCAGCAAAAACGCTAAAGAAGAAAAGGGGTGTGCAAGTATCAAAACTTTCGTTTGCGGATGGAGACGAAGAAGCAGGACAGCAGGTCCACGAAATAAAGGCAAAATCGAGCGAAGTCAAACAAATGGTCAAGAAACGACGAAAAGTTGATCCAACGGTTGATACGTCCTTCCTGACAACAAAAGAGACTGAGCAATGGATGTCACGACAACAACGAGAAGATCTCCAAAATGAATTTCTACGGCAGCAGGAACAAAGCAGAGAGGAAAAAGTCGATCTTCACTTTTGCTATTTCGATGGTACATATGTTCCTGGCAAGGTAACTGTCAAGAAGGGGGATCAAATCTGGGTCATGCTAGATCGAACCCGCAAAGGAAAGAAGGAACTCCATCGAGGCACGGTTGACGACATTATCTTTGTCAAAGACAATATTATCATCCCGCATCATTACGACTTTCATTACTTCATTGTGAATAAGGTGAAGACTAAAGCTGGTCTGCTATTTGATTTCGAAGACCCGAATGAAGATATTAAGCGTACTAAAGTCGTACATCGGACATGGTATGAGAAGAATAAGCACATATATCCTGCTAGCATATGGCAGGAGTTCGATCCGGACGTGGACTACACCAAGTTAGTGTTACGTGACAGCCAAGGATTTGTTTTGTACCAGCAATAAGCCGTGTTAATGGACTGTATATAGACATTTCCATTTACCAATCAAGATTTAGGCATAGAAGTACCCCATTCTACTGCATATATTGTAAATTACACTTGGTGTCGCAGCATCGTATTACATCTCCTTTCGAGATCTACTCGATCATTTTCACCTCACCGGTACTGAATTTTGCAGTGACGCTACCATTCTCATTGCCAAAGTACGCGACATCTGCCATGTTGATAAAAAGTCCAACCTCAACAACTCCCACAAGCATTTTGATTTTCTGTGCTAAAGCCACCGGATCAGCAATGGGGCCAAAGTGTGCGTCGATGATAACATTACAGTTATCGGTGATTACAGGACCAGCCTTGGCTTTTCCACCCAAACGAAGGGTAGCAGTAAGGGCACCCATTTCGAGCAAATCCTGTCGTACCTTAGCGTGGGCTAGCGGGACGACTTCGATTGGTACGCCCTGGACCCATTGCAACCCGAGAGCAGTGGAGTTTTTTCGGAAGTCAGCGACGACGATGAACTTCTTTGCACACTGAGCAACGAGCTTCTCCTGAAAGAGACACGCGCCACCGCCTTTGATGCAGTTAAGCGCGGGATCAACTTCGTCCGCACCATCGAATGCAACATCCAGAACAGGATATCTATCCGAAGGGTTTAGCATTTTCCAAGATTCGCATTACGATTAGTATACTATACTAACCCGTCAATGGCACCTAGATTCAATCCACCCTGTATAATAAGTTCCTTGCTTTGGAAACCAGTAGGTATAAAGACCGTATCCGAAGGTATCTCTCCCGTCGCTTTCTTCTGGACAATGCGTTCAACGCAGTATACCACGGTTGATCCGGAGCCAATACCGACAACCTTTGCATTAGGAGGGAAATGAGTGTCGATTGCTGTATATGCAGCCAAACGCTTGGCATCCTCGACTCCCAGAGACGCCATTGTTCTTCTAAATGGAGTTGTAGAAGAGGAAAGCCTGCGATTAACTAGCTGCAAAGGCAGATGACAACGCAGTATACGACCAATGGAGGCCACAGTGACAGACAGTTTGCAACCAAGTAGGTCCACGACAGTCCGCCGTGACCAGAGTGGTATATCAGCTCACGGAGCGAAAGAAACGGGACGGCGTCGTCCGCTGTCTGTAGTCGGCTCGGAGTATTCTTGATGTAAAAAACACGTGGGACACGGCGTAAGTGCAGATAGATACTTAACCGCAGAAGATTGTCCTATTTCCTCCCCTTTTGTGATACTTTGCATGTATATGCAGGAGGTTGTGCTAGGGCATCACTGCAAGTAGCCGAGCAGGAACTGCATCAGCGCATTCTATTTTGCACACCTGATTCAGATTCAACCAATCTTAAAAATATCAAACCTGGATTGTGTACATTGCTGTGCGCTGATTTCAGAATTGCAGCCATGTTGTAAGTAGTATTTACGATTTATTTATATATATGGGTTAGCGGTATCTAATTTAATTTAGCTCAACTCCGCAGCAGAATCAGCAATCAACACCGTCGTTTGGTGTTGGAAATACGTCAACACCAGCATTCGGAGCGCCTGCTGGCAGCAAGCCTACTGGTTTATTCGGCACACCGACTCAGCAGACAAGCCAACTGAGCACTGGACTATTTGGAACTAAGGCAGCTACTCCTAGCACAGGTGGTCTCTTCGGATCGACGACAAGTACGAGCAGCGCAGCCCCATCATTCACTTTCGGGGCCACTGCACCCGCACAAAACCAGGCGACTGGTCTTTTTGGTGCATCAACCACAACCAATACTGGATCTGGACTGTTTGGCGGACCGTCCGCTCCAAACACAAGTACTACGAGTGCTCCTTCTTTATTTTCAAACCCGTCTGCTCCAGCCACAGCTGGTCCTAGTCTGTTCGCAAATCCGCAGGGGACGACGAGCACACTGGGTGCGAGCTATAGTGCATCGAGTAATCCATTAGGTGGGTCATTGTTCGGAAAACCCGCTTTTACGACACAGCCTCAGCAACAGCAGCCCCAGGTGCCACAACAAATCACAGCTTTAACGAGGCATAGCGACCTTCCGGAATCGGCCCAGAAGGAGCTTGACGAAATAGAGTAAGTAACATTATGCCGACGTCTCCGACTCATGTTCTTGCTAAGCATTACATTATAGTAACTACATAAATAAGCAGATCGAGATATCAGATGATTTGAAGGCACGGAAAGGGCCTTGGCAGGATGAATTGCAAAGTGTGCCGCGTGATGTTGAGGTTCTCATGCGAAAACTTGTCACAACTCATCAGGCATTATCAAATGATCTAGTCGCCACGACATCTCAGCGGACAATTGTTGATACAGCTACGCAAGATGCCCAGCTATGCATACAAATACTGCAACAGCTCCGGATTCCAGGCGCGCGATTGCCCCCCGGTGATCCGCTTCTCGCTTATTTTGAACGACACGCACTCGCGTTAGAAAAGAAGATAGCCGATTATAAGGGTGTGCTTAATGATGTTGACCACGCAGTTGATGGACTTGAGCGCGAGATATTAGAGGGTCAGTCTGCAAATGGAGGGGCCGAGGGCGTTCTTCAAGCTCTTCGTGAAGAATATGCGGTGTTTATGGCGCTTGGAAGCCGTGTCGCAGAGTTACACCACGCGGTGTCTCGGTTAGAAAGCAGAGAAAAGTGATAAGAGGTCTCTTCTTGTACAATAATTTGTCGTGTAAGTGTAGGAATAAACAGATGATCATCCTAACTGTAGCTTGTGCTTTCCCGCCGTTTGGCAATTCGCGCCAATACGTCCGAGATCCCGCTATCGGCATTGGTGGTACCATCCCCCAAGCTGAATTTTTTGAACTGAACGGCAGGGTCATAGTTGCATGGGCCAATGGCCAAGTAGAAGGCGTTTAGTGATGCGAAGCCCAGAATTCTACCCTAACTTAGAAAATCTCGCAGCGGGATATATCCCAAATGCCAGGCTACGGTGCCTTGACATAGGGGCGGTTTGAGCGACTATTAATTATATTCAATCAAAACAATACCCAATAAACTCCGGAACTGAGACAACAAAGATAGTTAACGATGAAAGTCGTCAGTACGTCGCACGATGAATATACAGACAAGCAATTATGCCAAACTCCGGCTATCTGCATTGCTATGATACATTAGATCCACTTGTCGCACTACCCATTAACTTTTCCCGAAGAAAGGCCAAATACTGGAGCGCGGGGATTCTAAATTCGTTCGGCTCTTTTGACTGATTAACGGCGCTTATCAAAAATTCAAGTTGCTTCACAGACAGGAACTGCGGACATATTTGGACCCCGGAAAGATGCGCGTAGCCACAAAGCGGGCAGAACTCAACGGGAGCCGCGCGAATGGGGCATTTCCCTGGCTCGTGAGTCACGTGCAATCCATCGCAAACAAAGCGATAACGCGAATTGTTTTGCGTTCGGTTATTTGTTGCGAGTTGCACCGACTGCGACTTGTCATGGTAGGCACTCTGAGAGTTATCTCCAGTGAGTGGTGTCGCCTGAGAAATAAGCTTCCGGTCGGGAAATGATGTAATAGCAGTATGCATCCTATCGAGCGCTTCAGGCGCCGTCGGCAACACTTTGGGGGCTTCCGGAGCCGACGCGACAACAGCAGAACGAGGAACAGGAGCCGTTGACGTAGCTGCTGCTGGATTAACTGATACGGCTGCCGTCTGATCCTTGATATTTAGTCGTTGAGCAGGCACCAAGGCCGAAAGTTCAAACGCCGGTTCATTACCGGCAGAAGGATTAGATGACGGGAGGGGTGTTAGCCCAATTTCTGGTTGCTGCAAGCCGAAAGGAGCCATTTCCTTTGGCGCAGGTTTGGAGGTGTTCACACTACCAGATCTTCGTAAAGTTGAAGAAGACCCTAAAAGCGAAATTTTCGTTGTCGGAGAAGATGCCGGCTTATTCGTCACCATCTCATCCTTATCCATATCCGCGTCGTGGAACTCATCCTCAGTCTCATCGTCTACCTGAGTGCCGGGAAGATGATATGATGCTTCAGAATCGCTCGAGTTGGATGTCCGCTGCCTAGCCTGCCGGTCGCTACTATCGTCCTCTGGGACAGCCGCCTCTAACGGCGTCTGATCATCCTACTAATGTTAGTTTCTCACTGGCCAAATTAGTGTTTCGGATTGATATCACCTTATACACCGCATCTCGAATCCGCTTGCCGCGACCGAGCTGAGCCTCCCTAGCAGCAAGCTCTTGTTCAATCTCGGCTTCCCGCTCCTGTAGGATCTTATCCCAGAATCCTCCATCGTCTTCTTCCAGCTTTTTCTCGGATTCACTGGTGTCCTTGAATTCAGCCAAGTCGTGTGCTTCGTTTTCCCACACCCGTGCAAATCCGAATGGGTTCTCTTCTTTTTGCTGAGAAGTCGAAACTTTGTCTTCTTCTGTCCGTTCCAGCAATTTGTCAATCGTGGCACTATCATACCTGATATTGTCTTCGTCGTTCTCGAATAGTGCTTTCGCGCCGTTGCGAAGAATTGCTTGTACGTCAAGGGGCTCGTCTTTCACGCTGCCCATATTCTCGATGACAATTTGGTCGAGAACCATTTTCCTACGTCCAATCTCCAAAATTTTTTCTATTACAATTGTCACTCACTAGTAGTATGTTGATGGAGGTACACTAACGCTTACCTTCGACAGAATTTCGCATAACAAGATTCAAAACCAGGACTCTACTTTTTTGCCCAATTCGATAAGCACGAGATAAGGCTTGCATGTCTTGATGCGGATTAAAGTCGGGATCGTAAACAATAACGGTATCAGCAGTGGCCAAGTTAATACCAATACCGCCAGCTCTGGTTGATAGGAGAAAAACAGAAATTGTCGACTTTTCGGCATTAAATGCATCAATTCGCTGTTGACGGTCCTGAGACGTGACGCTGCCATCCTTTAAACGAATGTGAGAATGCTAAAAGCACAAGTGATGCAATAGGACACTTACTAATCGAGTGTAGCTGATCTCCAATCCATCCAGGAAATCTTCTAAGATATCCTGACCGACAGTTAGAACCTTCACAACTGTACACAAAAGGTTGAATCCGCTCACCAGCATGCGCACAAACTGACTGAAAATGAGTATCCGATGCCCACTCTCAGTCAATTTGGGAAGCATTATGGAAAGAAGCTGCAGCTTCCCGCAAGCCTCGGTCAACCGCCTATGCGATTCTTTTGGATCCGATGACAACTGTTCAATGTCCTCGCTGCAAAGGTATGGATGACAGAGGCACTTACGAAGTTGCATGAAGATGTTATTCAGACCACTTGCCGACACCTTTGTGGAAATGTTGGCCTTTGAAACAATTGCCCTTAGCAGGTCAGGATTCTTCGCCAAGATCGATTTGTAAAGACGCTTTTGAAGGTTCACCATGGATATTGGCACGATAATTTCCGTCTTTTCCGGTAATAGGTGGCTAAGAACCTCAGCTTTGGTTCGTCGTAAGAAATACGGTCTAAAAGTAGCTGTGAATAATGCTCTACTTGGCATCCTACCAGGCTGTTGTAACATACTGCAATAAACGGTGCAATTCAGCCACATTGCTCTCGCTCATTTCTGAATACTTTTCTTCCAGGGTTTCCGCATCTACTTCGGCAGGATTCAAGAATCTTGCAATATTAGTGTTACCTCATGCAAACTAAAGAAATCTGCCATACTGCAAAAGGTTGAAGAGTTCCCGAATATTATTTTGAAGTGGTGTCCCTAGTAAGAAGTTAGCGGAGCCGATTTGCAGCCCAGGGTTCTCAATATCTACCTGTCAGGAGGACTTTATGCTCTGTGTGAATGTCGCTTAAAATTTTATAGGTCATGTTCTTGTCACTCTTTAACCGCTGGCCCTCGTCCACAATCAAGGCTTTCCATTTAAATTTATTCAAAAACGCCGAATCATCCACAAGAGCATTAAATGATGTAATTACGACATGGCAATTCAAATCGTTGAAGTTCTTCGTGCCAGTCACGCACAGCTGATATTTCTGTTGAATCTGTTTGTGCTCCTTCCACCCGTTGTAGGCGACACATCTGAGATCTGGTGCCCAGCGACGAAATTCGCGCTTCCAGTTGGGAACAGTCGATTGCGGAGCAACAACCAGTAAGGGCCAGACGCCATGGACATGAAATAGAATCGAGAAATATGAAATAACTTGAATCGTCTTTCCAAGCCCCATGTCGTCCGCCAGAATCGCCGGCTTATGCTGGAACCACTTGAAGTATAGCCAGTTCATACCTTCCAATTGATAGTCCATCAAAGTTCCATTTCTAATAAACTCGGGCTGTTCTTTAAACTCGTACTTCGAAAATGATGACTTCCTGAGGTTTTGGATATCAGTCGAAGTAGATTTTGGGAGATGAATGTAGAACCCGTTTACATAATCTTCGTATGCCTCTTGAAAGTCTGCATATCTCGCGCTATGCGAATCTGACGGCGCCTCTTCCCAAAATACTAAAGCAGTTAGCAACAATCAAGTCTGATCTTACGGTGGACAAAAACTGCAAAACCATACGCTCAGAAAATGATAGCCCTTTCCACTTGGCGAATACGTCCTGCACCTCGCCTATATTGCTCAATTCCTCGTCCCTCGACTTGAACTGCATATCGGAACGGTTCTTACTGCCTTTGTAGGTCACGTCAAGAACAAACTCGATCCGGTAATTATCCTCGGGTACAGCATCAGTGACGGAATAGACTGCGTGCGGATGCTTCCTATGAAACGAACGAAGCTGGGCGCTGCTCGCAGTAGACAGGAGCCATCCACCAAGAACCCATGTGACGTGAAAGTACGATTGCAGCTCGAATTTAACAAGGTACTCCCTTTTGTAGCCTGGTACCGTTTCCAAAGATACATCTTCAGAAGATTCTTCGGCTTGTTTCCCTATTGGTCTCCATGCTAAAATATTTTCCACTTTCGAAGTGTACTCGGAACACACCGGACATAAGAATTCGGAATATTGAGACACAATGTCGCCCTTATTAGTTTCCTTTGGTGGAAGATGATCGAAGTGAGCACATCTACGACACCGGGAGCAGCGGAACATAACTCGTTCCTTTTTGAACATAGAAACGAGAGCAAGTTTCTCCTCCTCGGACTTTTCACTATCCGTTTCATTTGCAACGGGTGTTCTGGACGAAGGCGGCGATATTAATGGCTTATGTGGATGAGATGGCTTAAACCTCTTGCAGTTAATGCCTTCTTGACCGCAAACAAAACAAAGCTGACTTCCAAGGTCGGGTGTCTCCGTTCCGATACAATATCGGCACTGTAGGACAAGCAGGTGCCTAGTGATTGGCGTTATGACGTGTTTCGACGCTGGTTGCTTGCAACACAATACATGGTACGAAAATGAGCACCCTTGACAATGGATCAACTGTCCTTTGTCAATACTATGTGTATTATCCATTTTGCAGGTATCGCAGTATTGAATGTGCCGCCGTGAATACTCTGAACCATAGTCTTCGGAAGGAAATCGTTTGTTACTCTTCACCATTTTTACATTCGGAGAATGAGATAGACGCGGCTCCGATAAAGTTTTCCCAACTTTCGCTCGCTTAGCTGAGGGAGCTTGATGGGTGTCCGATATATCTGCGGAGTGGTCGGATCGCGTAGAGCGAAGTACAGAGTTCACGGCTGTAGCTCTTTTTCGCTTTAAATTCCGCTCCAAATGCTCTGCTGAGTGACCCAACGATTCTGACTTTGCGTTCGAAGTATTACTCTCACTGTCACTCTGTTCGTCATCGGAGAAGTCAGCAGATAACGGAGCTTCCTTATAAGATAGTCTTCGCCGACGTTGCAACCTTCGTGCGAGCGGCATATCATCAGAGCACGAGCTTAGCTCATAATCAGACGAAAGCTTTCGATGTCTGCCATCGTCTCGTCGCTTCTTAGAGCCCAACCCCGTAGCCTTCTTTGCGAAAGGATTTGATGACACTTCCTCTGCACTCTCAGACTGTCCCGCTTCAGAAATATAAAGCTTGCGTCTGCTTAACTCTGGCCTCTGACGCTCATTCGCCTGAGTCACCGGCTGTACTGTTGGAACGGTGCTGGAATCGAGACCGTCGAAATCACTCGGAACATCTATCAGCGTCGGCTTATGTTTCTTGCGAGACCGGACTGCCAAGTTCTGAGACGGAGTTTTCGCTATCGAAGTTAAATATTTTTCGAACGCTGCCATTCCATTGGTATAGCGGTCTAACTTGTCAGAGGATATCTGTCCACTAAGCGTCAGAACAAATGCTGCCAATCGCCAAAGACGCGGGTTTCACTTAGGTCCATTGAAACATACCACAATTCTATAGCCATTGACGAGCTCAGCTTCCAGCCACCCGTTCTTGAATTCGTGCAAAATTCTAGAAATCGCCTCAGCTTTCTTGTACCTCTGGCCGCTAGGCTCCTTCTCATTGTGTAGTTTGACCACAAAATCGGCGGCCGCTGGCATTGTGTTTAGGGGTCTGTTACCAACTGTCCGCGATGTTCGATAACATTTACGAGGAGCAGCATCAAGCTAATGAGGAAAACCGCACTCAATCGAAGATCCAGTTGGGTTAGATATTAATTTCCCACGATGATACGTCAAGGGAATACTCTCGTAAGTAGATTTGTGGCTGGAAAAATAGTGGTCCACATGTCAAACTCTGGAGGGCGAACAAAGTTCATCGCATCCCGCGCCGCACACGCCCAACAATGTCCGTGATGCTCAGAATGGAGCGTCCTGTGGTCGTAGCCTCATTATAGGATAGAGACCCCGAGAGCGATCCATTGGACTATTCCTTGATTTCGTAGTCTAATGGATGATACTACAGCGAAAGTTCTCGACTCATATAAAGATGCTCTAGTTGCACCAAGAGCAGATTCGACAGAACGAGACAGTGATAATGATTCGGTTGACGATGACGAGTTTCTAGAGTTATTGGAGGAAGACAGTGCAGCCTTAGATGCTTTTAGAGAAAGGAGAATGCAGGAGCTTCATTCGCAGTATGTTCTACTGTTGGACTCTAGTTCATTGTCAACATTTGTCTAATTCGTCGGGCAGGATGGTGGCTGCAAAGAGATACCACGACCTGGGGCATGGAGTCTTAACTGAAGTGACTTCAGAGAAGGAAGTATTAGAAATAACAACGTAACATAATAGCCATTGTTTGAATAGCAATTGAGTCGTCACGCTTATTTGGCTGTAGAACTACGAAATACACTGTCGTTCACTTTTTTCACCGTGGATTTAAGCGATGCGAGATCATGGAGAGTCGTTTGAAGGTATATATACCAGCAGCGTGAGATACTCGAATAGATGCTGACTTTGCTAGGCGCTCACTGCGAAACATATGGAGACCCGATTTATCGCCGTTGACGTCGACAACGCTACTTTCCTCGTGGTTCGCCTAGGAATCCAGGTCCTCCCCTGCGTTATGTGCTTTATCGATGGAAAAGAAGTACTTCGACTTGTGGGATTTGAGACTTTAGGGAATAGTGATCACTTCACTGCGGGCATGCTAGAGTTCCAGTTACAAAAGTCAGGTCCGTAGGTCCGTCCTCCTACTCCGTGGTTTTGCTCACTAACACTGTTATAAATTAGGTGTCATTCAGCGAAAACTTGGCAAACTTCGGGAAGGGAGCTCGTCGGCATTCAAGTTGGCGAAGACGCAAGAAAGCCGTGACGATGATGGTGATTGGGAATAGAACCGATGTTATTGTAAATAGATTGACTTTAGAACTTCTCCAATTTGTCTCTCCGGATGCCAGAAGCAGATGCGGTAGCTCAGCTCCATGCACGGGACAGTACGCGTATAACTTCGACTACAGATAAAACGTATCCGACGTCTTCTTTCGTCGCCATGCCCGCTCTATATTCCTGCAGTCGACCTAATTAGAGTTTAGTAGGTTTGGCCAATCCAGCCAGTAATTGAGCTTACGAAATTGAATAATTATTGGCTACAGCCAGTTAAATTGACCTTATACAATTGGCATATTAAACAATGCATATTGCCGAGCGCCATTTGGTGCTAGTTTAGGCATTGCTCTTATAACATTTGTTCTGGGCTTTCCGGTGTTTGGAGCATTGGGACTTCGGGCATCATCATCCGCACTCAGTTAACTGCACCTTTACTTTAGCGCAAACTTGGTCAGCAAGACCGCGACTTCCAAATTCTCCCCAATTTTTGTTGATTCGGGTGTGACCGGCACGTGTATATTGCGTGGAAGACTGTTACTTGGAATTGCCGTAGTTGGATGTCCATTGCTAGGAATATTTGGACCCCGTCATCCAACTATTCTTCAGTCACTTCGGTGGCCTAACCTGTATCCAGGTCTGATTAATTGTTTTCATACTCACCGTCACCTATGCTGAACGGTAGAACAGATCCGTTGATTGTCGGGAGCATCCCGTTACCAATTACAACTATCCATCAATGATTTCTGCAATCATTCTCTACAACCAAAAAGGCGAAGTCCTGATATCGCGGCTCTATCGAGATGGTCTTCGGCGAAGCATTTCGGATCTCTTCAGAATTCAGGTCATTTCAAACACAGACGTAGGTCGCCTTTAAGTTGTTAATTATTATGCGTCGAGATGACAGTCTCATAATAATGTTAGGTACGTTCGCCTGTACTAACGTTGGGTACTACAACTTTTTGCCATGTTAAGCACGAGAATATCTATATTGTTGCGGTATCACGCCAGAACGCCGATGTTGCAGTGATATTTGAATTTCTATACAAAATTGTTACCTTAGGACGAGCATACTTTGGCAAACTTGATGAAGAGGCGGTTAAAAACAATTTTACACTTATCTACGAGCTCCTGGATGAGGTCATGGATTTTGGATATCCACAAAACACGGAGACTGATACCCTGAAGATGTACATTATGACCGAAGGCGTTCGGTCTGAGATTCGGGCGGAGGAGTCGAGAAAAATTACAATGCAGGCAACTGGCGCTATGTCCTGGCGACGAGATGATATCAAGTATAGGCGAAACGAGGTGTTTGTTGATGTCTTTGAGGATGTCAATCTCTTGATGAGCGCCACTGGTATTTTTCCTGGTATTATGATACGCATTATCTGTAAGCTAACTGTTTAGGAACTGTCTTACGAGCCGATGTTGCGGGACAGATTATTCTGAGGGCATTCTTATCTGGCATGCCAGAATGCAAATTCGGTCTGAACGATAGGCTTCTGATTGACAGACCAGGTGAAGATAACTCAAAATCAAAAAGAGCCGCAAAGGCAGCTGCTGGTTCGGTCACTTTGGAGGATTGCCAGTTTCATCAGTGTGTGCGATTAGGACAGTTCGACGCCGATCGGACGATCAGTTTCATTCCACCCGATGGCGAATTTGAACTTATGAAATATCGAGCCACAGAGAATGTCAATCTTCCATTTAACGTCCATGTTCTGGTGAACGAGATTGGGCGGACAAAGGTCGAATATCAAATCGCAGTTAAGGCGACATTCGGAGCCAAATTGTTTGCTACCAACGTTGTTCTCAAGATACCGACGCCATTAAATACAGCGTCGGTGGCGACTCATGTAACCCAAGGAAAGGCCAAGTACGAGCCATCAGAAAATGCAATTAACTGGAAAATAGCGAGATTTGCTGGTGGATCCGAGTACGTGTTTTCTGGAGAAGCTGAACTGTTATCATCAATGACGAAGTACAAGACTTGGTCGCGCCCTCCCGTGGCGGTGCAGTTTTCATTAATGATGTTTACCAGCTCTGGTCTACTTGTGCGATATCTAAAGGTATTTGAAAAATCAAACTACTCATCGGTGAAATGGGTGCGGTATGTGGTTCGAGCAGGAAGTTACGAAATACGAGTAAGTGATTGCCATGTCTATGCTTAGTTGTGACAGTTTTACTAACACGTTGGAAGTTCTGAACTCGAATCCACGATTAGACGGGCATTGACTGGGCGCATTTAAGATAGGATTGTAGAGCCTTTTTTTTGTATATAATATATATGGACGTTAGCATGGTGCTGATATTTAACAATAGCATAAATCCATTTCTGTACAATGCACAACCTTTCCATCCAACCAAAACTTATATAGTACAAAGACATGAGAATATGAACTTTACATCATCAAGTTGCTCGCATATGCTACAGTAACTTGTTAGCCAATTTAACATAGACACTTTTAAGCAGTGAGGTCATACCCATTGGTTTGATATCTGGATGCGGAACAGCATCGTATGTTCGGAAATTTAGCTCGTAGTCACTCTTGATATTAATAACCGCACCCTTGTTGCCTTGTGAATCGCTGCATGACGTCGTGTGAGCATATATATCCAAGCGCCATCGCCGACTAAATACTTACCAGTAGTTTGGCGCCGAGAAAACTGTGATTAGCCGGCCTCCGTGCTCGATTTCGTAACCCTCCATTCGAACTTCGTGACTCCGAATAACAGCCATGAGGCCGTTTTTCTCGCAAAATCGTTTCGTAATGTCAGGGCCAAACTGTAAACCAACACCTCTTTTACTCGGCCCTCGTCCAGGCTGAGGCTGTGGATCGGTCCAAAGCATTTCCATCATCAAGCCACTCTGACCTGGTTGTTTCTGCCGAAATCTATCAAACTTTTTAACATCCTGTAAATTAATTTTGTCGTCCGAAAACAATCCGCCATGTAGAACAAAGTAATTCTTTCCGATTAGAGTGGCCAATGGCAGACTACTGAAAGATTCGGAAAAGACTTTAAACACTTTCTCCGAATACTTCGCTTTACATTCACCCTCGAATCCATATACCTTGTTCATCTCATCTGCCTCATGATTCCCCCTGTTCAAGAAAAACCTTGTAGGATACAACCACTTGTAGGCATAGAGAAGCAAAGCAGTTTCTGTCGACCAGGACCCTCTATCAACAAAGTCGCCATTAAATAGATAGCTGTGTGTTTCTGAGGGATAACCGTTAAGTCGGAATAGCTCCATAAGATCAAAAAACTGGCCATGAGTATCACCGCACACAGAAAGTGTGTGACCTTCCGCGATATCGACCTCGACCATGGTGGGTTCAATTTTGAATAACTTCATCGCCTCAATAATGATGGTGAAAACATATTTTCGATGTAGTCGTTGTCCCTTCTTGAATCGTTCAATCATGTCCATTATGAACTCTAACGATATCTGCAATTTTGGATACTTTCCACTGTCGCTCTTCTCTGTCTTCGATTCGAGCCGGGCACCATCGTACGCATCCTCAACAACCATGGCTTCATAGTCGATGCTATCCGCAACTGATGGCTCTTCACCGACTTCAATGGCCGCCTCGAATACTAGCCGGCGAACGATCTTTTGACACTCGTCTCGCTTGGCACGTGCGCTCTTGTCCGTGGGAACCCGCTGAACGACGGTGTTGAAGTCCTTCAGGGCATCCTTCGGCCGCAAAATTGCGGTATATGCAAGTGCTCGTCTGTAGTAAGACTTGACGTAATCTGGATTTATATTAATTGCCTTTGTCGCGTCCGCAATCGCAGCGCCATATGCTTCGTCTTTAATATATGCCTAAGGCCAAAAAAAATCGTTAACCAAAGCCCATTTCTGCTACATGGCAAATAAAGACATACTTGTGCTCGGTTTGCCCAGTAAACTTCCTTCTCGGGATCTAACTCAATTGCCTGAGAGTATAACTCGATAGCGAGAGAGTAATTTCCTTTCGCCAGGACCTTATTGGCCTCATCCTTGATTTTTGCGGCTTTGTCTTTATCCGCCTGAGTCACTGGCAATTGTGGCTTGCGATCTAGTACCGCTGCAGTCAAATCTTCGACACTTGAAATGCTCTCATCGTCCGTCGTGGCGTCATCCGAAATCGAGGTCTCACTGGCGTCTGTGGGATTCTGCGTTAAGATATTGGTATTGTCAAGATCTTTTGCAAGCTGGTCAAATGTTGACGACAAGGTACTTTTTTCTCCGATAGTCATTATATTCTATTAAAGTCGGGCGATCTTCGAAATAAGTAGAAGGTTGGATACGTGGACGTAAACTGTGTCTTGTATCGTTGACAAAAGTTCAGAATTACTGTGAAAAGCTCTTTCTCAGACACTTTGCTTGAAGCCGCACTTACTTCCAAATTCCAGCCTCAGTTGTCTCGTGCATCGCATGACACCCCAATATGCATATTTATCTCACATATGAAGCAAGAATACACCATAAACTATGGATTATATACAAAGTACGCATGTTTAAGCAATTAAAAAACTTCACGCCACTTAAATGACACCCCGCGGAAATCCATTCAGATAGAATCCAAAATACGACTTCAAAGCACACAATAATTAAATGCATTATAAGTTGCGCCCAATATAACACAAATAGTACCCATGACAAACCAGTAATATTGTAAAGCGGATAAGACGAAACTATCAATCCACATCCCATTTGCGTACTCCGAATATCCATGCATGCTCAACGGTCAAAACCTCAAAATGCATAATATGCGACATTTATAGTGCCCGTCTGACGCTGTAAGTCCGCGAAACATTGAACGTTTATAATTCGGACTCATATCGATTACAGGCCGCATGCAGTTTCTCGCCGTGTAAATCAATTTTCTCGTTCTCTGGAGCCGGAGTAAGAGGTTCGCAGCCGGCGTCACCGGTACTTGGGTCGAAGCCACTTTTCAATGGCGTAGTCTCGGTGTCTGAACCTATCGCATCCTCGCCAGAATCGGAGACGTTGTCGTCTTTATCCGGACAAACGTCTACCGTAAAATCAGAACACGTCAAACGTCAACAGCAAAATAACTTACCCTGTCGGTCATCTATATGTACATTCTCGTCACTCTCTAAATCCATATCATGAGCATCGTCTCCATCTGCTACGAAGTCATTGTCACCCTCGTCATCGTCACCCTCGTCATAATCATCCTCTTCGTCAACGTCGGCATCTTCGTACCAGAACGACTCATCCACAACTTCTTCAGTCGGTGGCGCATAATAGACATCTGATTCAGGAAACTTAAATCCGGCCGGAATATCCTCCTTCGACTTCTCAACTTGGCCTGCATCATATCAGCCTTGCCCTCTTTGTCTCCTAATAATTGCACTGAACTCACGTCTCACTATATTGTTGTATTTCTCTCTGTCGCAGCGCCATGCGACAGAAGCATCAACATTAGCAGGCGAATCCGGATTCGGATCCTCTAGAAGCGAGAGAATCGAGACAAGCACTGACTCGACGCTCTGATGTTGGATTAGAAAGCCGTCACTACCCTTCATTCGTTCTTTCTCATACCTGTGCTGGACTCCAGCGTTCCTATACGCAGTTAGTCTAATTGCGTCTCACGAATTCCATATAACAAATACACTACATACCGAAGGCGCCTCACCCGAGGTGGCGTCCTCGCCGGGATGCAAAATGGAAATGCAAAGCCCGCCATCTTTCGGGTACACGTTCGGATGGAAGAATGGCCTCAAGAACCGAAACGAGGGTGGATTAAATGGGTAGTCTAATGGAAACCTCATCTCAGCCTACATGACACCTTCATGGTTAGTCGCGCATTCAGAGACGCAATTGACACAACGGCTGAGCAGGAATAGAAATGAAGCACCTTGAAATAACCACCATAGTAGGTTGATTCCCTGTTTAGTACCATGACTGCGACGTTCCTGTATAGTCGAATGTCAGTATGCCATGACAACAAGCGACTTCGAGATCCGCTATAGAATGCCGAAAAACAGCCACATACCACAGGTAAATATTCCCGTCTTTCAACTACTCCGTTTTTAGCATATATTGTACATTCCGAGGGTTGGTTTGAAATACTGCATAAATCGTAATACATACCTCAATCTGGAACGAAGGCATTGTACGCTTGGGGTCCGTTAGGTCTTTGTACTGCTTAAGTAGCAACGCAGCACTCCCGGACTTCGACATGCTGCATGCACTGATGTTTCGTGATCTCGTAAAATATTTATTTTGAAATGCAAATAAGGCAATCAACAACGACAGACCGTGGCTATACCGCGCTACCTGAACCAGTGCGTGCAAGCGATAGTTGTGAATTCATATAAAGGAGGGTGGTAATCAAGACTCGCCTGGGAACAATCGTAAAGCGTCGAAGCGAAAACACAGAAGTTTGTCTCCGCCACCCGGGATCAATTTGATCATCCGCGCACCCAAACCCTTCTCTAAAGGATATTTATCATCGGCAGAATTTGCCAGGACAACTATTACAGAGATGCCTAAGATAAGTACTGTTTTTTTGCGGGATTGGTGTTCTTCAGGTTGAACTGACATCCAGATTTACTATTTCTGCGATTATTGCGATGGTAGGTATTATTTCTTATAGTCAGACGCTGTCGATGCTAATTGTGGGATAGTCTACCTCACACACGATTCGATAAGTGTCCGAAGAGCGCATAATAGCGGTCGAAATCACATCAAAAACGTTATCGATTACTACCAAAGTACGTACTCAGGTTTCGCTTTGAAATAAAAAAGTGGCTTACGAGCCTAACAAACAACTTTTAGATATTAGTCAGGAACAAGCACAGGCTATCATCGATTCCATAACCTCGCAATACTCAGATGGTAGTCCATCTGGCCAAGCGGCTCGTCCTTCGCTGCCCTATCAATTTCCCGCTGGCGTGATTCCGCCCCCACCTGTCCTGCCTGGTATGCCAGTTCCTCCGCCAGGAAGTCTACCAATTCCACCGCCAGGTGGTCTACCTTTACCACCGCCGGGAGGTTTTCCGATTCCACCACCGGGAATGATGATGCCGCCTCGAGGAGGATTATCCGGACCCGGAAATATGCCAATTCCACCACCAGGGGCGTTACCATTCCCTCCGCCGGGAGCCTTGCCGATTCCTCCTCCTGGTTTTGTTCCGCCTGGTTTGCCGAATACTATGCCTGCTGGTGCCCCGGGAATGATCAGCGGCGCACCCGGTGCTCCGCCAGGATTGAGCTTTCCGCCGCCTCCCGGGTATGGTATGCCTCCTGGATTGCCCTCCGGACCGATGGGTGCACAAAATCTCCAGAGGCGGTGATAGGAGGAGGTAGTGGCACTTGTACATATGGACAAACCTTAGGCGGTCAAAGTAAGTAGATATTTAGGCGTAATGAATGTTGAACAACAGGATCGAGTTGAATGTACTATAGCTATTGATTGGCACAGAATGTGTCATGCAGAGCATTAACATAAGATATTTTAAACTCCTTGCCACATCATATGGTGTAGTGATTTGGTCGTAATCTCGTAGTATCTACGTAGTAAAAAGCGGATGTTGAATTTCTGTGTTTATTGGGGCTTGCCGTCATGGATGAACATGTTAACGACACAATTGTAATGCTGGCACCATGTAGAGATAGGGTAATTGTTCTTCTTGATAATGAATAACGACATCCAAAACTTTGGTGACATCCTAGGGAAGGCCCACTTACGATATCCCACTAATTCTTTTGCACAAAAATGCTTCCATATACATCCACCATTTGTGATAGTTCTTCCCATCAGATTTGACCATAGTATTGTTAGCACCTGAGGTACTAACCACGCATAGGGCTCACCGGGATGGAGGACAAGATCGTTGTGGAGCGGTCTAAGAGTCCAAAGTACGCTTAGTGTCCATTATGGCACTAGAGATGTTGGTAGGGAAGAGGGAATATAGGATAACTAAAACAACGATAGCTGTACTGTTGGAATCACTATTCTGAGGATATTCAACAGCGCATACATCTGGTCAGCTATTTAGTACCCTCCTCCTCGTACTTCTTGTTCTGGTGTCCATAGACCTTTAGTTTAGTGACAATCTTACCTAGATTATTTCTTATAAATTCTTGTATTATAAGTCGTTTGGACACACCTTTTCCTATATAGCACAGTAAAACCTCATTATAACTTCCAACAGATTTTGTTATAAGTTATTAACGAACCCCCGTTATAACGAAAATCCGTTTTGTTAGATATTAATGCTAAATATGTAATTGTATCTAGGATGAAACAAATAGCGTTATAATGTGCGATGTACATGAGAGGAAAGTCTAATATTGCGAGTAAACAAACAAGGCGGGGTTATTCGACGTTCCAAAGTTAAACAACAACCGTTTACGCTGGGCCATTATCCTAGTCCCGTTCTGTTACAGAATTCAACACTATCTGGGGCCCAACAAAGTTCTCTCTTCCGTGGACAAACCACCAGATTCCCACCAAGACGGCCAGTCCAACAGTGATCACGCTCGTGTAATTCATTTCGGCAACCGACGTGGGCAGGGCGTATGGGAAGCAATAAATCACGACGGAGACGACGATATACAAGCAGCTAACGGCGTTGACGAAAAACCCGGCCTTACCCATCCAAAAGGGACCAGGGGTGAGGTTCTTGCGCCCCGTAAGCAGGTGAGGAAGAATAGTCATGAGAAACGAAACTGTCGTGAGCAGTACGAACGCGCCCACAAACGCGTTAAATGCGGCCAGCGATCCGACATATATCGCTCCCATACAGGTCGAAATCACACCGCACGCTAATGTGGCATAGAGGGGACTCTTCCATTTGGGACTGACGGCGCCTATTCTGCTGGCGAAGGGAGCTGCGTCGTCGCGGGCGAGGGTATAAAGAGTTCGACCTGCTGTAATGTAGCAACCTACAGTGGCACAGACGATGGGCAAAATAATCACAATCAGGAGTCCCAGGGCCCCACCGTTAGAGCCCGTTGCTTGTCGATAGATGTCACCAAGGGGACAGATCGAGTTCGCCTGAAAGATGGCATCCAGATCATTGATCGCGTAGAACATGGCGATCATGTAGAAAACGGCCGTGAAAAATCCGACCGCCACCTGGCAGACGAGAACCTTCGGAAGATTTCTTCCGGCCCTAATAGAATTGTAAGCACTTCGACAGCCAGGATTTCAGGAGAAGGGATACCGTACTGAGGGATTTCTTCAGCAATATGTGTGACACAGTCCGGAGTTCCCACTGCGAAGGCACCATTCAGCATTCCCGCCAGGAACACGAAGCCGTTGCTGGAGTAGCCGGTGCCGTTCTCCCAGTCCTTCCAAACAAAGCCGTTCGATGCATAGCCACTACCATTCCGGCTGGGCATGACCGCGCAGACAACGATCGTGACAAAAAGTCCCCCGAGGATCAAGAATGATCCAATTCGGTTGATATGAGGGAGGGCACGGTTGGCAAACATGACTGTAAAGCAGCAACACCAGCAAATAATAAGATACGCAATGAAGACCTGCCACCGCTGTGGTTCGAAGCCTGGATGGAAGAGCGCATACGCGTAAACGATCATGCTGCCAATGATAGAGCAGTTGGCTGACACGCCAAACACCCAGGCAAAGAAGTTCAACCAGCCGGCGAACCAGCCACAAATACGGCCATAACGAGGACCAGCAGTTACAGTCGCCCAGTGATAAACTAAGTTGAGATGTAACTATTAACTCAAGGCCTATTCAGACACTGTCACTCTTTGCTTACCTCCTCCCGAAGCTGGAATTGCGGAGGCCAGTTCGGCAATCGATGCTGTAATAAACCAGTAGAACACAGAGACCGCGATACTGAAATCCGTTAGCAGGCTAGGCATGAGTGAACCGAAAGCAGACGGGAACAGACAATTCATATATGATTCCTGGAGGGCCACCATTGTAAAGGGATGCAACCTGAACCCGTCAGTGAACTAGCTAGTGATCTTGGTGCTTGGGGGGTTCTTACTATGGCTCCTCCCAACGCTGTCCATGTATTGCCTGTAACGATGCCTGTGGCGATGGCACTGAGCAGGTTGAATTCCTTGGGTAGCACCGGAACATGGCCGGACACATCAAGATCTTCACCAATGGGTCTATCTCCGTATTTGAAGGGTGACTTGACGTCATCCTTATTCCTTTCGACCAGGTTGATATCGGCCATGTCTGCAAAGCTTGCTCGCCAACAAATATCGACTTCCCGGGCAACGTGCAATCCAAGAGTTGAGCATCTGTCAGGAACGGGCTCGTGCTCTTTTAAATAGAGTCAGGGACTGTAAAATTTGTGACATGTACTGAAACTTCATCGCGACCAACTGATAAACGATTTCGATAACATAGTTACACCTGTTCAGGTATCTTCTGGTTCCCCGGGAGTATTCCTTCGCTGACTCCTTCCTGAACACGAAGTTTTCACGCAAAAAGTTTATTCCGGCGGTGCTGAGCCCCGTGCGGCTTGACTTATAGGTGGTGGGGCACGCGACTATTGGTCGCGCGGGGCCATTTGCTCGCTGACTCTTGCCTATTCATATATCAGGTTGATAGGCAAACCCAGATAAAGTCTCATGTAGGGAGTCAAAGTGTCCATTATTTTTCGCCTCCCCGCATAATAATGGCGTCGGGTAGGCGCGATTGGAAAATATCGAATACAAAAGACTGGGCTAACAGAACCGATGTGGTCTATATCATGTCTTGTACTGCAAGAAACTATGGTCATGGTCACCCTCGACTCTGTCAATAACAATGTCGCCTCAAATCATCGACCTCTTCACGGGTTGGCCATCGCCCAAGCTCTTACCAGCGTCAAGACTGCTCGAAGCTTCACAGCGCGTCCTTAGTGATCCCGTCGTTGCCGCCTCAGCTCTTCAGTACGGACCCGATCCCGGCTGCGCGGCCCTTCGTGAAGCAATCGCTGAATGGATAAATGATTTCTACTCTGCACCTTGGACCATGCCATCTAGGATTTGTATCAGCGGAGGCGCAAGTCAAAGTCTTGCATGCATCCTACAGGTGTACACAGATCCAACGTATACAAAGAACATTTTTATGATCGCACCGACGTATCATCTTGCATGCAAGGTATTTGAAGACAATGGATTTGCCGGCAGGCTGAAAGCTGTACCCGAAGACGAGCAGGGAATAGACATTGATTATCTTGAAAACTTTCTATCGAAGGGGGAAGTTACCGGCAGCTGCAGTAGCAAAACGGTAAAAAATATTCTACATATATATTTTTTCTCCAACGAATTTGCTGATATAACTGAATATTCAGTACCTTAAAACTCTAGAGCCGTCGCAGAAATTCAAAAAATACGTCATCTACACTGTTCCCACTTTCTCGAATCCGTCCGGAAAGACCATGACTGCGCATCGGAGACGGCAACTTGTTCGCCTGGCTCGGAGACACGATGCTTTGGTGATCGCAGAC
Source organism: Lipomyces yamadae (assembly GCA_030556285.1). NCBI lineage: Eukaryota > Fungi > Ascomycota > Lipomycetes > Lipomycetales > Lipomycetaceae > Lipomyces > Lipomyces yamadae. Next base: position 220,436 of record JAKTPU010000006.1, on the reverse strand, counting down.
GATATATACGACCAGCTACAATGGCCCCAGGAGAGACTGCGCCCGCATGTTTTGCCCCGCCTGGTGGACATCGATCATGAATTAGATGGCGGTCCTGCACGAGCCACGGCCGATGGATTCGGAAATGCTATCAGCAATGGCAGCTTCAGTAAGGTCCTTGCTCCTGGATGCCGAACGGGCTGGGTCGAAGCCACAGAGAAACTCATTGACGGTCTGGCCAAATGTGGATCGACAAGGAGTGGAGGGTCGCCGTCGCAACTGACCGCCACTGTCATCGCGGACTTGCTGCGTAGAGGAGACCTTACGGAGCATATCAATCATTGCCTCATTCCAGCTCTTGAACGGAGGTATCGGCTGATGATGGACGCCATACAGCGATACCTTGAACCACTCGGTGCCGGAGTTAAGGGGATGCCTCCTTCTCTTAACCAAACCTCTCGGGCAGTTGGTGATGGGGGTGGTTACTTCCTCTGGATAGAGCTACCGTACCCAATAACTTCTAGGGAATTTACTATACGCGCGAGGGATCGCGCGCATGTATTAGTGGCAGCGGGACCTTTATTTGAAGTCAATGGAGATGAAAGGAGCATGAAGTGTGACCGGGAAGTCAGAATTTGCTTTACCTGGGAGGACGAGACCCTATTGACTGAAGGCATACAAAGGCTCGGCAATGTTATCAGCGATATGCTGGGAGAGCATTGAGCAAGTTCTAAATTGTTCCGAAATTCAATATTCCGACAGAATACATGTACCACCATTTCAGAACTCAAAGCTTCTTCAGCTCCTTAGTAACATGCAGATTTAATTGTGCCCGGCAACAACCGAATATTCGTAACGGCCCCAAAAAACCGCCTCAAACTGCTAGAACTCTCTTCTTTTGCCTGCGTAGCACTCCGATATAACCAGGCGTCTCCACATCCCCCGCATCTCTTGCAGCCCAGACATCTTGCACCACCTGCCACAGATGGGCGATATTCCCGATCCTGTATGTCAGCATGTCACCCCACCACGCTTGCCACACACGTCGCTGGGAAGGCATGGCCTCGCAGGCTGCAATGAACCCAGGCCACATGATCGACGCCGACACCGGCCGACGGTAGTCTTGCGACCTTCTAAACATCTCAATAGACAGAAGATCTTCCGCAACCGCATTCACATAAAATGCCATCGTATGGGGCTCACAAGGTAGGATACGAGTATGATAGTAGACGCTCAAGGCGTGAGCAAAGGCGAGAATGTGAAGTTTTGCCACGGACAGCGTAACGAGATCAGACGAGTTGATGGACAATAACTGCTCAGACGATATTGACCATTCCGAAATGTGCTTTCCAAGTATTCGACACGCGGTTTCGAGAGTGTGTGGCAGGGGTCGGTGGTGGGAGGTGTAGTATGATACATACTGCGAGAGTTTTGTGGTAAGGCGCATCATAGACGCCAGTGTCGATGTAATACCATAATTGAATTCAAGACTGGAATCCTCATTTGCAGGAAGCATATTATGCAGATCAGAGAGGCATTGGTCTTCTGGCCAGGGTAAATCGGGAAGATTGTAGACCGTTGTGTTCGAAAGTGTAACAAGAAAGGAGGATATTGTCTTCAGTTGTCTGCTTGACTTGCCGATATTCCGCTGTCTTTGGAGTTGGTCACAGCCGTCCAGATGGATCCAATATTCCACCATCCTACCTTCCATGATCTACAGTCATATATTAGTCGCAAAGTTGAGCTAGCAATCGTTATTGTAAGACTGCATCACTTGTTTTTTTTTGTATCACTCACGTCTGTTGTGACTAATGTCAGTATCGCGGCTAGTGCTGCATCCGGGTACGGATGTTCTGAAGTTGGCATTCTTGCTGGCGATTCTTGTAGTGCTTTCCGCACATACTGAAATGCTTTGGTCCGGAATTTCATGCCCAGTTCGTCGAGCTGGGTTCCGCGGCCCATAGGGCCGCGTAAATGGAACACCGACGCCGCCAAAAGAGAGTAGAAGATTGCGACGTAACTGGGTGGCGCGGCGACTGTGCTTCCTACGCCAAGCAGTAAATCCACGGAACCTCTCATAGCGGCGGGTACGTAGATCGAGCTGTACGGATTCCGAGGATGGAAGATGGGCTGGAGCAGGTCCGCGACGTTATGGACATAGTTGTCCATCAGCATTCCTGCAAGAGGATCTCGGTATACACTTGATCTCACCCTTAGAGATAGTAAAGGCGAAGGCAACTCTACATCTCCAGGCGCCGGAGTCCCAGTATTTTCCGGAGAGCTTGGGTATTCTAAAAGGCTAGCAGGCTGTCCAGCACAGGGTTCGACAGACGCTTCTTCAGGTGGCTGTGATTGAAAGACAGAAAAGGGCCCCAACGACAGAGTTTCTGAGGTGATTACGGGAGCACTGAGTAGATCCAGGTCAACGAGCATCTGGTCGACTTTGTCCAGAGGGAAGACCAGAGGAGCCGAAACTAAAGGCTGTCAATTAAGACCAGCTTGAACCAAGGCCAACATGCAAACGGACGTCGCCTACCTTGCTGTCGCATTGCGTTGCGCTTTATCGCAGAAGGCGGCACGGTCTCGCTGCCCGTGACCCAGCATAGTTCGATATCATAACCTTCACAACGCAGTCCCGACTTACAACATCGCTGACAGTAAGGTCGAGTCGTATCACATTTCACCTTGCGCCTGCGACATGTCCAGCACCTGATGCGATACTTGTCAGCCCGCTGCCAAAAGAGTCGATTGGAAAATCAGTAGGGAGTACAAACCCGGTGAACGTTTTGGTCTTTTGCGTTCGGCTCTGAGCGCTCTTCTTGCCAATCGCATGGTTTTGCTCGGACGGCGTTCTCAACGAGGAAGCCATCTCCTCGCCCAGTCTTTTTCCATTCCGAGACCGCTTTATCATCTTCCTCGAGAAGGGACATGATTAGAATCGCGAGTTTTAATCTGGCGCGTACGTGACTTTACCTAACCCACAAGCCAACTTGTCTCCACTAAAAATAAATCCCTCTAATACGTTTGGTGCTACTTGCACCGCCATTCCCATAGTTCGGGCAAATTTTGTTTAAATGCAGGGTTGTATATTATTAAGTACAGACTAAATAGTCTTACAACAGGGTCAGGGCAAGATAGCGGGAGTTTTCCGCAAGTAGGCATCAATATTAGGGTCGCTAAATAAATCTGAGCATGATATGGTTATTGGAGGAAACCAATGTCCGATGAGTTCTCGTGCATGTATTTGACCCAAAATGCATAGTTACATCAATCATTGACGGGTGCCGCGTATAGGATACCTAACCAACCAGTACCTCTAAGTATCACTTAATGTCTACCAAAATGCAGAAAAGACTTATTTATACCGCAACATGCTTGTCTCCCTTTAGGAAGCCGAGTAATCGCACGCCTTTCTTCCGATCTGTTTTCGCCTCCTGGCCATTGAACAATCCTTTCGATGCGGGTTTACTATGGAACGAGGGACGACGAATTTTTGTCGGCCTCGAGCCCCCTGACGGCGCAAGAATTTCGGACGAAACCTGGTGTAGTGGCTCTTCTGGGCCGGTAGTCCGTAGAAAATTGGCTAAATCCTCACGATTACTATTCCGTTCGTTCTGTAATTCGTCGCGCGCAGTCTTGTACAACATGTAGTTCCCAGGCCCTGGTATTCCGATTCCGCTTACTTCTCCCACTAAACTACTGCTGTTAGTCCGACTGCTGTTGGAAATGCCGGGCGGATTATTCATGCTGTGGTTTCTGTACGCCGCATGTATGCCGGGAGACGACGTCGACGGCAGTGGCGGCACATTCTCTGTCTTGGCGGCGCCACTAATAACGCCTGAGAATCCCAGACGATTCATGATCGACGGGCTGCGTCTTATTTGGCCAGGTGAATGCACCGGTGAGTGCGACTGTTTGTACCGCTCCGGGGCCCCCAGGACTGGGGAACGCTGAACGTGACCTTTCTGCAGCGCATGTGCATGATCATAAATCTCACTTGTATTCCCCTCACTTAATTTGCGCGCATATGTCTTCGGACTGGAGTCAGTGCCACCTTTGAGGTCTTCCCGTGATGACGATATGCGCAGAAGATTCATGAGTTCATGGGTTGCTCCTGCCGCCGCTTTTACGGAGTCATTCCGTACGTGTTTCAGCGGTGGCAATGCCGCGTTCGCTGCAAGTGGCGCTGAACTTACTCCGCTAACGGGTCGCTGGTCGTCCGAAACTGATCTTGGGACGTGCGGGTCGCCCATAGAATTCTGCTGTGGGCTGCCGTAAGTTGACAGCTTCGATGTTGAGGAATTTCTTGCGACTGCTTGCGGCGATGCCAAAACGCTAGCTACCGACGCGGACGACGAGGACCGCGTTGACGGTGGTAACTCTGACCGGGATTGTGACGTTGGCTTGCCGCTGGCCGCACTGCCAGAGCTTGACGGTCGTCGCAGGCTCATGCTACTAGACCGTTCGCCCGCACCCGATACTCTCGTGTGATTTGTACCATAGAATGACTATATCGACGTCAATTAAAAGTTATCTTAAATGGGCATAATATTTACCTTAGTTTCTCGCAAATTGTCGGGGGTGAGGGTCAGCTTATAAGTGATGTCACTCTGCAATAATCTCTCAAACGTCACATGCTCCAATTCAGGACCGTCCCCACCACTAATTGAGGTACTAATCGCAGTCGAACCGCTGCCGTCGTCAAATTTTTGATTTGAAATCCAAACGTACTTTCTAACTTTCTCTGCTGGCACAGTTGTACCAAACCCAGGTGTTGCTGCTTCTGCGATCGGCGTGAAGTTCTTCCCCTTCATCTTTGCCGAAAATCCACTACCAGACAATCGTTTCCCGGACGTCGACGACAATGTGTCAGGGCGCAGGCCTTCACCGAAGTAGGCTCTACTATCTCCGCTTGGAGGAGCCGACGCGAGCATCACAATCGGCACATCATTGTCAGCGTCTGATTTATTTTCACGGACGATGGCCGATGGCTGACGGCGGGACCGATTGCGGTCGTCGTTTTCGTCATCTATGGTGCTGTCAAAGCTCTCTCCGTTGTCAACGTGATCGTCGTAACTCTGAGCCTCCCCCACCTGCTCTTGCGCCTCATAACTACCATTGTCAACTTTCGATTCATTGAAGTAATGTGATGTTGCATACCACCCTGGCTGGGCCTCCAAGGTACCATTGTACGAGTCAGGTTCAGCCGACGCCTCAGAGTCTATCGTCACAGAGTGCTCGGTCTCAAACTTTTGCCCTCGATGAGCAGCGCTATCAAATGCTTCCGGTAGTAACTGCCTCGTGAGATTAGTTGCCGACGTGACTGGAGCACTATCAGACGACTGCCCTCCCATATCAACCATGATCTGACGAGAAACCTGAACAGAATCTTCTTCATCGATCCCTTCATGCACCGTGAATTCGATTTCTCTAGCAGTCTCAGGTGTAGGTGCGCTTGTTGGCGATGCGAACGGAGAGCCAGTCAGCGCCGCAAAGCTCTCGTAGAGAGAGAATCTCTGGCCGTGGAAGCTCCATGGGCGCGATTTGCGTCGTTCCTAAGTAATCTATAAGCCTCACGCAGGCAGATAAAATTGCTTAATATGCCTTACCTGAATTATGGCAGGAGTAACTGGGATACTACTCTCCCCTAGTTGTCGTGTGGGCTCGTCGTGTCCTCCATCCTGGGTTGGCAAGTCATCGTAAGCTTCAAGCGAAAGGATACCATTGTCGACACTTATCGGCCGCACTTTCTTTTTGCTCTCAGTTGGTGATGATGTTATTGTGTCCTTAAAGATATCTGCAGTGTTTTGAGCAAGCACTTGTCCCTCATCAGGCACGGCTCGTTTGGTTTCGGTCTGCTCTGGAGTTTGCGTCAGTAAACCATTTGCAAATGGAGATTGAATGACTGCATTGACCGCAAATTCATGTCGCTTTTTCTTCCACTGCCGCCATACTTTGCCGACTTGCGGGTCGAGCGCAAGTTTGTCCACGTCAGCCTCCTCCAGTAGGAGATCGCCGGTGGCGAGCTGGGGTCGAGACCTGGATGCGACAAGATAACTACTCAGAGCCGCACGTCCAGCCACTAACAGCGCATATTCTGCTACAAACTCAAGAATTGTGGTAAGGAAGATAGTAGCGATGGGCGATATCAGGTCAGGCGGATCAGGCGACCCAGTTGTGGAGAAGAGACTGCGTTGCCCAGGGGTGTACTTGAGCACGTCGGATTCGTCAACATTGCCAAGAGACGAGTAGACCATGCAACGCAGACGAGCCATCCTCCAGACTAGTTCGGTGTCGAATGATGCGGAATCGGGACAAGTCGTCGTCGCCGCCGCCGCAGCGGTAGCAGTACCTAGAAGTGCATACTCTTCTTCGGGTGTGCGAATGTAGGCGCGGAGTTCGGCTTCGCCCTCGGCAATCGCATCGCGAGCTAGCTGACCCTTGAATACTTGCTTGACGGCGTTGCGAAGTGGATCGATGAGAGAGGACTTCGCACGGAAAAGTAGAATCACGACGAGATAGTCTAGGAAGCCATTGAGGACCACGAGGGCGTCCGGACTAGGGGTTAGAACAGACAGGGAGTGAGCCTGGATGAGGGAGTCGGATGCAAGTACGGCAGCCGCAGCCTCGGCCGAGATGTAGACGGGATCTAGGGTAGGCAGCGCGATGTTGTCGCGCCTGGGGGAAGTGGGAGTGTGAGGAAATAGCGATGGAGAGACAGCTGCCAGCGGCGGCGTAGTAGAAACCATGGTTGACGGCTCGTCTACAGTACCAGTGCGAAGGAGCCGAGCACAGTACAGCTGTCGACTGGTTGCTTCAAATCTCAGTCAGCTCACTTGAACGGAAATCTCACTACCAGGGCCAGGTCGAAAGGATGAGGAATTGAAGAAGATATGATATGATCCACCCCGTTGGCGAAGTGCGCCGCGCCCGCCCCTGTGATTTAGCTGTATTATGGAGCTAATTATACGACAGAACGCTCCAACACTCCCAACGATTAATCGCCTAAACGACGCCAAGACAGTGACGACAATTCTAAGGGCCATTATTAGGGGCCAGCCATTATTGGCAAATACTTCACTTTGTTTTCTCAATGCTAGTAATGCAGAAGTATAATTGTAGCCGCCATACCAGAGATCTAAACAAAAGCACTATTGAATAACTTGTGGAGCACATACCGGCTCCGGCACACACAAATGATAGATTCGTCTTGAGTCACGTGATTAATCAAATTGTGATCGACGTCATTTCAATTAGTTGTCCCAATTCGAACAAGCAACTCACGAATTTCTCCCAACCTTCAAAAAGTCTACACAACACAGCTGACCAGCAATAAGCAAACGTACATCCCCGCTGTGTACGCCGATATAAATAGTCCGTCCACTGTTCCCACAAATACTTGCTGTAAGTCCTAGCAATATTTTATTGAGGAATACGTTAGGTAGTTATACATTGCCAAGTCAATGGACGTCCAGGGTATGATTTATGAAACGCGGTTGTGACATCACATGGTCTAACTCTTCACAGAAGTCATCCTCACGCTAACTCCCCTTCCACCGCCAGGGGAGATCGCGGTCGGGCTCAGCAAACGCAGACTCTTCTCGCCTTTGTTGCAGCGAACAATTACCCTTTCGACAAAGTCGCCGGACACGTCCTATGTGATCCTAGGCAGATCGTCGCACAATGTGACTAAGAAACTGGTCCCGGCCGCCGAGAACGCCTACTTTGATTCGCCAAACATATCCCGCCAGCATGCGACAATCTTCATCGATAGTTCCCGCTCTCGTGTTCTGAAGGTCCGCGATAGTGGATCACTACACGGAACTTATCGTTTCGGCGAGAGGGTCCCACGAGATGGCATTGTCTTGTACGACCAGGACACCATTAATCTTGGCACTAAAATCATCTATGATGGAGGTAGGTATTCCATATTTTAGCATGTTGGATACAGTGATAATAATAGTGCAGACATCATTCCTCCCCAACGAATCCTTGTCAATATCAGATGGCTCGCTGCTTCGTCATCGCTCAAAGCTGTCACCGCACCAGTAAACGGCTTCGGCATTCACGAGCTTAGCAATAGCGAGGCGGAATTAACAGTGGCCGGAATTTCCTCCGCGGCTCCATCTCCTAGTCCGTCGTATCAAGATGGGATCAATTCTTTTGATAACATCAATGACAGAGACAACAAACAACCCAGCCCACGCTGCCTAACAGAAAGAAACGAATTAGCTGGAGAATCTCTGCCGTTCATTGACAATGCCAGCGATATTTGGCAACCGTCTGGAAAAACTGACGTAGAGGTGGGCCAAGCTTGTCCGCTGCAGGTGGAGAATCAGGATGGCCGCGTGACTAGTTGGATTAAGCCGCTGCTGATGGGATTTGCCGCTAGTCCGACGTATACGACTGAGTCCCTAAATGAAAACGAAGAAGAGTCCGTGCCGAACGATGCGAATGTCCAAAATGAACTGGAACATGTCATTGATATTCAGAACGACGCCGAGATTGAGCAACAAAAGGAAGATTTGACAGCAATTCAGGCTGAAGAGTGCAAAGCCGGCTCAGTTGCATCAGACGCTCGATCTGCCATCGAAGGAAGTGAGGTCGAGGAAGAAATTACTCAGGATGCGAGTAAGCCGGACGAACGCAGCTCAGTTGAGATCATCGATCTCCTGAGCTCCAGTCCAGTCGCCTCTCAATCTCCAGAGCAAATACCTCATGAGACTGGAAGCTGGCAGTCAATTGAAATTTGCGATGATCAACTATACGATGCCATTGATACTGATGAACCCACTTTTCAACCGGTTCAGAAACCTGAGGGCGGCGAGCAGGTCGACGCAAAACTCGACGCAAAACGAAGGTTCGGTGACGTTGAAGACCCAATTGACGAAGAAATTGACATGTACTGCAAGCGGCGTCGCCTAGAGTCCTCACCTGCACCTGCCCTGGTCGGAGAGGGGTCGCCGTCATCGCCTTCATCGTTGTCATCGGGAGCTGGACTCATAGGTCGGTATGCCGCTGCTACAGCTGTAGGACTTGTGATTGGTAGTGTCGGCACATTTACGGCGCTGCTGCTGAGCGACATTGAATGATGAATATTGCTATATGTGTCTGGTCAGAGTATGTGAGTTATGCTCAATAAGGTGTATGGTGTTCTCGGGTTCTGATAATGCAAATGCCATAACTATCATAAGCTCGGATGCGGTACAAGACCCTGGAATTGTGTCGTCCACTGGAGTATATAGTCACCTCGCTTTACCATAATCATAATTCTTAGGGAAACCATTATTATAGCTAGATTGTATAGGGCAGAGGATATTGACGTTAACGTATGCATAACTGAAGTATGTAAAATGAACGCGGGGGCCTTACGCTAGCAGCCGAGCACGCATACAAATGCAGCGAACCGCCCCCGCGTACCCCCTTTTACTACAGTGCACATTTGAAATCAACAAACGCATCAGCGAAAATCGCTTGTATTATCGCGTATCTCTTTCATCCACGCCACCATCCAGACATACCTAGATATAAGTTGACTATTCCGCTGTCCCAGTTCGGCTTGAATTCAAGTAACACCGACGACACCCTGGAAATCGCTTCGTACGTGAACGACACATATACCGGGTGGTAATAATTACGATCTAAATCGAACGGAACTCAGAATACCTATGCGTCTTCGGGTGTCCGATAGTCGATGCAGCTGTTGATGGGACTACAAATCATCCAGTAGTACCGATTCATCACAGCAGTCACTTTGGCAGTCCAACTTGTCTCCAACAGTATTTACATGTGACCATTCTACTTATATGGCTTACTATATTAGCGAACATATACCGTGTTATCTCCAACCGTATATCTCCCCGAGCGTCAAGTTCTTCATCCTCTTCAGTCAAGCGCTCGGGGATTCCATCATTAGCTCTCTCCTCACCGGCAAGCGCGAACTCGAATCAGACCGCATCCCATCGCCCATATCGTCGCCAGTTGCATTCCTATCTCCGAGTACTAGCACTACAAACCTTCGTGTCCAGCTGCAGCAACAGCGGCAGCAGCGGAACATGTCGGTGTTGTATAAGATCAAGTTCTTATGGACAGCCTTTTGGTTATCCGGCTATAAGGCACTTAAACTCGTTTTACGCAAAATATTTGGCACATCGGCCGTATACCGGATCTGCCGTCACGGTCTTGCGGAGGAAGTGCGCGCCCGGCAACCGAATGCACCATCTTATCACAGATTATTGTCGCGGCGGGCGGTTTGGCTGTTGGACTCGGAAATGATTTTGTCGAATGAGTTGGTGGACGAGAAGCTTGCGATTAAGCAGTACGCCGTGTCGCCAGCAATGATGGAGCGGATTGAAATGGCAAAGACCATTGCGCTCTCGATATGTCGTGTTAAAAATATAGATGTTACAAAGCCAACGGCGAGTTATTTGGAAAAAATGCTGGCTCAAATACTACTTGTCGAGCGGTTTGTGGTTGAAGTCGTCGATTTGTGCGGCGAGAAAGTCGAATGGGATGACTCGAGTGAAAAGCTGATCGAACTCTGGAGCGTGCTGCATTCGCACCGTTATTGGCCGCAATGGGCCAACTACGCCGCAGTTAGTCGGGAATCACGGGCCGGAAAAAACTGGTGTACAATCGGCTTTCAAGGGCTCGATCCTTGTACTGATTTTCGAGGTATGGGCAAAATGGGGCTATATTTCTTGCATCAAATGTGCATGCTTCGTACAGGCCGCGCCGTGAAGATTATTCTTGAATCAAGATCGCCCGACATTCACCTCGACACCGCGCATACACCGTATTACCCAGCTGCGTTAGCATCAATCCATGTCTCACGATATATTTCACGCCTGCTCTACGCCGGCGAGCTTAGGCTCTGGCTTCTGACATCCATGGAATCAAATTCAAACATGCGAGATCTCTGGAGCATGCTCACTCATCTACATTGCTACATGTGGATCGAGTACCACAAGTTCTGGCGCCATCAAGTTCGCAGAGGTGTTGTCTCGACAGTGATGGATTTTGAGAAGTGCTTTGAGCTATTTAAGCACAAGATGACTGGTGCTGTCAAGCACCGACCGTCGATGTGGACCTCGCGGTATCCGACCCTCGAAAACCTGCCGCAGTATTATTACCGGCGGCTATTTCCGCAGGACTACTTTTTCGCTAGCCTGCCATATGGCCAGGTGGAGTTTGATGCGTATTTCGAGTCTGTCGAGCGCGAGGACGAATTGGTGGAATCTGAGAAAGCGAGATGGATGGCGGCGAGATCAGAGGACGATGACGTGAGCGAAAAGACAGCAGTCGACGACGAATATGAATTGGATGAGTGTGGCGAGAATGGGATTTTATGGACTAGAAAGGTTAAATCTAACTAAGTTTGTTTGTTTTTTTTCGCTGGGGGTTGGTTCGGATGTATCATAAGCACACGTTTCCCTTGGAGTACTAGGTATGTCTGAATTAAAGCGGCACATTTCTTATGTGTTGAATGTCTTGTAATGTAATCAATGAGCTGTACGATGATGTATCATGTACTAATTGTGCAATGCAAATAATTTTTTCCTGGGACTATCGTGGTTGTTATAGTCTTGGCTAGATAGACTAATCGAGTCCAGCCGAAACCCTTGCTCAGCATTTGGAAACAATGTACAGGCCCCGGACGCCACCGCAATAACAAACCAATAAGGAGATGACAACAAACAAATTTTATAAAGTACACAGGGCCATTGTGGTTTGGTAATAACCCATGTCACACCTTTTTTTGCTGCCTGCCTTTTCTTCATTCGGAAGAATCTTACGGCTCGTCCGCGTCGCTGTGCTCCTCTTGCTCAGACAATTTCTTGATATGGGTACCAGTCTGTCTAGGATGTTCAGATCGTTTGCTGCGTTGCATGCCCCCGCGTATCCACAGGCCATGCCGTTTCAGGGATAGAGAGATCGGAGTCATAGGCAACATACTCGGGAAGTCTTTTGCGGAATAGACCTGAAACACGTCGCTGATCTGGTAGCCCATCAAGCCCATGGATCGAACCTGGTGGCCGTGGGATGATATGTTATGATCAATCCACGCCCACTGGAATTTCAGTCGATAAAAGCCCGCAATCGAGAACGACAAGTCTGGAAAACAGAAATAGCAGCCCTCGCCTTTATGTCCCTCGATTCCGAGGTCGGCGTATTGGGCGTTAGAAACCATGTTTCCACGAATCAACAGACGTCCGCCTGTCTGTAATGGTAACTGCTTGTCATGGCGGATATCGGAAGAGGCGGAGTACAGAAAACATTGGACGATCCACGAGTATCTTTTCATGTACTGAATATCGACCTCGCCGGTCGCAAGAGATCGCACCTCGAGTTTGAGGACAGGAGGAGGGTCGAGACACCGCCGGTCACGATCCGCGTTTCCACAGGCTCGAGCACGGTCAGGCTGTTGGATGATGTAGAATTGTGCCGTGTAGGACCTACTTGAGGGTGAGCAAAACGCGGTTCGATAAACCTAAAACGAGCGACATACGAGAAACACGGCGGACCGTCCATATCTTGGGGACGGCGAGCGCGTGGTAGTGGTTCCTGCTCACTCGCAGACGCGGGAGAGTGCTTACAGTGTTCCTTTCGCGAATTAGACCGAGATGTAGTAAGCACGCGCCGAGATTTGTTTTTTGACGCGTGATTTTCCATCAACGCAGTGCAAGGTTCGTCGTCTCGACCTTGCCTCTTGATGTGCCTTGTAGGGCCCTCAGGAGCTGGAGATGGACGTAGTAGAGCATTCGACGACGGAGTGTCCAAGATGGGATTTGTGACCGCAACACCGTGTGTCAGCTCCGCAATTCTGGGCAACGCATTACCATTGGCAGGCGGTGCGGACAAGAGTTGAAGAGCGGCGCCTGCATGTGAGTCCACCTGGGTGTTGTGCATTAAAAGACCACGGCGATGGAGGCGGGACGCAAGGTGAGGTAGTCAAAGCAGACCATACGCCGTGCGGCAGTAGTGAAAGCAAGACAAGAATGCAGTGATTTGCGCAGCCTGGCAGAAGGATCCCAGAGGCGCCGATAGGATCGGCGAATGGATGACGATATGAGAGACGGAGGACTGGAGGAGCAGAATTGCTGGGTGCAGATGCGGCGCGACACGAACGACACAATCGTCACGATCGACACACCGACTTCTTAATTAGGACGCAAACATGTTAACAATAGGAGTTAACTAACTTTTAAATAATGGCGTTGTCTAGTCAGAGAGCGGGCAAAGATCTGCAAGTTTTCCTCTAAACCGCAGTCGACTTTCCGGCCTCTGTTCGGGGGGGAACGCGGACTTAGGTCATTTCCAGCCTGTTTCCAAGTTCTACGATCTTAATACAGGAGGGAGGATGTAGCCCCATTGCCTCTTTCAATTGACATATTCAACATATAGAACTCGTTGAAGTCGCAGCAGGCCTCTAATTTTCAGCGCTATGGCTAAGAACCGCGCAGCAGGGATAGCAGTGCCGTATAACACGATACTGCCTGTCAAAATATATATTTCTCCACCAGTATTAAGCGACGCCGAATTAGTAAATACTCCTTCTTTCCTTTCCGATAACTTACTAATTCGCTGTTTTAGCTGCAGCTGTCGGTTTAATAACTCGAACCTAAACGGATCAAGGGCTGAACAGGCGGTGAATTGTCGTTGGAGGAATCGACATCAGAGTTATTCTACTTCCACTCACGGGCCAGTAAAGTCATACTACCCTCACTCGGTTCGCCATCCGATGATCCGAACCTCTAATTTGGCAAATCAGAGAGTACACCAGAGTATTCCAAATGACTTTGATGAGCCCCCTTGATTGTGCTGATTAACACTTCGCCAAGGGGATCGGTTTAGGGGAGTCTTTGGTTTAGGGTTGGCCTAATGCGGATTGATAACAGCAGACAAACAAGAGAAAGACTAGTAAATTATACAGATAATAATCTGTCCATAGTCCATACTCCTTTCTCATCGAGGGATGGTTCTTAGGACTCGCCTTTAATTGTGCTGCAAATAAATGTCCTCCAACTAAATTTACCCTAGCCCTTATGACTCATCATTTGCAGGCAGCTTACGTATGAATCATTCGAAATTCTAAATTTTTTCTTTGTGTCTTTTCGTTGAAGTCAGGCACGATTCCAAGACTAATTCTGGGCATCTCAACTGGATCTCATCTCAACATTATATGCCGGCAATCGCCTATCAAGCACTCCGCCATATATTTAACCATCTCTCCTTGCGCAATTCCTGTCTTTTATCATCAGCTGCTGCATTTTGTGCTGTCTCACACATCCCAAACCGGAATCTTCTTCGTCGATACCGAGCCACGAGAGCACAAATGTCGACCCCATCTGAGATCGAGTCTGTAGTCTCGCGACTAGAAGGCCTCGGCATATCCTCACCTGCCCTGTACGATATTCCTTCCCTCAACATTGCCGGCAATCCTTTCGATCTGTTTCGAGCCAACATTGCCAAAACCCTGTCCGAAGTCTCCGGTGTCGAGGCAGATATCATTGTGCCGGCCTTAGAATGGACCATGACGCCCGATAGAGGCGATCTCGTCATTGCGATCCCCCGTCTCCGAGTGAAGGGTCGCAAGCCAGACGAGCTCGCGGCCGAATGGGCAGAGAAATATCCGAGTACCCCGTTCCTGAGCAAAGTCGCCGCCAAGGGACCTTTTCTGCAATTCTTTTTCAACCCGCAATTGCTCTACAAGCTCGTCATTCCTGAAGTTTTAAATAAGGATAGCACTTACGGAAATGCCAAAATTGGTGCTGGTAAGCGAGTGATCGTCGAGTTCAGTTCACCAAATATAGCAAAGCCGTTCCATGCTGGTCATCTTCGAAGTACAATCATTGGCGGTTTCTTGTCGTCATTGCATGAGCGTTTGGGCTATGAAGTGTTCAGAATAAATTATCTCGGTGACTGGGGGAAGCAGTTTGGTAGGTACTTGTTCGGTCGGATCGCTCATTGGATTGCTAACTAACTATAAACTCCAGGTCTGCTGGCTATTGCGTTTGCCAAGTTTGGTGATGAGGCTGAGCTTGAGCGAGATCCAATCAATCACCTGTTCAAAGTCTACGTTACTGTCAGCTCAGCTCAAGCAGCTGAGAAAGAGGCCGGTGCTGCGGCAGAGGCCGTCCTCGCACTCAAAGCCTCACTCGATGCCGAGGGTATTTCCGAAGAAGCAAAAGCTGATCTCGAGTCAAAGCTTGCGGACGCCGAAATAAAGGCAAAGGAATTAGCAAAGGCGGCACTGGCAGCCGCTATCGTTCTCGATAAAAACCACCCGCTCAAAGATGAGAAGGACATTGACCCAGCTTACTTCATTCCTCGGCCAGTCGACTCTGAGGCCAAAGCTTATTTCAAGCGAATGGAGTCCGGTGACAAGGAGGCTCTAGCTGTGTGGACCCGATTCCGGGAACTCAGTATTGCGAAATACACAAAGACTTATGAGCGATTGAATATTCACTACACCGACTATTCCGGCGAATCTCAAGTTTCCGATGCAAGTATGCAACATGCTGTCGATATACTCCAGGAAAAGGGCGTGTTATACGAAGACCGAGGCGCGAAGCTTATCGACTTCACTAAATACAACAAAAAGCTTGGCAAGGCGCTAATTCAAAAGTCGGATGGAACTACCCTCTACCTAACCCGAGATCTCGGTGCTGCCATCGAACGATACGACAAGTACAAGTTTGACAAGATGATCTACGTCGTCGCCGCTCAACAAGACCTCCACCTTGCCCAGCTTTTCAAGACGATGGAACTGTGTGAATTTCCCTGGGCAAAGGATATGGTCCATATTAACTTCGGTATGGTGACAGGCATGAGTACACGTCGCGGAACCGTCGTGTTCTTGGACACTATCTTAGAGGAGACCAAGGATGCCATGCACGAGGTCATGAAGAAGAACGAGTCCAAGTACGAACAAGTTGATAACCCTGACGAAGTTGCTGATTTAGTTGGAATTTCAGCCGTCATGGTCCAGGACATGCAATCCAAGCGGATAAACAACTACAAATTTGACTGGAGCCGAATGCTTTCTTTTGAAGGTGACACCGGTCCATACCTTCAGTACGCCCACTCAAGACTCTGCTCCGTCGAACGTCGGGCAGAGATATCCCACGAACAGCTCATGGCCGCAGATTTCTCCCTACTCACTGAGCCAATTGCCGAAGAACTCATTCGAACACTTGCACAGTACCCGGACGTTCTGATTAATGCCCATCGAAATTACGAGCCGTCGACAGTTGTGTCATATCTCTTCAAGCTTACCCATATTGTTTCGAGTTGCTATAATATTTTATGGGTGGCAGGTCAGGAACCTGCCCTCGCCACTGCTCGCCTTGCACTCTACTCTTCTGCCCGGGAGGTTCTCAAGAGCGGGATGATTCTTTTAGGATTAACTCCTGTTGAGAGAATGTAATTGCTCGTGTTCTTTCTGTAATTAATTTCCTCTACTGGTGCGAGATAGGTTCGTTCAAATGTAGACTTATATTGTTATTCATACACATACAAGAATAAACGTTTTAGATGCAGTAATTTACATATGTACAAATATTCTTCAAACAAAACCCAGTTCCTAGTCTATATATTTACAGTCTATATTTCAAAATTCCACAAACAATGCAAGTTTTTATCTTTGGCCAAACGCCGAAGCTCACTGAATTCGGCCGCAACCTGAACCGAGATGGATTTGCATTGACTAAGCACGCGGTAGACCTCGATGACTCTCCGGCCAAACGCAAACACTTCGGCATTCGATGTCCATCCCAGCGGTCCGTCGTTACCATGCAAATGAATCGCCTTGAGTAACAATGTTACTGCGGATTCTTCCCACGCTCTCAGCCGCGTCAATGAGCACTCCCTCGCATCACTATCACCTGTGCTACACAAGAAATGTATAAGTAAATCAGTCCATCGTGATCCGTCCTGTACATCATTTATGTACAGATTTTGCTTCTCGACCACAAAAAGTGATAAATCAGGCGCGAAAGCATCCTCAATCTGTCGTGATGGAGATACGGTTCCAGTGATCTTCTTCTCAGCAAAACGAATCAAGCCATTAACCGTCCCGGTCGTATTGCCGAAAAGGTCGACAAATAACTTTGCAAGCGATGCCTCACAATATACGCACGTCATAGTGTATTTACTCTTAAGAATATATGCGCAAATGAACTCCGTCGCAATCTCACGGAGGTCCTGGTCGTCGTCGGAAAGGAAATCCAGTAATATGGAGTACGCATCGAGCAAAAAGACTTTATCTGGACTTTCCGTCCGCAATTCAAGAAAAGTGCGCACAAAACAGATAACGGATGCCAGTGCAGCTTTTCTGGCGGAAAACGGCTAGCTGGATTAGTGTACAAGTAGTGCTCAAAACCAAATTTAAACTTACTGAATCATCGTCTCTGAGCATGTTAAGAACACCATTCCATCGCGAATAATAATCACTTCCACTTTCTGACATGCACAGGCATGCCACTAGCGGACCCAGTGCCTCCAGTGCAGCTTCGGATACCGTGTTCGCTTCTGTAATCTGTAGATCGATATAGGTATAGAGCTCCTCAAATACGGCGCTGGCGGACTGTCCATGCCATTGTCTCAGTCGACTCAACAACGCGCTGAAAGCTCTAGAAGCGGCAGATCGGACTTGGCTCCACGAGCTTCCACAGCAGGTTACCCAAACTGGCATTATCAGTTCCTCACATGCACGAAGTGAGAAATCATTAACATGGTCTGAGATAATCCGCAAAGTCACAATGGTTCCTCCATAACTAGCTGTTCTGATGCAGTCATTGAGAATAGCCAAGGCTTCCTGATCGTTCGAATGCACTCGAAGTTGTTGGGCAGATCTCTCCGCGAGGTATCCAATTATTTGCTCCTGCAGCAATCTATCGCCCACACCATTCTCCGCGGTCCTGAAATTACTTAATAGAAAGCTGTAGAATTTTTGCACCAGAACGGGAGGTGGTGTCTCTGCATGAGCGTCAACCGCGGGCTGTAGTCGTGGGTAGTCAATAACCGATTTGCAGACACGAAGGAATGCCAGAATATTTGGTGAGCATTTACATTCGACCATGTCTTCGAATTTATGTACGAGACCAGTAGAGACTTCCGCCGGCATTTCTAAAACAATATTAGAATCGTAAAAACAAAGGAAATAAAAAAGAACGTAAATTTACCTGCTTGCGAAGGTCGGGATGCGAACGATTCCAATAGTACCTGTAATGCCAGCAGCCTTCCATGCGTACCGTTTCGTTCGGATTTTGAGAGACCATCAATAAGATTCTGGTAAGTTTCGAGCCAGCTGGCCGAACTGACTACAGCAAGCAGCGAGTGCGCAGCAATTTCTCGAATCTACTCATAAGGTCAGTGATATACTCGCGCAGCCAAATCACGCAGAACACAATACCTTCCATATCCTGCTCGACAGGCAGCTCATTATCATTGGTCGAAACGCATCTAGCCCAGAATATTCATTTGTCCCCTCCAAACGAGCTAAAAGCGACAGCACCGGATACACTGTTTCTATATGACTTGCCTCAAGTGATCCCAATTGGTACACGTGTTTTTCCAAATGCTGAAGCAAGATATCCTTGACATTTTTAAACCGACTGAAAAACAGTCGCGCAGACATAGTACCGACGGTTAGTCGTGAATCCGTGAATTTACGATTTCCAAAGAGCCGTGTCTGCAATGCCGCGAACAGCATCACACCACAATTTCGGATTGACCACATTTCACTGGCGAATGCATTGATAGCCATCGCAAGGGCTCTGTCAACGAAAAATGCCGAAGGACCAGAGAGACGCGCTTCCACGAAGATGGACTTGATGCAGTTTAACGCGTGGACTTGTGGCAGGTCAGTCTTCTTGTCGGATAAGTACGCTGGTCTCTCGGCAATCTCAGCGAGCCGGTCGAATGTCTTTTGGAGAAGTGGCCTAGTGGGATTGGTTTCCGCCGTTAAGACACCAGCGACTAGAAAAGGTAGACCACCTGACCTACGAGTAATATATTGCGCTTTGCTTTGAATAAGCTGAATGTTCTCCTCGAGCCATTGGTCAGGTAGCCCGACCAATTTATTAGAAGTTGACCCGTTGCAGCGGGCACAGCATTCCACAAATGTTGGATACACGGAAGAAAAGGCACCGCGATGTCGAATAGTGGCAAGCTCATTGAGAAGCAGGTTTCCCAGTTCTTCCACGACGCTGTCGTCAAGTAGCTTAGATTCGACGTCTGGTATTCGCGAGAGCAGAACTGTCAGAAGACCGCTAGATTCACCAATAGCTCGCCAGGCATAGCTGAGAATAAGTTGAGTCGCCGGACCATACTGCTCTTCTAAAGCAGCCAGATATTGTTCATCTATCTCCTCTGGTAAATTACCTTCTGGAGAATCGTGGCAAAGAATTTTCTCAACAATACTCCATACTGAGTAGGCAAGTCGAATTAGTCGCCCGTGCAACTGGTTCCAATACGCTGCCTTCCCTTTAGCCTTCTCCGTATCGTAGTCGATCTGTGAAAAGATAAACTTTAGACCGATGAAGTAGCCATGTAGAGGATATTCCTTGACAGCTGAAGAGAGATTCCGCTCGGCCTCTTGAATGGCCGATTCCAGGATGCCAATAAACTTGTCTAAAAACCGCGCTTCGGACTCGTGGTCGTCAATTTTGCTGTATAAATAATAGCAGAAATCTAAGATTCTCGCGCCACCGTCACCTTCGCGGCCACGCAATCCTTTGATCATGCATAGACCATTTTCGCAATAGCCATCCACGACCAACTTCTTTTCAACGTTATCCTCGAACAACGCATCCACCGGTGCCATTTTTAACAATTCAATCGAAGCATCTCTGATATCCTCATAATTATTCATCAAATTGTCCAATAGCAGCCTTACCAATTTCTGCGTAAAAATTGGTATATTGAATGGAAAGTCAATATGATTCTTGTCATGCCACTTCGCATCAACGCGATCATCCAATCCGGCACGTATCAACACTCTCAATAACTTCAAGCTCATATGAATGCGTTGGTATGACGATCCAGGACGAAGCAGCTCTAGTAGGTAATTGAGGTACCCGTTCAAGAAATTCACGTTCACGGCAATATGAGTCTCAATTTGTTTCGCACGGGTAAGGTTGTTCGTTATAATGCATTTCTTACGTTCGCGTGTAAGCGCGTAACAAGAATCTCGGATACGAGTTGTCATCTGTCTCATAAACCCATATACTCTGTTGCGGAACTCGGGGTCGGAATCGAGAATCAAGTCGTCAAACGCTTCGGTCAGGATATCGAGCACCGCAGGTGAGATCGGTTTTGAGGCCTGAGGAGATGAGACAGCAAGTGAGAGGCCGCCGATTCGAAGGTCCTCGGACATGTGATGGAGAAGTACTCGCAAAAAATCCGCAGACAAAGACGAGGTGTTTGACTGTTCATCGTCCTCGAGTAGGGCGAGATCCTGGGCGACCTTTAAACATCCGATTAAAACAGATAGATCACTGTCCGTGTGCAATGGCTCTTTTTGTAACTCCTTAGTGAACAGACGGCAACTGACTGCTGATACGCGGAAGATATTGGGTAGCAAATAAGTCTGGATATGTGATCTTAAGTTTTCATCTCGCAAAGCACTAGCTACCTCTGACCTCCATATCTCAAGCCACTTTTTTTCAACAGCTACAACTGCCTCAAAATCCGGTTCCTTGCCCAAAGCTTCAATAGCAGACTTTCGAATTGTGATTAGAATCGCCGTGATCATCTTCGAGACGGGATTAGCCAATGCATTACTGTACGTTAATTGGAGAGAATCATGTATTATAGAAGGATCCTTGTCCAAAATGATCTGTCCACCTAACTGCCTCGCAAGTATCTCGATAGTAAAGTACACGACACGCATAGTTCGTGGATATTTCAATATGCGGTCAATCCACGCTCCCAGCCTCTCTACTTTCTCGTCCACTGTCCAGAGGCGTTCAATGAGGGAGATTGTTTTCATAAAGAGTTCGCGTAAGGCATTGCCTAGTGCAGCACCCGAGTCTGTCCAATATTCGCAGATAAAGTCGAAAATAATGTCCACATCGTTCGGCGAACCAGCGGTCGTCTCTCGCACAAGTCGATCTATGAAACCGAGCGAGTGCAAGCAGCACTGGCTTGTTCGCTGGATCCAAACAGTGAGAGCGTCGCAAGCGACGGTCCGGTATTCGCCCAATCCGGGCGAAAGTAATAGCGACCTAAGCAGGGGCGGGTACATATCCGTTAGTGTCCTAGGCCATCGTCAGTAATAATTCTGTGAAGCTGAATCAGGGAGGAAATTATACACCGTGTCGCTCTTCTCGGCTAGAAAATCGTCAACCCGATTAGCGACGATATATTTTCTAATTATTCCAAGCTCATCTTCAGATAGTCGCTCCCTAGTCTCTTGATAGCGTGCAACTATTGAGCTGATCCGGGCATCGTTGGATGTGTCCAGGTTGCCCGATGATGCTGGCCGTTTAGAGCGTTTCCCAGCCATTTGTGTCGTTAATACTGCCCTACATTGTCAGACGACCTTCTCCGAGTGCAAATTAAAGGAAATACCTGGTGCTAAGCTATTTTGCTTCAGCTTCGGCAACCCGTCACCGGAGATGAACAAAAAATTCGAAGGCGTCGAATATTAAGGTTTCAAGTCTGGTTGGCATCACGTGATATAGAGCCGGCGATTTGAATTCAAGCTCTGAATACCAATTAGCTAATGATTATGTGTGTAATCAATTTTGTTTTGCGTGGTGAGAAGTCCAGTAATCCAAGTCTAGGTTACAGTAGCTATTTTCGCCTATTTTCAATCTTAGTTCTATTTCTCGGGCAATCTTAGTTCTATTCCTCGGGCATTTTGGACGATGCACCAGTAGTGGAAGCTGCATTAAACTTATTAATAATTGCTCTAGCTAAATGCTCGTTATTCCAAGTATCACAGACCCAGTAGGTCCCAGAGGCCAGAGAAAGCCACTCAAGCTGATTACATCACTAAAATCGACTGGCTTAGAATCCTAAGTGTAAGTAAGCTTGAAATTAAATGTGAGACTGAGCTGTGGTCGACTCGGAGTCCAATTTACTGAAATCAGACGCGAAAATACGAAACTACTGTGTAACAGTGGTCAACATTTGTCTCAAACAATTTACAGCAATTAAGGGACAAGTAGGACATAAACAAGCAAAGCAGTCCCTTTTGCCTGACAGCTGAGCCTAATGGGACAAATGCGACCTAGTCCCGCCCCTGAACTTTGATTCACTGCAGGTGAATTATTTATACAGGAAAGTGTCATCAGTGCATAATGCGACTAATTGGCTATATTGGTATTCGTAGGTTTAGATACGCGGGACGTGACGGGCCAAGCCAAAATGTACGTATAGATGGTTGGCGCCCAACAACAATGAGAGTCCGTGAGTTTCTGAGTTTATAGAACACAAAGGATCGGGTTCGCAATCCCGGATACGAATATTTTACCGCCCCTGTTCATTTTTCCGATTGACTATTATTGTAACTTATAACGTAGCAGGCTTGCACCAGAAACTTGTATCGTTGCAATTTGACAGGGTTACTTGACCACCGGTTTGCCCCTGGCCGCTGCCGGCTTTATATTTAGCACGGCACAAACTCGCACCACGTGGTGGCCAAACAACTTCCTTATCAAGATATTCCTAACCCTTCACCTAACCCAGACGGAGCCGCGCCTTATCGCCGGTTCCTAAACCGACTGACTTTCGCCTGTAATGCAAGCAATCGCACAGATGGCTGCATCCGCTGGCAGCTGGTTTGGACCGCACACTGTTCAAATGGTTTCTGTGGTGCAATTGGTTTGGTCGGTGATTATAGGATAAGCACAAACTGGACAAGTCGGCAAGTCAGCACAACGACCAGCTGAACCGCCAGCCGAGCCGGTTGCTGGAGGAATCACCGGAATCATCGGGTGGCCCGCTGTCAGCCAGGCAGGGCGGCGGACCCGAGCGCACACTGAATTATCATGGGTTTAAATCTTCTGCAGGCTGCCTTAATCGGAGCAAGTCACCATAGTTTATGGCAAGGTGAATTGCTTTACGCATTTAATGCAGAATATTATTATTGCTGTTGCATGCCGTTGGCGATCGTAATCTAAATCTCATCCCTCCGCATACCGCCAAGTAAAGACTATTTGTTCAGGAAGCTTCATATCTATCCAAACCCCCCCAAACCCTGCCATGGGATGTATCTAATATATGCCAAGCCAGGGTCGCTTGCCTAATGTCCTGATACCGGGTTTGACCCTGTGCCGCAAAAATTACGATACTTGGGGCGCAAAAGAGGCGAATTGGGTGCTGTGGGTCGTCAATGAAAATGAAAAGCATGATATGATGGAAGAACAGGCCCCTGCGTTCACAGTAACCTTAGTTCGAACGAGATCGCGCTGCAGCTTTCGCAACTGCCGCCAGGCTCTTTCTCCTCTTAGCTCCACTGCCACTTTGCTCTAATCTTCACTTGCGCTGTTTCTTCCCTTAATTTTTTTTATCTCCACGTTCGGCCAGTCCCCGTTGGAGCGTAGCTCGCTTCAGTTCTTGTCTCGGTTGCAGCAATTGGCACGAATTTGCTACTTCTCCCATTCGCCGCTTTGCTAACTGTAGGCCAAGATGATGACCAAGAAGATTGACCGTTTCCGACAGTGGACATCGGAAAAGCTCGGCAATGAGCAAAAGACTCAAGAGTCTGAGGATTTCAGGGAGCTTGAGTATGAGATTAATATGCGTTACGAAGGAACTGAGCGCCTCCATCAGTCAATGGCTCTCTATGTTCGAAATCTCTCTAAGCGCCGCGAGCTCGACGAGCTCGAAAAGGCCTCACCAATCGATATCCTCGGCCAGGCCATGGCCAAGTATGGTGACGAATTCGTCGCCGAGTCTACTTACGGGCAGGCCCTCTACAGACTCGGTGTAGCCAACCAGAAGCTGGCCAGGCACCAGGAATATTTCGTCGAACGAATTAACACAAACTTTCTTGAAGGTATTGAGAAGAGCATCGCCCAGTTCAAGGACTGTCAGGCACGTATTTTTATAGTTATTGGCGTAGGAGTCTGCTTTTGAAGCTGACCGCTTATAGGCTGCCCGTAAAAAGCTAGAATATCGACGGCTGGCATATGACACTGCACTGTCTAAGGTCCAAAAGACAAAACGGGAGGACGCCAGATTAGAAGAGGAAGTTCGTGCACAGAGAATAAAGTACGAAGAGGCTGGTGAAGATGTCGTCCGCAAGATGAACTCTATCCGGGAAGCTGAGACCGACAATCTGGCTGACATTGTTGACTTCTTCGAGGCCGAATGCGAGTACTACGACAAATGTCATGAAATCCTCACCGATCTCCGAAGAAACTGGGTGTCCGAGTATGTCAATAACGTTAGTCGGTTCATCTTGGCCTAAGTGTCTAATTTTTTTGAACAGCGTTCCTGGAGGCTCTCCGTCCATATCGAAAGGCGCACGATCTCGTTCGACGTCCATTCGGTCCATCGGCAACTCCCAGGAAGACATGTCACCTCCCCGCCGCCCTAATTTCAAGTCAGGAGCGTCGTCATCATCGTCGCTCCACAGTTCTAATTCCAATGGATATGACGCAGCTCCCAAGTTTGGTGGCCTACGTAGCGATTCCGGTTCCACTCTGGATACACTCCCAACGTCCACGACATCGTCCATCTCCTCTGGCAAGCTTTCGTCGTCGGCCAACATTGGTCCCCCTCGTCTTTCTCGCTCTGCTACCGAACCTCCGCCCATTCCGGGTCCACGCCCTTCGCTTGGGCCAAAAAAGAAGCTCGTCAAAGCCAACTTCCGATATCGTGCCGAAGCTGAGGATGAGCTATCTCTCGAACCCGGTGATGTTGTCGTCGTGACAGCGGAAGTTGACGCTGGCTGGTGGATCGGTGAAATAGCTGGCGGTGAACGATCTGGTCTTTTCCCTGTGCCGTATTGCACCGTTATCTCGGAAGGCAATGCGAACGGTGGTTCTGCTAAGCCAGCGAAACCTGCACAAGTGTCGCGCAAGTCAACGTTTAACGGCGATGTTGAACAAGATGACGACGAACGCGGGTCCGACCAGAGGTTTCAGTCCAGCATGAAGAAGCTCAATGGCGAGGTCGGGCGATTAAGCGTCGGTGCCAAGAAGGCACCACCACCTCCTCCTAAAAGGAGCGGTGTTATTGGCACCATCGGGGCGCGGTAGATTGATTGGGTGGTTTTTGCGGGAAGGAATTCGCGTGTTGTGCTTGTGAGATGCTATTTTGAACAAACACGTTGGTTTTGGGGTTAAAACTTGGTAACTTGATTTTGATCGTCATGCGGTAACATTTGTGCTTTTCATGTCTGCTTAACTGTAACTTGTTTCTTGTCGTTTCCCTGTGTGTATGATTGTACAGTCCATACTGAATTTTGGCCGAATTTTGAGCTGTCGCACTATATATATATCTTTATCCTTACGTCCTCTGTATTTCGCAAATTTGATTATTTTTGGGACTTGTACATCCTATACATATGTGGAGGAACCCTTGTATGCTACAATAAAATATAATATTCCAAAGGTATAAGAGCGGTACTAAACTCCAAACTTGTCATGCAATGAAATTTCATAAAGGACCGCCCATTATTCGCCATATCCCAAGTGTCATGTTTCAAGCCTAACAAACTGATGTCGCCATATCATCGAACAACTCGTCTCCTACCCCGCAATAGCAGATGTCGGCGGGACCCACTTTCGCGGCGGCCCTGTAACCCCAATCAAAAATTTGCTAGTTTGGGCAACCGTGATCCCCACCTTGTTACATCCGTCCACGATCTTGAACTCGCTCGCAGCATTCGTGTCGATATAAAAACCGCTCATTGCGGCCCAGAATGGTGAAAAATCTCTACTAGGCACGCGGAGAAAAACAGTTAGATTATCGACGTGAAGGATGTCAAAGTGCAAGGATGAACCGACGATTCCTAGATATCGTTTTAATGCGGATTGTAGAAGTGTATAAATTGTTATCAGATCTATTGTTTCCGGTAATGCTATTGTTGGAGATGCCGGAATCAGCGTTCCATAGGAAACGTTAGCATCGCTCGAACGTCTGTGAAATCAAATAAAATTTGACATATATGTAGCATACATTTGTAATTTCAGATAGCTCCATTCTGTAGCTTTTATCGTGAGTCGCCAATTCTTAGCCACCAGTTTCGATTTCTTGGACAACCGTTTTGCTTGTCGTCGCTCGAGCTTCTCGCGTTTGGAGGTTTCGCTCGAGATTTTTGATGCAGATCCATCACTTTTACTGTCGCTAGTAAGTTTTGGTCGCTTCGTCCCGCTTTGCGCCTCTTGGATGGCTAGTTCTGAGGATTCACCTGGTATGGGTTCGTCACTTGTACGCTTTCGCTTTGACGCGGTATCGCCTGCCGTTGTTGACTCGATTATAGGTTGTACGAGTGTTTTCGCTGACAACGGGACTGAGTCTGCCATATTGGCGAATTTATAAGTGGATGGTAGTTGTGTCGAACAAGTCGAGTTTGGCCCTCGTTGAAACGGTGTTTCAGTTTTGCTGTTCCACCACAATCGCTTTCTAAAATGACATCACCGTTGGGAATGATTAGCCACCTGGAATCAAAAAACGGAAAAAAAACCAACTCTTTTGTTATCTGCGATATGGATAATGAAGTTTCGTATGGTTCATTTTTTAATGCACTATCTACAAAAAAATAATCGACGCTTTGTCCGACTATATGCCAAAATGCTCATACGCACATCTACTTCGTAACAATCGACACGACATCCTCATCAGCAACAGCATGCTGCAGTCCGCATTTCTGGGGACTGTATTTCACGCTCGCACCCCAAACCAGAGCGTATCTGAACTGGTCTTTAATTGTTCTGTGGATTGAGTCACAAACGGTTTCCACAGTGGCGTTCCTCCGGACTACAAGGGGATCGTCGAATTTGAGAGATTCGCCTCGACTAAAAAGGGATTAGGGATGACCGTTGCGTAGTAACCAGCAAAACCTACCGCTTGGTGTAAACCCTCAGTAGGGATAGATCATTCCATATCCGTTCCACCAAATCGTCCAATCCTAGGTCAAGCTCGCAGCTAATCACGACGGTATTCGGCTGTCTGGCAAGTCTATCCACTTCTTCCAACGACACAGAATCAATCTTGTTGTACGCATATAGACATCTAACGTACGATCTGTGACTGGCGTTGATAACGTCAATGAAATCCTCGACCGTCACGTTCTCGTCGCGAACAAGAACCTCAGCATTGTGGATTTTATAATCTCGCAATATACTCCCTACGATCTTCTCATCGAGATACTTTGGTGGTGACGTAGAATTGAATTTCAACCCACCCTGTTTCTTAACCTTGAAATAAACATTTGGTGGGTCTCGGTTTAGTCTTATTCCCACGGACTCCAGCTCCCGTTCTAATATCGCGCGCTGATCTCCAGCTTTGGTGGCATCGAGAATCATCAGGATTAAATCCGACGTTTTGGCAGTCGCGATGACTTGTCGACCACGGCCTTTGCCTTCACTGGCCCCTTGAATGATGCCGGGCAAATCAAGGATCTGAAGCTCGGCGCCATTGTATTCTAGCACTCCCTGCAGAAAGTTAGCAGTTCGTGTCTATTGTCACACAAATCACAAAACATACGGGAACGGAAGTTAGAGTAGTGAATGCATAATTAGCGATTTCGGACTTCGTCTTGGTAATTTTAGATAACAAACTAGATTTTCCCACTGACGGGAACCCTATAAGCGCTATCCGCGCGTCTATCGATTATGACCCATTGTCAGTCCTAGCCCATGTTGAGAAAATATCGCATTACAATTAAAAGACACACCTCCACTCTTCTGAACTTCAAATCCTTGACCGCCTCCAGATGAACTTTGAGTTGGCTCTAGAAGTTGTGCTCTGTATCTCGCTAATTTCCCTTTCAGTAGACCCTTAAGATAATCAGTATCGCTTGCTCCATCGTAAATAATAATAATATTTAATCAACGTACAATATGGTATTCCGTCGCCTTATTTTTCTGGGTGCGGTTTAATTCTTCTTGAATTGCTTGAATCTTCTCGCTACATGGATGACAAATCATTAGCAAGTTTGGCAATACCAAGAGCAGATCAGCAATAAGCGGGCACAACGTACAGGATCCCCATTTGGAAAACCAAAGTGGACTGCAAATGACTGATATTAGCTGTGTCGATTGCTGGCTTCGCCTGAATATCAAGCAAGATGGTGCGGATAATAAAACCAGTCACCTAACCGCGACCGAAATCACTGACCCCTGATTTCGAAGTAGGACTTGGTGCCCAGTTCCACTTAGTCCATCTATCATATCATTACATTATTTTACTCTACAAATCTCTTATATACAATATCGTCATTGAACATCAAACGCCAACCAAGTAATCCCATATCAAACAAAAAGTCATCAACAGATATCTCGAAATCCTTAACAATTTCCTCCTAATTACAACTCCATTCTACGGTGATTTCACTCCACGACCGTGATTTAACACGCTTCTGCTATCAGACATATGTTTAAGTCGTCTCCGGTTGACTTCGGTTGATTTCTCCTTTAAAGACTTCATTTCCTTCGATAGGGCCTGTACCATCTGCACTGTCTCCTGCCCTTTCCGGGACTCTTCATCCAGCTGCCGCTGTAATTCTACTATCCGTCGGTCTTGCTCTTGGCCGAATTCGGTCAAGTGCTCGGAATGCTTCTGAACCTCATCTAGAATTTCCAAAAGCTGAAGACGCTTCTCTTCTGTTTCTTCGAATTTTCGTTTCCAGTAGAAAGGGTCTGCTTCGTCCTCCGAAGTTGACGATTGCGTCGATCTAGTAGATCGCCGGCCGGTGTCTACTCGTGCCCTATGATCATTAAGAGCCTTGTGGGCAGCCAACAACTCTAGATTCTGGTTGTTCTCCAAAACCTGATCGCAAATAAATCGAAGTTTCTTTAGCTGACGCTCTGAATGATGAGGCGGCCTATTGGACTTGTTCGTCTCTTTCTTGTCGGCTCCCTCGTCCCGCGGTATTTTGCTGCGCTTTGACGGCTCTGCAGATATTTCCCGCTTCTGAGCAATGTCGGCTTCAAGTGTCGGCGGTGGTATTGTAACCTCATTACTCACGTCTTTTTCGACTAACATTCGCCGCCGAGCAAAGCTGGTTACTGGGGTTTCAGCTAAATCTAACCGATCAATGACACTCTTAGGTGTCCACGGACTGGGAAATTTCCCTGGGAAATTCCGTGGCAAACCTGTCCGTATCCTTCCTGTAGTTGACTGGTTACTATTTGGATGATCGCTGTCCAAGTTGGGACGAAGAGGCTGCGACGGAGCAAACGAAACAAATTTCTTCGTGCCAGCTGTCCCAGGAGTGCGCAATATGCTCACGGGGTGTTCTTTCAATGCTGGCTTGCGAGTGGGTGTGTCGATTATAGGAGTCCCTGGCGTACGTGTTCCGGACTTGATGGGCTTGAAGTTGACTGGCCGTTGTATAAGCTTAAGTGGATCCGCATTTTCCTTATCAGCAGCTTTGGACGATGCTGCAGCCGTTGTAAGTTTTTTGAGCACACGGGATCGAAGGGATTCAGTTGGCCCTGCTGTCGATCCATGACGCGGATGTCGTGGGGATGGTTCTGTAGCGTCACGCATTATAACATCGTCATCTATATCCTGCATACTATCATCTTTTGCTTCTTGGTTTACGACGTATTCAACTACTTCGCGCAATGGAAGCGGAGTGCCTGTTAAAAACGTAGGTAGAGCTTTCAGCGCCCATGCTGAGGCGGCTGGGCTTTCGGGGAACGGATCTAAAACGTTGACAAAATTAATTCGTTCTTCCCGATGTCAGTAATTATCGTACCTATGGATAAATCTATGCCCTCTTCCAGCAGTTTTTGGTCAATCGTGGTTTCATCGACCGAGTCACCCTCAAATAGCCAGTCCAGCATTTTTATATCAGTAATTCCCAAAATCAATTATTAGGCAAATCAACGCGGTGATATAAGAAGAGAAGAAGAGTGCATCGCGAGCGATGCAACTACTCGGGTTAGATAGACGCGATAAGTCGTGTTCTCTGATGAGACATTGAGGTGAGCGTGTTTGTTGTTGCGTCGGTTACGGACTCATAAGTTCGGCATTGTTGCCAGGGTAACCTGCCACCGAGCGTTTCAAGCCGCACAAGCAACTGCAGGGAAACTTGCCACAAATACACCATAACTATAATATAATTGACGTAGATATAACTCCGCGGCAGAAAAATGCAGGGTACGACACCCTTTGGTCCCAAACATCGCACACACCATTCACGCAGCAATTAACGTTATTGATGATGGAGCTCTTGAAGTCCCGATGACTCCAACCGTCACTACGCAATCCCTTCCCCCAAAACCTATCCCGTAATCCTTTTTATTCGCATAGCATATTTAGATCAGATCCTAACCATGGCAGCATAAGCAAGTAGCTGTGCTAAGGGGTATGTGGATCTTTCTGCAGACTCAGACGATGAGATTCTAACCGCTCGTGACCTTGCATCTTGGATTCGACTGCTAACACATCTTCGCAGACAGCCTTGCTAGCTCTCTTACGCTCGCTGCCTGCAAAATTGCTTTGCTGCCAAGTCAAGTTCAGCACCTTGGCCGCTTGTAGTTATCCTAAATTTACCTACGACGATTTGTCCTGTGACCTTCCTGACGTTGCTCATAAGATCAATCAGCACCCGGGTTTATAGTCCCGTATTTAGTTGATTCACTCAAAACGACACGGACGCGACTCCAGCGATAAAAATTGACGATAGCGACAACGATTAATACGTTCTGTTGCTTGAACAACTGTGAATCATACGTTATGCCATTGCTGGTGAACAGCTAAGTATAATAACTGTTCACTCTTGATTATCATTTCGACCACGGCTCAACGATACCCACTTCACAGCTATGGCGAAGGATCATTATATAGAGACACAGAACAATGAAGTAGAGGCACTGAAAGCCATTTATATGGACGATTTCTCTGAGAATGAATCAACTTCGGCCTGGAATGTAAGTCCTTTGGCAATACGACTATTGACTTGTGTCGATCAATTGCTGATGCATTGGGTGTTCCGCAGAAAACTGCGAGTCCGTCGTTCAATATTAGTCTTAAGGCGCACCCGGACGGGGCGTCAAAAGCCGTCGTTTCATTGGTGCTAAAGGTCAAAATGACAGCGACGTATCCCAGATCAATTCCGATAATATCTGTTGAGAATCCAAAGAATATTCGGACAAGTCAATTGAAGGAAATCACAGATTATGTTAACGCTCGTCCCAAGGAACTTGTCGGCGAAGAAATGATTTATGAAATTACATCAACGATTCAGGAAATGCTTGAGAAGATTCAAGACAAACTTAAATCTGCCAAAGAGACCTTAGACGATGAGCGCGTACGCCGAATTGAGGAGGAAAAGGTCAAGGCTAGAAAAGAAGCTGAGGACCAGAGGAAGTTCATCGAACAGACAAACCAGGAGGAGGAGCGAGTTCTTGAGGAGATGATAAAGGAGGAGATGCGACGGCGCAAGGATAAAGTAAAAGAAAATCGGGACCGCTCCAAGCCAGCCAGCGTTATTGAAGACGACTCTTCCGAGGATTCAGTGATGTTTGACAGACTCATCAAGGCGAAGACGTGGGACGGCAGCATTATAACGTTTCGTCGCGTAGTTGGGAAAATCCCACTGATTGCCAATGGCTCACTAGGAAGACTGTACACCGTTAAACCGCAGCCGGCAGGCGACAGAGTGGATGTGGACTCGGTTTTCCTGCTACATGAATTACAATTGACGGAACCGTTTTGGAACACATCTGACGGCAAGCAGCAGCTAGAATCGCTTGAAGAAGAGCTCAACTCTCTGAAAATTCTCAGACATGATAACGTAGCTATGCTCTACGACTTCAAAATCGCCCGCCAGCAGTCGGCGTGGGTAATCGACATATTGACTGAATATCCGAATCTCGGCACCTTGGACGATCTTCTTTCGACCGTTGGCACGATCGGCATTAATGTCGCCCGAGAATGGACGATCCAGCTACTTGAGGGTCTGGAGGATTTACATAAAAGAGGTTTCTACCATAAAGGCATTGATTTGGGCTCAGTTGGCATTTTCCGCAACAACTTCTCCGGCACAATCGCTAAAATATTAAACGTCAGCTACCTTGCAAGACTTGAAGAAATGGACACTAACCATCCATTTACTAACAAGTCATCCAAGTCTTTGCTCGCACGAAGATGGCCGCCTCCTGAATTCGCTGGGGCCAATAATTCGAAACCGGGCAGAAAGTCAGATATTTGGGACTTTGGCGTGGTCTTCCTGCAGATGATTTGCGGTAAATCAGTCGCAACAGAGTATGAATCCCCACAAGCTCTTATGCAAGCTAAGGAATGGTCGGAGCCATTGTATGACTTTCTCATGCGCATTTTCAAGGAGAACTCTAGGAAGCGTCCGTCTGCGTTTGAGCTTCTACCCTCGCAGTTCTTGCGCAATGATGCTCCTGCTCAGATCCCAATAAGCTCGCTGTCGTCCAGTCCTCAAGTGTCATCAACGATGGCAATGATCCGAAGGCCAAGTTCGTCAGTTGACGGCCGAAGTTCCAGATTTGCGAAAGAGGAAACTTTGACGAGTAGCAGTCATCGATCGCGATATTTGCAAGACTTCGAGGAAGGTCAGCTGCTAGGTCGAGGTGCATATGGCGAAGTTGTAAGGGCTCGCAATCGGCTTGACGGACGCTTCTATGCAATTAAAAAAATTCGTCATACTCAAGATAAGCTCACGGGCATTCTGAGCGAGGTGATGCTTTTATCGCGGCTGTCTCATCAATATGTTGTACGATACTTTGCAGCCTGGCTCGAAGAAGATCATTTGTATCGGGACGATGCCACTAGCGAAGGAATTTCGACTGAGAGTGACGAAGATGGTGATGACCAGGTCGACTTACAGATGTTCGCTTCTCAAGAATTGGATTCCATGAGCGGCTTGGACTTTATGTCGAATTCTTTGCAGGATCTTCACATTGAATTTGGTTATGATAGCGACGATTCTACGCCTAATAATGACACCCATACACTGCATAACGGCGCCAGTACTGATAATGACTCCGTTCATGGAACCGTCATGCGCCGGTCTGCAATCGTTGGCCAATCTATCCGAAGCACATTATTTATTCAGATGGAGTATTGTGAGAAGCATACTTTGTATGATTTGATTAGAGATGGCTTGTACCAGAATCCGGACGAATACTGGCGGCTGTTGCGACAGATATTAGAAGCTCTAAACCATATTCATAGCCAGGGCATCATTCATCGGGACTTGAAGCCCACGAATATATTTATTGACCAGGCTCAGAACTGCAAAGTGGGAGATTTTGGCCTTGCGAAGAATGTTCACAGTGAAAAGGTTGCCGTGAGCAATGATGCAATAGTTGGGGAAGATCTTACAACTGACGTTGGTACGACGTTCTATGTTGCCGTCGAAGCGATTGGGGATGGTCGTTACAACGAGAAGGTTGATATGTATTCGCTTGGAATTATCTTCTTCGAGATGTGCTATCCACTCAAAACAGGAATGGAACGTGTTCAGGTTCTGAAGAATCTTCGCAAGGCATCGGTTACGTTTCCAAGAGATTTTCCTGGGGAAAAAGTTCGTGAATTGACAATCATCGAGCATTTGTTAGACCATCAACCCGCCAACCGACCCAGCGCCCGGGAATTGCTTCACTCAGGTCAGTTGCCCGTCCGGATTGAGGACGAAATGATTCAGCAGACTTTGCGTAGCCTTACAGATCCATCATCTCCTTGGCTACCGCAAGTTCGGGATGCTTTATTCTCAAAGTCGCACGATCTTGTGAAAGACGTACTCTACGACAAGATTCCAAACGCGATTAACATCGATGATCTGGTATTGCAAGGCCAGGTAAAGGAGAAGCTGACAACGATATTCCGATTGCATGGAGCAGTTGAAGTTCCCACACATTCGGTTGTGTTTCCTAAGTCTACAGTCTACAACGTGCCGAATCGATACCAACTGTTAGATCCTGCCGGTACTGTCCTGCAGCTCCCATATGACCTGACTCTTCCATATGCGCGAGTACTCGCGAGAACCACACCACCGTATAAACGAAGCTTTACTTTTGGCAGCGTCTACAGGTCTGAGGACCCTGGCGGTGGTGGCGGTGAGCCTCGTGCTTACGCGGAAGTTGATTTTGACATTTTGTCACACGATCCGTCAGGATATGCGGTTGAGGAAGCAGAAGTTATGAAGGTGCTTGATCAGATCGTCAACGAGTTTCTTGTGTCCGACAAGTTGCACGTCTGTTTTTATTTGAATCATGCCGATTTATTGGAAATGATCATGGATGCGTGTCGAATTAATCAAGCTCAAAGACCAGCTGTTCTGATGCTACTCAGCAAACTCAACATGTCGCTTAGCATGAAAGACATCAAGAACGAGCTTAGAGCCAAGTCGACGGTGTCATCAGCAGCTCTAGATGACCTTGACAAATTTGACTTCAGAGGTTAGTAGGTATTGAGAGGCCGAACAGTAGACTCGCTAATATTCTGGTTTAGATGATCTCGATAAAGGATTGACTCGCCTACAACGCTTGTTCCAGGCTTCGAACTACAGCAACGATCACTTCTCCTTGGTCACGAACCATTTAAGGAAGGTCAGCAATTTCTTGAAACGTTTCGGTGTTACGAAAAAGATATATCTCGTTCCGTTGAGCAATTATAATGAGCGTTACTATCGCCGAGGCATTATGTTTCAGGTCGTGATTGACCAGAAGAAACACCGTCTTATCGGTGGTGGTGGACGATACGACAGTTTGATTAAATACTATCATCATTCAATGTTTGTTGATAGGCCCGTTGGCGCTGTTGGGTTTAACCTGGCATGGGACCATCTCACGTCATCTGTTCAGCGACAGGGGAAGCACCATACGAAGGCCCGCGACGAGGAACGGAACCCACAGTTACGCGAGTCATTGTGCGACGTTCTTGTGGTCGGGAGCTCGTCTGATGCGGCGACTTACGGATTAGCCATTGAGATCGTGCAAGAGCTGTGGGCGAATGGGATCAAGGCTGAGTTAGCGCCGATCGGATCTTCTCCTGACTCGTTAGTATCGTATTCAAGGGCGTCGGGGGTGAACTGGGTTATTATTGTCAAGTCGCTGCTGAATAATGAATCCGCCACTTTCAAGTCTGTGAAAGTGAAGGATATGACACGAAGAGATGATGTTGATATTGATCGATCGGAAGTTATTCCCCATCTTTTGCACGAAATCCATGAGTTGGAAAAGGTTGGGGTCCATACTCCACGAACGTCCGTATCCAAACAATCGGGGAGCGCTTCTCAAGATGTCATGATCATACATAACGACGCTGACAGAAGCGAGAAGAGCGGTAAACAGAGCAAGGGTGGAACTCGGAAGTTGAAGAGACGAGACGCGGATGAAAAGAAGGTGCACGAGTATGTGTCTAATTACTTAAGTGCCCTATCCGAAGTGCCTGTTTTTGCCGTCGATTTTAAGTCAGAGTTGATGGCGCAAATTTCGACCATCCCGCTTGCACAGGATGGGTGGCGGAAGATTATCAACGCGGTACCATCGTCGCAACGGTCATACGTGGGTCTTTTGTTTGATGCTTTGGTCAAAGAGTCGGACAAAGGCACGAAGTGGGCAATAGTAGTTTCATTTTCGGCGGAGAAGATCATCGTATTAGACATTCAAAGGTGAACGAGTCATATCTTACTATGATTTGTGTTTTGTCAGCTGCATATCTGTACAGTCGCTCGGCCGACTCAAATCTCATCTCATTGGTATATTTTAAGTCCTTATTGCGTATTGTTTGGTCCAGGTCTATAGTGTTTAAGTTTGTGCATAACTTATCGAACTCAACCGTATAAATTTGACAGAATGACATTTGCCCTAATTTACAACATTTCAACAACCTATGTTTTCTGCCTCTTTGCAGGTTGCAACGCACCAGCATTCAACTGTTCCAAGAAATCCGGCGGCAGCATGCTTCTGACTGCTTCAGCAGCCTGTTCCTCGAGTTTCCGCTGTTCACGAGCCTTTGCTAGAGGATTTGGATCGACGGTTGCCCATCGGACGTTCAAGATCTCGTTGTGGTCTAGAGATTGGTGTGCCATGGCTTCCTTTGCAAATTGGGCGTTTGCTTCACTCACATATGTGACGAAGGCGACACCTCGTGAATTGAGCACTCGGACTGTTTTACGGGTTAGTTACAAATATTCTATTCTCACCACGAAAAGATCGCACACATACTTCTTTCTATATCGCCCCACTCGGCGAAATGCCGGGCCACAATTTCTTCTATGTCATCCGACACGGTAATCCGTCCAATATAGATAGTCCTGTTTTGCCGCATAAAGCTACCCACGCCTCCCATATCATCTCGATAATCAGACCGCTTGTCCCGACCAAAGCAGTCGACATTAGGGTTGAAAATATCCGTGATGGTCGGTAATCTGTGCAAGTAATTGCAATTTTTGCCATTGGGACACAAACCTCGGGCAAAAAACAAGCAAAAATACGCCCCGGGAACACTATCGGCTTTAGTGTACCCAGAATCCTTTGCAACATTGCACCTTCCTTCTGCCTTTGTTTGCGAAAGGTATTTATCTTCCCGATCACCACCGCTCCATTTATTATACCATATATTGAAAACCGTGCCAGTCTGAGGTGGCGGTCGTTCAGGAACCTGGGACGGATCCACCTGTGGCCGCGCCGGGCGAATTTTTTTCTTCTTTTTTTTGTCTTTCTTGACCACGGCCCTCTCTATACTCTGATCATCATCATCACCGTCCTTTGTCTCGCTGGTTCGGTTGACGACACCGGTTTCGGTGGTCGTGGGATCAATCCCTAGCTCCAGAATATTCACAACTTCCTCACCTTGCTCGTCGTTCGCCCTATTATTGCCGCCATCTTTATTGACCCGTGAGACTGCATTATCATCCGGCGTCTCGTCTACCTGGAATACTTGCTCCGGTTCTGGTGATGCCATTTTGTTTGTGATAACTGACAGGTGAATCGCAGCACCTCACAAACTACTACAAGTACTAACTAAGAAATTGGGTTAGGGCTTTCTT
Source organism: Lipomyces yamadae (assembly GCA_030556285.1). Classification (NCBI taxonomy): domain Eukaryota; kingdom Fungi; phylum Ascomycota; class Lipomycetes; order Lipomycetales; family Lipomycetaceae; genus Lipomyces; species Lipomyces yamadae. The sequence continues at coordinate 183,298 of JAKTPU010000006.1, read as the reverse complement.
CACTTTCAATCTTTACCCTGCTTGAACTTGAAACCTTGTAATAATAAATAACTATTCTATTAATTATTATTGAGCCAACGAATAATTTCCCGTCAATGCTACAGAGGCAAAGAGTTAGATAATGATGTAAGTTGATAATTGGACTGCAATTGGCAGATGCGGAGAGAATAGGACGGGACTGTGGATCTCCATAATGCGGAGACTTGCAGATATCTTCGTGCAGGGAAAAAAGGGATTCAAGCACATGGAACTAACGGCGATGGCAATTTTTGCACGCGAGATATCGACAGCAGAAGCGAGGAAAGTCTTTTATTTTCGTTTTGTTTTACCGCGCTGTCAAATTCTACGAGGGTAGAAGGCATATCAAGGGCAAATAGAGAGTTGTAGATATAATGATTGCCATGGATAGATAGCAATTAGATATGACTGAAAGCAGTCGTGCGGGACAAAATAGAGGCTGCAAAATTAAAAAATTTGGCCGAGAAAGGCGAGAGAAACCGGAGAACGGCCAAAACTAGCCAGTAATTGCTAAGTTAGCGCTGGGTGCCCAGGTCGCAAATTGTGTGTGTGCCCAACAACGTGCCCACAAATTTAAGCTAATTGCACCAAAGTCCCCGTCTCATGCTTTGGTTCTGCGCTGTCTATCTTGCTATTCCTTTCCTTTCTCTTGTTTATGGCACCACGAGTTTCTCTAGAATCGCGCATGTCTCCCCAAGAAGCACGAGGATTGTAGTGAGCAAACGGCATTAAACTGCATAATTTACATCCGATAACGAATAATTACAATACTTGGCATCACTGCATCCCCTATCGAGCAAGTTTCAAAGAAAACAAATAGGTGAGTGCAATGAATTCAGCAAGCTGGCTTAAATCACATTCGCCTCCTGAAGAAATCATGATCCGTCCCAAGACCGAACCGTCATCACTAGCGACTCGTCACGCATCCTCAATCTCGCCGACAGTTCATGTCACCCGGATCCGATAGCGAAATTTGGGTAGTTTGGCGTGTCGTGCTTGCGTTCTCAGACGACAATTAGGCTATCGATCTCCTGTCAACTGTGGCGGGGACGGATGAGCAGGAGACAAACAAGGGGCTCGTACCGCAGACGAAGGGTCGCACCTGTCAAAGCGAAACACGGTTTTTTTTTTTGGGACGGATCACGATTTAAACAGCAGTTATTTAAACTGGCATCTGTTCGGGAAAGGATTCTTTTAAGTCGAGCAGATGGTGTGACTTATCGTGGCATTTGATTAACAATTTGACAGTTAATTGAGGCGTATCGTTGGTTGACACGTACGCGTACCGCCCACTAATTTGAAAGTCGGTCGTGTACAAAGGGACATTAGTATCCTTTACTCCAAGTTGAAGCGAGAACTATAATCACTAGAGGCGGCAAGTCCGAATTGAATAGAGTAGGCAATGTCGTCGATTTCGTCCGGATTTGGTAGCGACTCCTCCCTGTCCCCTCCGCCTGATGACATCCAACTTGACGATGCACCACCGGTTGTTAAGAAGAAGCAGAAGAGGCAATCTAAACTGAGTGTTACAAAGTCCTCTAGCGGGTCTGTAAGCGGTCATGGCAAGCGGCCACGGGATGAAGATGTTTTTGCTGCTGCAGTGGCCAAGTCCTCGACCTCGAATCAGACTGCGAAGAAGCAAAAGCAGATGAAGTTCAGTTCGATATTGGAGGATGAGCTGATGTCAGAGGACGAAGATGAGGATTTGGACGATGAAGGGGATGACGATATCATTGTTGGTCTCAGCGAGGAAAGAGTCGTCGAAGAGCCTGAACGGGAACCAGTGCCTGATCCGACGATTGCCAAGTTCAAAGTTGCTAAACCGCCACGGAAAAAATTCATAGTGGAACCACGAACTCCAATAAACGCTCCAGAAATTTCCGTGTTGGTTATGTTTAGAGCAAAATTTAGTGAATTATACGACGGCGTGCCGGATCTGGGACCGCAGGATTTCGAGGAAGGCATCGTTGCAGACAAGCCAACGCACGACGTTGATGCGTTCATGTGCCGGACCCTGAGTCTTGTGTTGAACAGAAAAAAGTACATAGAGCCAGGCCACTCCACTCGCGCGATCGAAGAAGCCATATCTACTCATGGTGCGGCGTACTGGGGACCCGAAAGGCATAACGGTCCATTTCGAGGAGGATATACATTCGTAACCTTGGACTGGAACGGCCGGCTTGAGTTTCTATTGGCATTGGTTCACTGGAGCTTGATTTCGTCTGATGCGGTGCGAAAGATCTTGTCAAAAGGATATTCTGGGAATCGCTTGGAGGATGATCGGAATTGCGAGCTGGCAGTGTCACCGATCGGTATGGACAGTGAGCGGAAACGCTATTATCTCGTGGAAGGATTGAGTACGTTCGCCCTGCTTTTTTTGTATGAAGTTACTAATAACATAATAGACGATACGCGGTTCAGGTTATTTAGAGAGACCAATCCGCGCAAACGCTTTGTGAACTGGACGTCAGTGGCCAGTACGCACGATGAATTGCGGCGATATACCGAGCAGCTGAAGGAATTAGACACATCTCGGCATGCCAAGGCTCTGACAGAAAAGCTTGCGGTCCAGTTACCTCGACTCGAAGCCGGTGAGCAAAAGAGGAAGCGACAGTCGTACAGAATCCAGCGGAAGCAAATTCAGGACGAGACAGCTGCGGTTGCGGCAGAATTTGGAGGCATGTATCGCGGCCGCACAAGGGGTAAAAGGGTCAACTACAATCCTGCAGAGGGGGATCAAGAGTTGGAAGATTATCTTGAGGATGAAGGACAAGGACGGCGACAGGGACGGATTTCGACGAGGAGGAGTAGTCCGGGTACGGATTCTTCCGCTGCTGTGTATACCACCGCCTCGGGACGTGCTAGTCGACGGCCTGGGGCCGGATTGTACGATGGCGTGGATCCGGATAAGTTGGACCGGTCTCTTCTGAACGGTGCTTATGACAGTGGCGGCGACGATGGTGAGCAGGGGAGTGGGCGGAAAGCAGCCGATAAGGTGCCGTACGCAGATGAATATGAAGATGACGAGGAGGACGATTTGGATTACAATAACGACAAGCAAGAACAAGGAGATGACGAGCTATCCGACGACGAGGACTATGGCAGTGACAAGCTGAAGCTAGATTCGAAGAGCAGGACGCGGCCCGTAGTGTTGCGGTATCGATCTAGAAGCAACGACTCTGCTCCTGCTATCAAAGAAGAGGTTCGAATAGATCCATCCACCGTGCCAGCTGTATCATCGTCACTTCCTATGACAGCAACATCGGAAACTGCACATTAGACGAATCAAAAACCGTAGTTGTCCAGGGTGCCAGTAAATAAAAGGGGGTAATGATATTGATGATTATCTGCAACCGAACGATTGTTCGCCTATATTTGTACGATAATGTATTTTTATGTAATAGAAAGTTTTAGACTGACATACGAGTTGAACAGAGTATGTCAAAACACTTAGTACCCTGGGGTGTTAGTGGTTCTCTGTAGCAGTGGCACGAACGCATCATCGGATTTATGCAATGAGCGTCGGAAGCCTGCCCTCAGTCGGGTTGAGCCCGTCATTGACATCTACAAGTATTCTCAAGATGGATTTATATATCCGATCCAGGCTAAGATGGTCCATACATAATAAATAATAGCTATAAAGTGTACTATCATGGCAATTGAAATGCATAGGTAGTTGTCACAGTAATCGAAGGCTCATGGCCCTGTCGCACATTTTATTAGGGCAACCGTGGGAGCAGGCCCACGCTTCCGCTACAACTCCTCCTCCTCTGACCAGCCGCGCTCATCGACAACGGCAAAAGCACCAGCACCACCTTGTCTCCATCCCGGTCTCTCACATTCCCTACCACCCCAATTGCCTATCTATAAACCATGATGTCTCTCAGAAACTCCCTTGTGAGACAAGGATCCAAGTATGTCATTTTGCTGTCACAATTCCTCACCGTTCCGAAGCAATTCGCGCGACATTAACTGGCCCATCGTACTCACAAACCGATACAGGACACTTGCACATGCGCCGCGCAGAGCGTTCAGCGCAACCTCGTCTCGTCTCGACTACTCGGACACCATCAAGAACCTGAGAATCAACTCTGACACCAAAGTGCTCTTCCAAGATAAGGTTCCCCCTCTTTGTTCTGGACTTTCTTCGACGTTTACTTTCGCGATGTCGTCGAGGGCATTGCCAAAGAACCAATAGAATGGCACTGAAGGAAGCTACAATTGGCGGCTACATGAGTCGTAGAGTGCGATAGAAAGCTTGCTTGTTCGCCTTTTGGTTCCTTTACCGCCCTTTCTGGCCGGTCATTAATATTGATAACATTATATAATTATACTAACTGAATTCTACGATTCACAGGTAAACAGGGTACCTTCCATGCTACTCAGGCTATAGAATATGGAACCAAGGTATTTGGAACTAATTCGATTGTTCTCTCGTCAAATATGGGACTGAACAATAAATTTAGGTCGTCGGTGGAACCAACCCCAAGAAGGCTGGCCAAACCCACTTGGGACTGCCGATCTTTGCCACTGTTGAAGAGGCTGTGAAGGAGACTGGTGGTACGTATTTGGAATTGAGGAAACTAGTTTATGAAGAGAGCTAAATCGTATAATAGCCACCGCGTCGGCCATTTTCGTTCCCCCGCCTCTTGCTGCCGCGTCGATTGAGGAGGCTATCAAGGCTGAGATTCCGCTGGTCGTTTGCATCACCGAGGGTATTCCACAGTAGGTTCCTGATTTCCATCGTGGGCAAAAGTTGAATAGGTTAATTTAACTCTGTGTCCAGGCACGATATGGTCCGCGTTGTTGACATGTTGAAGAGCCAGAGCAAGACCCGATTGGTTGGTCCTAACTGCCCTGGTATTATGTACGATCTATTTACAAATTCGTCTTTTTTTTTGACACCAAGCTGATAGTCATAGTGCTCCTGAGCAGTGCAAGATCGGTATCATGCCGTCACATATCCACAAACGTGGTAGAATCGGTATTGTCTCTCGATCGGGAACGCTCACCTACGAGGCGGTTAACCAGACCACCAACGTCGGTCTCGGACAAAGTCTCGTAATTGGCATCGGTGGTGATCCATTCAGCGGTACCAACTTCATTGACGCCTTGACAGTTTTCCTTAATGATGAGGAGACCGATGGAATTATTATGATTGGTGAGATTGGCGGAACTGCCGAGGAGGACGCGGCAGAGTTCCTGAAGGAATACAACTTGACTCGAGCGCAGCCTAAGCCTGTTTGCTCATTCATTGCTGGTGTTTCTGCGCCTCCCGGCCGTCGTATGGGACACGCTGGTGCCATTATTTCTGGTGGTAAGGGCGGTGCCAGTTCTAAGATTGCGTCTCTCACTGCTGCTGGCGTTGCGGTCGAGAAGTCGCCTGCTCGTCTGGGCAAGACCTTATACGAGGAATTTGTTAAATATGACCTGTAAGTTTCACGGCTTCAAATTATATGGAATTTCAATGAATGGGCTAACGTTTTGAATTCTAGTTTGTAAAATGGGTTTTCTTATGACGGATGCCCCATATGGTCGATTACATATTGTGTTGTATAAACTGTTCCCACGCCTTGTAGCTCTAAAGATCTAAGTTATAGTACGGAGGTGTATAATTGTTTGATGCTAGCTCGACGTTGCCGCCGACGTTGTGAAATTTTTAAAATGATATAGAACCTATTTTTGTTTGATTTTATGCCTGATCTTGTCACTGGTGACTTGGTAAAAATAATAGAAGAATGAGATAGCATTATTTACCATATGTTGAATTGGGGATGATGGCGATGACATAAAACAAAAAATTCTAACTGTACATACCCAATAATTAAAAAAAAAAAAACGAACAGATAACTTTTCTTCATTTCCTTGGCATGTAATAACACTTTATATATCTTTTGCCAACATCCATGCGTTTCCAGAAATTAGTTCTTTTTCAAAAGAGCATCCATTTTTATAAGCATTTTAGTAGAGCAGTCTGGTTAAGATCTTGAACGGCGTCCGCTCGAGCTTCTCGTACAAGTCTCGAATGTCGGCAGCATCAACCTGGGAAATATCGGCCATTAGATAAGCAATATCGCCTCTTGAGTCGGAGTACTGCTTGTCGATATTATGTTCGGCAAAGATCTCGTTAACGGTGCGCAGGACACCAGGCACATTAGAATGGACGTACAACACGCGTACGTGATTTTCTTCCTCGAGCGTGAGCGACCGAAGCGAGACTTCAGGGAAATTGACGGCACCGATGGTGGCACCCTCATTGATGTACCTGACAAGAGCCTGGCCTACCTCGATACCGATTGCGCTTTGAGCTTCCTCAGTGCTGCCGCCGATGTGCGGGGTCAAAATTATGTTCTTGAGCGAGACAAGTTTGTCGGCCCAGGCGTTGAGTTCCGTGTGGAACCCCGGGCCATTCTTTGCCGGCTCGTTCGGGTAGACATCGATCGCGGCACCGGCGATCTTGCCTGACTGCATGGCGTTGATTAAGGCAGGGATATCCACCACCGTCCCCCTGGAAGCGTTGATAAGATAGCTTCCGCGCTTCATGGCTGCAAATTGTGGTGCGGCGATTAGATTCTCAGTTTCGGGTAAGGCTGGCACATGGAGAGTGATAAAATCGGCCTCGGTGAGAAGGTCGTTGAGGGTAGCGACCTGCTTAGCCATACCGAGTGCCATAATGGGGATCACATCATAGTAGATGACGGACATGCCCATTGACTCGGCCAAAACACTCAACTGGGCACCGATGTGTCCGTATCCAACAATCCCGAGTGTCTTGCCTCGAATCTCCCAGCATCCGGCCGAGACTTTGTTCCATACGCCCTTGTGCATCTCATTGGAGCGATCAGTAAATTGCCGGGCAAGTGCGATGATCTCACCAATCACTAGCTCGGCCACACTGCGGGAGTTGGAGAAAGGCGAGTTAAACACGGCGATGCCGTGCTTGGCCGCGTATTCAATGTCGACCTGATTCACGCCGATGCAGAAACAGCCGATCACAACGAGATTGCGGGCTTCCGCCAGTATTTTGGCGGTCAGCTTTGTCTTGGAACGTATACCGATCGCATGGACTTCTCTGCTCGCGAATGTTAGTTAGCCACGGTTCGAGCATGCAAAATTCAAATTGCAGCTAGTACATACCGGATCTTCTCAATGAGCTCATCCTCGCTCAGCGAAGTCTTGTGGAACTCAACTTGGTAGCCTTGCTGGGTGAGAATGTCGACCGCGGTCTGGTTGACATTCTCGAGCAATAAGATCTTGATGTCTTCTGTCGCGAAAGGCTTCAGGACTTTTGGAGGCGGCAGCTTTATCGACGAGCGCCGACTCGCAAGTGGGAAGTAGGATTGAGGCGGCGAGCCTGAGAAGTGAGAAGGAGACGCGGCCTGCAGGAACGAGGTCTGGGGAGAGGTGCTAAGCTTGACAGTGTTCTGAAAATATTGCGAAATGTCGTTGTTGTTCCTCGGGGACGCCATTGCTATATTTTATTATTGTGCTGAGTAGCGGAAACGGGAGAGTAATGTATATGGATTTAATTTTTTTTGAAAAAAAAGTAACACGCGGTCTTGGATCTGACGAGCAAAATATATTCGGATCTAGATTTCTTAAAACTTTCAAAGTAATAATAGTCAGTCGAGCTCGAACAGTAATTAAGGTGGTGTGGCGTAGGATTGCGCCATTCGTGGCGGTGCATTGATCAGCCACACAGCCACAATCTCCATTGTGTTTCTACGTCAAGGATGCTAACATGATGCGATCAATATATACCATTTTAACCTCATCACACTACCAAGATTATAGAATACGATCGAGCATCAAAAAGATGGGGGGTTTGCTGGGTAAGATTCGTCCAAACCGCAACAAAATAAACACGGCACACACGAACGAAATAGCGCTTTAAACACAAAGAAAAATTATTGACAAACAATACATCTCACAAATGGCAAATAAAGACAACGAAATAAACAGTACCCCGCAATCATACAGAGAGACTGTAAACATCGTATTGAATGAAAATGAAATAAAATAAAATCTAATTGTTTATGACTGCTTGCACTCAGCAGCCTCCTGCTTTGGCTTCGCATCTCCCTCATCTTCGTCATCGTCTTCGTCATCAACATCTTCGTCATCTTCCTCGTCTTCGTACTCCTCCAGGTCGTCGGCATCTAATTCATCAAGCTCGTCATAGTCCAAGGCTTCACCAGTATACCAATCAATCGCCCGCGGGATAAGCTTCTCTTTGATCTCCTCACCAAGCTGATAGTCAAGTTGTAATCTTTCCTCGAGGTCTTCCGGAATCTCCTCCTCGTCATCGTCTTCAGCCGGAGCAAGGGGAGGGCTAAAGAAGTTGAAAAAGCTCTCAATCGGGATGAGCTTCTCAATTGTACGAGTAGCTTTGGTGTCTTCACATCGCAAGAGTCAGCATATATAGGTCTGATATTGTACATCCTTCTACTTACGCTTGTTTCGCTGTTTCTTCTTCTCGATCCGGACAGTCAAGTTCTTGCCATCCTTCCAGTCAATCTCGTCGCCAACAGCGTGATCGTAGATATAGTCGCCATCACTGGTAGTCTCATCTTGGTAGAAATAAGTCTTTGTGATAAGCTTGTTGGTGAAGAACTCATTGTCAACAAACTCGAACAACAACTTGAAACCAGGCTGGTCGATGAATTCGACTCGAATGTCGGACAAGTATTTCAATGCCTCCTCGTCATTGTCGGTGATAGTTTCCGCCAAAGCAGGCACATTCTTGATCGCAGTCAACCAGAACTCTGGCACACCTTCGGCGTCCTTGGGGATTGGAGACTCGTGCTCCTCCTCATCTTCCTCGGCTCCGTCTTTTTGGACGATTTCTCCATTTTCATCCTCTTCATGGCCAGCAGCAATCTCCTCTTCAGTAGGCTCGACATCACCAGCCACTATCTTCGCACGTCGCTCATACAATGGCTTATACTTTCCAGCGTACTTCTTCTCCAGCTCGAGGATCTCTTTTCGGAACTCGGATTCCAGAGCGGCGTGCTGCTTCTGTAATCCCTTGAGACCATTGATCCGCTCCTTAACGGGACCCGGGAGGGACTCAATGTAACCGGATGAACGTCCAACAAGAGTGCCGAGCTTTCCCTCGATCATGGATATCAGGGCAGGATTGTTAGCGAGTCCGGCAACGACCGCTCTATCTGGTAGGAGCATCAGTACTAATTCTAATCCCAAGGGAAGAAGATATATTCTAGCAGTTCAAATGATGGAGCCACAGGCAATTTATCTGACCCCTAGTCTGGTTTGCGTGATGTGGTGGGAAAACCCGTTGAGGCCCGATGTTGTACCGATCCCAACAAACACGGTATACCATGGCGCCCTCCAACAAAGCCGCGCCCGAAAACCGTTGCTAACCTCCCGAAAATCCAAGACATTTTCAGATAAAGTATCCTTCAACCCTCCCCCGGGGGCCTTTATCCGACAACTGTCGAACATTCCGAATAACCTGTCGTCAGCGCCTTCTAGGCGGTGTGACGCAAAAACCTTTCATATTCGAATGGCCCCTCCACACATCATCGCCGCTGACCAACCATTTGCTACACACCATTTGAACGGCCCAGAATTGAACATAACTACGAAAAAATTCACACACCTTCTTCTTGGATCGTGGACACGCTGGGCTCGGTTGCGCGGGAGGCGATGTAGGTGTTCGACGCAGGGGTGTTCTGTGGGGTTGGCGCCGCGTTGGCGAGATCATTGATGCGCCTATTTCTGATCGGCTCAGCCATTTTTATCGTATGAAGTTCTAAGCGGAGCCTAAAGCACGGAAAAACTGAGGAAAATCAGAAACCTGATAGGCAGGATCGGTAGGTATGGATCGGTCGTCGAGAGAGGGAGGCGATGGAGGCAAAAAAAGCCCTGTTGTGAAGATTGTTGGGATTATCCACGACAGGAAGTTTCCGCTGTCTTGGGGCACACACCACGCTCAAGCAAGCAGCGATAAGCCACATATTAAACTGGCGTTGCTAGCACCAGAACAGAGGCCAATTTGCGTCCGGGTAACCCACGCGTTCTACTATGCGGCGCGCTCTCGTGCCAGCGCCGACGCGACGCCTGTGGCGTTTCTACTGCTCCTTGTTGTGACTGTGGTTTCAAGTGCGCGAACAGAGCCGTGACAGCGCGCCACTCAACTCTAAGTCGCCGCACGTTGGCGGATCTGCCGCGTGGCAAGACGGTTGCGCTGTATCCGCATAGGCAGGTGGATATTTTTATCTCATAATTATGGTACCATGCGTACGAAATTCCCCCATATCCTAATGCCTTTGAAAGCACCCTTGTGACTAGCCCCTGGCCGTACGGGACAGCCCAGAACAGACTAGGCACTGGGCGCCTCGATGCCCCTTTCAGGTGCAACCTGCACTTCCCGTTCGTACACAAGAGCGGCCAGAAAAACACGCGTCGCGCCTTCGTTTGCATTTGCATCTTTCCCTTTTCTCGGCTCTCTGGGAATATCATTCTTGACAAACATACATTATTGTTCGTCTGTTGCTGTTTGTCTCCGGCTTCTCGGATTCTTTTTTTCTCTCCGCATTCATTTCCGCAACATACCGCCCGCCCATTCTTGCCGCGAAGGCGTTAATTTCTCCTAGCCATGGTGTCCCATTTCGAAGTCGGAACGTACGTAACCCAATGTATTCTATCTCATGTCGCGGCTGATTCTGTCATTCCGAACGGCTAATGACAGCCGGCTATATACCGGCTGCTGCAGACGCAAAGGTCCCTGCTAACCGGTTGCGTTTTGATGTAGGAAATGCTGGCAACCGGATGAACACGACGGCTGGGTCCAGGCAGAAGTCACTTCCAAAACCGTCGACGGCGGCAATGTCACGCTTGAGCTCACTCTCGAAAATGGAACTGTAAGTCTACCTTGAGACTAACTAACTTTTTGCTGTGTTTGAAGCCAATTGACTGATATCGTGTTATGAACGAAGACCAATAATGTCACAATCCCCGAAACCGATTTTGAAGAGGAGAATTCTCCTAGCCTACCTCCCCTCTGCAATCCTCCAATTCTTGAGGCGAATGAGGACCTGACAAACTTGTCGTATCTAAACGAGCCCGCAGGTAAGTTCAAGTTTTGTCAACGAATAAATAATCGGTCTCATTCCAACAAACTAGTCATGCATGCAATTCGCATGCGATACCAGCAGCTCAGCATTTACACATACAGTGGCATCGTTCTGATAGCAACAAACCCATTCCAACGAGTAGATAGCCTCTACTCGGCAGATATCATCCAAATGTACTCAGGAAAACGCAGGGGCGAGCTCGAACCACATTTATTTGCCATTGCCGAGGATGCTTACAGGTACTTTCTTGTGTTTTTAATGTTATATTTCGCCGTGTATTTCTACTAAACATTGCATAGGTGCATGATTCGTGACCACAAGAATCAGACAATCGTCGTTTCCGGAGAAAGTGGTGCCGGTAAAACCGTTAGCGCCAAGTTCATCATGCGATATTTTGCGACAGTTGAGGATGTTGATAAACCTCGCAGTCGAAAAGCCGGCAAGACCGATAGCTTGAGTCGGACCGAAGAACAAATTTTAGCAACAAATCCTATTATGGAAGCGTTTGGTAACGCCAAGACCACTCGAAACGACAATTCCTCGCGATTCGGAAAGTACATTGAAATCCAGTTCGATTCGAATCCGGATATAGTTGGTGCAAAAATCCGTACCTATCTTCTGGAACGGTCGCGACTGGTGTTCCAACCCGCTACTGAACGAAATTATCACATATTCTATCAATTATGTGCGGGTGCAACTGATGCTGAACGGGAAGCACTCGGATTACTGCCGGCAGAAGAATTCCAATACATGAACCAGGGCGGCGATTCTGTGATTCCCAACGTCGATGACTCTGAAGAATTCCAGCTGACTAGAAATGCGCTCTCTACAATCGGGATTAACTCCGAGACACAACAAAAAATCTTCCAGATTTTGGCTGCATTGCTACATATCGGTAATATCAATATCACAGCCGGTCGGAATGATTCAAATTTGTCTTCAACCGAACCGTCCCTGGTCCGGGCATGCGACCTCCTCGGCATCGACTCGTTCTCTTTCGCAAAGTTTATCACTAAAAAGCAGATCATAACCCGCAGCGAGAAAATCGTTACAAACTTGAACTACAAGCAAGCCGTAGTCGTCCGTGATTCCGTTTCGAAATTCATTTACTCTTCATTGTTTGACTGGCTAGTTGCGATCATAAACCGAAGCTTAGCCCCGGTTGAGATCGAGAAGTCAGTCAAATCATTCATCGGCGTCCTCGACATTTACGGCTTTGAACATTTTCAAAAAAATTCTTTCGAGCAATTCTGTATAAATTACGCGAACGAGAAACTTCAGCAGGAGTTCAACCAGCATGTTTTCAAGCTTGAGCAGGATGAGTATGTACGGGAACAGATTGAGTGGACATTTATTGAGTTCTCCGACAATCAGCCATGCATTGACCTCATCGAAGCACGTATTGGTATCCTTTCCCTGTTGGACGAAGAAGCACGCCTTCCATCCGGCACGGATGAATCGTGGATTCAGAAACTATATACAAACTTTGATGTTGAAAAGCACAAAACCTACTTCAAGAAGCCTCGATTTGGCAAGACCGCATTTACAGTTCACCATTATGCTATGGACGTTACTTACGATTCTGAGGGGTTCATTGAAAAGAATAGAGACTCCGTGCCGGACGAACATCTGGAAATTCTCATGGCATCTAAGAATGACTTTTTAACGGCAATGCTGAAGGTATCTCTGGAGGGGTCAAAAGCAGAACAACCACCGCAATCGGCCGCAAAGCCAGGACAGCGACCCGGAACAGCGTCTAATCGGAAGCCGACACTTGGTGGTATTTTCAAAGGTTCGCTAATCGAACTTATGAACACAATCAACTCCACAAACGTTCACTATATTCGCTGTATAAAACCGAATGAGGCTAAAGAGGCGTGGAAATTCGAGGGGCCCATGGTTTTAAACCAACTGCGTGCGTGCGGTGTTTTAGAGACGATCAGAATCAGTTGTGAAGGTTTCCCGACTCGTTGGACCTTTGAGGAATTTGTTAACCGATACTATATGCTCGTGAACTCTGCGTATTGGGAAAAACCAATTCAGTATATGGCAGATGCTATCTTGTCTAAAGCTATAACCCAGCCCAATCGGTATCAGCTTGGTAAAACCAAAATTTTCTTTCGTGCCGGTATGCTAGCTTATCTTGAGAACCTGCGATCTCAACGTTTGAATGAGTGCGCAGTCTTATTGCAAAAGAATCTTAAGAAGGCCTATTTTCGCAACAAATATCTCGAGATCAGAAGGTCCATCATTACATCCCAGGCTGCTATTCGGGGATATTTGGCGCGGCGCATGGTTGAGAAGATTCGCCTGTCCGTTGCCGCGACGAAGATTCAGACGACATGGCGTGCATACTCTGCACGAAAGTCGTTTCTCGACACTCGTCAGGCGATTATCAAGACACAATCTGTTTTGCGTGGACATCTCCTGCGCAAGAGTTTACTGGAAGGCCAACAACTACGGGCAGCTGTTACCATTCAAAGTACTTTCCGAGGTTACATTGCGCGCAAGTCGTACCACGACTATGTTCGGAAAGTTGTTATTGTGCAGAGCTTGCATCGACGACGGCAGGCTCGCAAAGAACTTGCCGCACTCAAAGCCGAGGCACGGTCCATCAACCACTTCAAGGAGGTGTCGTACAGACTGGAGAACAAAGTTGTCGAACTCACGCAGACACTTGCGACCCGAACACAGGAGAACAAAAAGCTGTTGCAACAAATCGGTCATATGGAACAGCAATTGTCGTCGTGGCAGCAGAAGCATGATGAACTCCAAGGATACGTCAAGGAGCTTGAGACTGAGGCCGAAACTGTTAGCGACCACATGAAGCACTCAAAGGAACTCGAGGTTAAGCTGGAGAATATGACCGAGAAGTACAGTCAGGCAATTGCTAAGTTGCAGAACCAAGAACAGGAGAGTGAGAACATCCGAAAATCCTTATCAGCAAAGACTGCTGAGCTTGGCGATGCTTTGGAGGTGGCCAAGAAGGAGAAAGAAGATTCTGAGTTATCTTTAAATGAGGAGATTAAGAAGTTGAAGGATGAAATTCAGCACCTTGCCTCTCGAGGGCCGGCCAACGGCTACGGGAATGGTGTTAGCCAGAGCAACGGTACAGCAAACGGCGCGGTATCGCTCCAGGGAAGCAAGACCGGTCGGCCACTTCAGCAGAGACACAGCGTCGATACGCCTCTTAAGGATACTGAGTCTGGCTTTCTCACCCCGAAGAACTTCAATCCGCGCCCGGCATCTTTGGCGTCGGCACCGACCGTGTCCCCTGGATACTTTGGCACCTTTGGAGACTCCCAAAAAAGCCAGTTCGGCCCACCCGTTAATGTCGACAACGAGATTGAGGGCATTCTGGATAAGCTAGAAGATATTCAGCTGGAAGTTGTCAGGGGTCTCGTTCAGACACTTATTATTCCACAACCATCCGGTCAGAATCCTATGACCGCTAACGAGCTCTTGTTCCCAGCGCACATTATCAATCTCGTCACGTCGGAGATGTGGAGATTGGGCTTTGTCAAGGAATCCGAACTCTTGCTTGCCCTTGCAATGCAAACCATCCAGGAACAGGTCATGTCTTATGAAGGCGAAGACATAATCATGCCTGGCACATTCTGGCTGTCGAATGTTCACGAGATGCTTTCGTTTGTGTGTCTGGCTGAGTTGAATATTGTCGAAAATGAACAGTTAACCAGCATGGATCCTGTCGAGTTCCAAGAGTACGAGCGACTTGTCGGAATGGTTAAACATGATCTCGAGAACCTTGAATTCAACATTTATCACACGTGGATGAAGGAGCTGAAGAAGATTCTTTACAAGATGATTATTCCTGCAGTTATAGAGTCTCAGTCACTTCCTGGATTTGTCACTAACGAAGGTAGCCGGTTCTTGAGTAAGGTTTTAGGGACTTCAGGACCAAGTCACACAATGGATGATTTGCTGAACTTTCTGAACCGAATCTATAAGGCTATGAAGGTTTACTATTTAGAGGAGGAGGTCGTCCGGCAGGTTGTGATGGAGCTCTTGAAGCTGGTTGGTGTCACAGCCTTCAACGATCTTCTGTCCCGCAGAAACTTTTTATCGTGGAAGCGTGGTCTACAGATTAGCTACAACATCACACGTATAGAGGAATGGTGCAAGAGCAGCGACGTGCCGGAAGGTACCCTTAAACTGGAACACTTAATGCAGGCCACTAAATTGTTGCAACTTAAGAAGTCAACGGTCAACGACATCGAGATAATATACGACATTTGCTGGACCTTGACGGCGTCGCAGATTCAGAAGCTTATTAGTCAGTATCAGGTCGCGGACTATGAGGCACCAATTAGTTCGGAGATTCTCAAGGTGATTGCAAAGAAAGCGATTGTCGCCGATCAGGATGTGCTCTTGCTCGAGCAGGTACCATTGGATGACAGCGGCCCATTTGAAATTGCTCTTCCGCGGCAGATGACAGTTTTAGAGACATATATGCCAGGAAGTGAGTTTACTCCCTATTTGTTATGAAGGTTCTTGTCTGATAATTAAGCAGGGCTTCAAGTTCCGAATCTTCGACGACTTACCGAACTGACAGCCAATAATTCGCGAAATTAAGAGTTATGGCCACAAAATATTGACTGAAGACTATTTTTTTCGGGAATTATTATTGTTAATTAATTCGGCGACATAATTGTTTATTTGGCGTTCGTACAGTTTTATTATATGAATGTATAAAGTTGTGGCAGTTCTTTCCTACATAGTTTAATATGGTTTCTTGTGTTTGGTTGATTTTTGTTTCTCCTTCCTGTCTCATGTATATTTTGTTGACTTTTTTTGTGCCTGTATGTAATAGTCATGACAGATAGATGCGATGTTTGACCTTGTAGGGTTATTATGATGATGAAGGTTATGATAGACGGTGCTTTTTTTGTTGTCAGTTGGTCTCATGTGAGAGTTGCGTTCAAATACTTCAGGCTTATAGTACACATGTTTATCTATGAGTCTCAAAAACCATGCTAAAAAGTTACATCGTATCTGCTATGTCTAAAGACTGTATATTGGAGCTTCAGAGCTAGCTCCATCAAATATGACCCAATTTTGTATCGGCTGTTCCCGCTGTCCGAGGTAGTTCAATATATCCTGTGCCAAGACTCCGCCCAATATCGCTGCCACTGGTGACAGTTCGGTACCGATGTTACGTGCGAATGATGTCGTAAATTCAGGTGATATAATACCGACAGGCAGGCCCAACTCGCGGCACGCGTCGAGTACCAAGTCGTGAAATTTCATCAAATCGGATTCCGTAGTGGGTTTTTGGGATCCTGCATCTTCATGGAACTTCCACATAGCTAAATCGCCTTAGCTTCACGACCCGAATTTCGATGCCAGATGCAGATTCTTTACCAACCTTTAATTGCAGGCAATACTGGCGAGAC
Organism: Lipomyces yamadae; assembly: GCA_030556285.1. NCBI lineage: Eukaryota > Fungi > Ascomycota > Lipomycetes > Lipomycetales > Lipomycetaceae > Lipomyces > Lipomyces yamadae. Next base: position 166,767 of record JAKTPU010000006.1, on the reverse strand, counting down.
CTTCATCATACTTCGCGGTCGCAGTTTGCTTAAATTGTCGGAATGCATTGATACCGAAAGCGGTTTATAATTTTCCTGCTTTGTGATAATCTCTTTGAGTTTGGGACCTTCCTTTTTAACCATGACGTCGATTATTGACCTCGTCGATGATTCTGGACCGAGCTTGACTGATATATTCGACTTTTCTCGTTCACTAGATCATGAGCCTCTTGTGCCTCTAATTACTGCATGTAAAATAGAGCTTACATTGAAAATGTGTGCTTAACGAGGTCGGCGAATATGTAACCATAGAGACCAATTGATGCCCCGGCATAAAAGGGTTTGGAATATTGTCGACACATGTCGTTGATTGATATCTTGGAACCCCTTGTCAGCTACTAGAACCTATGTGAATATAGTACGCAACGTACTAGATCCTTGACCTCCAAATCGGTGGCTACAATAATGTCAAATTTAGCGTAGTATTCGGCCGTCTTTTCCCTGAAATTCGAGGAATCAGCCGAAACAACGACTCGAGGGTTGAGCTTCTGTATCCGTAATGATGCAGCACCGGCTCTCTGCATGTCATTGAGCAGTAAGCAGTTGGCTCCCGTGTCACAGCTTAAGCCATATCAAGCACACGGTATCTTACATTTGATCCGATATCTGACTCCTCGAGAAAAAATTGTCCACCTAGATCCAGAGCACTAACGGTTTCGCTGTCAAGCACAGTGAGAGATCCAATTCCTCCCAGCACGATATTTTTTGCAATTTCATTTGACAATGCGCCAATGTTGACAAGTAGAACATTTGCAGCTCGCATACTACATCATAGTCAGTAAATTACCACATGAGACCACCTAGCACTAAGCGAGCATACCGTGTCTGGGCTGCTATACCCCATAGTCGGATCTGTCGGTCGTACAACGCGATCTCCTCTGTTTCATAGTAAGCAGATGTCGTCCTTGCCAGCTGACAGCTTGCGCAATGACACTAACCCGCAGATATCACTCTTTCGTCCGCCATGATGAAGTGCTTCTGGAGAAATTACCACAGGTCCATATTTACGCGGCTCACTGGACGCGTACCATGCGTACTTTGTGTCATGGGTAGCTCGTTGGATTAGGGTTTTATCCATTGGTTGCTGCCTTTTGGACGCAGTGAGCGTTTATATCCGTGATCAATGGGCATATTCCCATGCACCGTCAGTCATTTACTCGCACTCCAGATTCTCGGACTCGGACGTATTTAGACTAGTATATTGAGGACGAAGCACATATGAGTGCAGAGCCCACGGCGCCGAACTTGCGGGAAGCGGCGGCCGACGACTCGAGCGATCCAGCAACCCCAATGGCTGGTTCAAACCGGTCACCGGCATCCCCACTAAATGCGTATTACTCAGTCTCTGCGTCTTCCAACGTACCCATCGAGACGTCTTCAGTCAGGTAAGCTTCTTCGCGGCACAAATGTGGGAGCAGTCCTTATTGACGATGATGTAGAGACACTTACTATCGAGGACATCAGCCGGATGTGAATGTTGCAGCTTACAATGGAAATGGTTTCCGTGGTGAGCATACAAGCACCGATAATGGTGAAAACGCTACTGCGAGACATATTACGTCTTCTTTACGGTCATCTACGCCCGGACGCGCTGCGGATCTGCAGTCTTCCACGAACCAAAGCTTGGAGCGGCTTAGGCGAATTCTTCAACACAACTCGACATTGCCACGGATATTCTATAGTGAACAATATTCAGAATCTGGTGGAGATTCAGGACAGCCGTCATCCCACAATCAAGTGCAATCTACGACCTCGAACGGAAGTTGGCATGCGAACGGTACGACTGGCAACATGAATCCTATGCTGCTTGAGAACCGGCGAGATGTCAATATTGTCACGGGTCCTTCTGAGCTCTCGACAGTTCCTGCAACTTCGAATCCGGAAACGAGACTATTGATTCCTCCACCTACGATTTCATCCTCATCGCTTATATCATCGGGTCATCCGTCATCAAGCACGTACCCGTACCCGAGAAGTCCATTGCGACGGTCCAACACAATTCTTACAAGAGCACACCCCTACCTTGAGAACGCGGCCAAGCGACAACGGAAAGATGACTCATTGTGCCAATCAATGTCAGAGAAACCCATGCAGTTGGATCTCAAGATGGTGTATTGTGACGGTGGGTGGCACGGAGATGACTATTTGCCCAGGAAGTGAGTGACGGTGTAAAGTAACTTCGAATCTCTCATTACTGACTTCTGACTAGTGTCCTATCTCTCGCGAACTCGGTCTATTGTACGCAAAAACCAAAGTGCAATATGATCCTGCGACATAAGTCCGGCAAACCTTTTACGTTGCATTCTATCACAATCAAAGCTCCTACTACTGGATTTACCTGTCCTGTGCAACAAGGTCTCATTTTTGTGTCGATGAATAAGGATGATATGCTACCGCGGACAAAATATCATGATCAGCAAATCGACAATATGGCTCTTTCTATGCCTGCCTCACTGACAGCAGAATATTCGGCAATGCGCTTGCCGCAATCAAGCCAATTTGGGAGTACCCGGTCTGGCGAATATCCGTCCTCGTCATTTGAGTCATTGCTGGAAGACTACTGGTCGCACCCAAATTTCATGGGACCCCCTCAGCCGGTGACCCTCACGGATGACGACGAAGGATATGAAGTCGAGCACTACGAAGACGAAGATGACCAGGGAGGTGATTATGGATCTACCTCAGACAATGCGTTAGATTCGTTCGTGGGCGCAGGATCAGCGGCTCCGAGTCATTATTCAAGTCTTCGACCGAGCCGGTATTACAGAGGACCTCTTGCAGAGTTTAGAGCTCGGTCGCGGTATAATTTTTTGGGAACCCGGCCTCTGCACGGTCTAGGATCTCGGTTCTTCAGAAGCCAGAACGGGCAATCGCGGGAGGTGAGGATTATTAATACAGATGACATTACGCCTCCTCCAGATGTAATGTCAAACGATGCGGCCGTCAATCCTACGTCAACTATCAGTGCGTCCTGGAACACGCGGACCGCCGTTAATGGTGCCGAGTCGAGCAGTACAGACACTGATGGCAAGGAAAGCGATGATAGGGCTACAACCTCACTTCCGCACACTGATTCACTAATTTTGGAACCGGTTGCCAAGTTCAAGATTCCGGATAATCGATCAAAGTGTACCATTACCTTTGATTCTCCATTGTATGTAAGATGGTGCGTTTAAGTATGGTTAGAGGGCAATATTAACGTACACAAGATCTGCAAAATACGTGTATATAAAGTTCTACAGCTCGGATCCGGCGCGCAATATCGACATTCAAGGGGTCTATATAAACGGCTTCATCGGAGCTCGCTGTTTTCCGACAGTATCACTGCGATAATGTTCATTTTCGTTCATTTGGATATATCATGATACGCTTTCCTACATTTCATCTGGGATTAATTTGCAAGGTTTGGCGCTGGGTACTTCTCTTATTCGTAAACTTATCTGGTTTTGATTTTGCTGTGGATGAAGTTTTGAGGGTTTACTTTTACGTTTCCGCATTATGCTGTTATTAATTCTCAATCAATTTTGTAGATACATCATATACTATATTATGGTATTCGTTTTCTTATTTGGCAACGTCAAAAACGTGTTGGACGATTTCGTTCTATGTCAATATATTGTCGAAATAGACGACTATTAATACAATCGTGATTAATGCGTACAGGGCAATCATTACGATCACTACAAATATACAAGTCTGAGAAACTCTCATAACCGTTTCCTTTGGTCTCGTTCTCTTCTATCTGACTGACGATGTCTCCTGTTCTCGACGCGACCACTGGGCTGTGACGGTTTGCTTTCCACTTCGAATCGGTCATCTCTGTCACGTTTATCGACGCCGCGATCGTCCCTATTACGACTCTGCTTCGCACGATCAGGCGACGGGCTTCGTACTCTCAATCTCCGCCCGAAGTCTTGATGTGCCCCTACGACTCCCACAGGGCCGGACCTAGCTCGATCCCTTTCCGCATTTTCGCGCTGCCGCTCTCGGGCGCGATCGTTTTCGGGTACCCGGTCTCTTCCCGGTCGCGGTCTATCTGCGGGTCGGTCTTCGTCCCTGTCTCTCTTTCTGTCTCTCTCTCTCTCTGCAACTCCCTTTCTCTCCCTTTCTCTCCCTTTCTCCCTCTCTGTCGCCCTCTCTCTCTCCCTGTCTCTCTCCCTGTCCCTATCCCTGTCCCTATCCCTGTCCCTATCCCTGTCCCTATCCCTGTCCCTATCCCTGTCATTCCTTTCTCTATCCCTGTCCCTTTCTCTGTCCCTTTCTCTGTCCCTATCTCTGCCCCTTTGTCTTTCTCTTTCTCTGTCCCTGACTCTTTCTCTGTCCCTTTCTCTTTCTCTTTCTCTTTCTCTTTCTCTTTCTCTTTCTCTTTCTTTTTCTCTTTCTCTCTCCCTGTCCCTCTGTCTCTCCGTGTCCCTGTCTCTGTCCCTGTCTCTGTCCATATCTCTCCCACTCGCTCTGTCCGTCGTTCTGTCTCTGTCTCCCTGTCTTGCGCGGCTCTCATTTCTCTCATGAACGTCACGGAGTTCCTGCCCTATGACCTCATCCTTCCGTCGCATCTCATGAACAGATGACCCACGAGGTGGCACTGGAGAATGTCGCCGGCCACCAATTTCTCGTCGTCGCTTGTCGTCACTGGCGTTACGTCTCTCATAGTCGCGTGCTCGCTCCCGTTCAGCCAATCTTCTTTCCTCCTCTTCCCTACGCCGTTTGCGATTCAACACCACAGATGTTTCTGTCTCAGGACGAGAACGTGGCCCACTTGGGACCCTCGGATTTGCAATCTCCTCGCTATATGCCGCCGGAATAGCTTTGGTTTGTTCTTCTTTTACCACAGGTGCTGGTGGAGTGACTTGATCTCTGTAACCGAGATATTCGTCCTCGTCGATGTCATCACCAATATCGATGCCAATGTCATTGTATTCGGTCTCTTTAGTTTCGACTTGCACTGCTGGGTTGTCTGGGTCAGACTTTACTCGCTGCGATGTGGAGAGTTTGTCGGAACCAGGGGAAGGAGATCGGGATCGAGACCGTGAGCGCGAATAAGCCGAAGCTGAGTGAGATCTGCGCCTCGAGCTCGACACGGAAGGAGACCGTGTCGGCGATCGAGACCTTGACCTGGAATATGAGTAAGAGCGACTGCGGGATGAGTAGGAACGAGACCTTGATCGCGAGACGGACGAAGAACGTGAGCGAGGCGAACTACGACGGGATGGTGACCGTGAACCGCTTCTACTTCGCGGTTGGGACTCCTGCTTGGCGGCAGGAGAGTCTGTCGTATCGTTGCGCTCGGGTTTCACGATGGAAGATGGGACCACTACATCCCTTGAATCGTTTTGAGGCGCAGCTTGGGTATTCTCATCCTTGTATTCGACTCCCGCGGCAAGAACCTTCACTTCGCTACCCACACATCAGTACCTAAGAAGTTCTAAATCCATTCCCATTGTTCATACCTAGATTGCTGTCGCCAAAATCGTGCAGGTTCGTCCGAATTGACGGTGCTTCCCATTCCACTGGAAGCACTGCCACGAATACTGAATGATCGAGGGTTTAAGTCGTTGCCCGCAGTTGATTCGTCGAACCTGTGATTTCCGTAACCCGCCCGACCTCGATAACCGTGCATTGCATAACTATCCACCGGCCCACCAACCCGCTGTCGAGCTTGCCGCTCACGGAAGCTGCGAGGTGCCGTCGGAGCGTTCAGAAGTTCGACAGGAATATTTGCTATATTGGACGCCGGCGCTTTAGTGCTATCCGAAGTCTGTGGAGTGGCCGCTGATTCTTTGGACGATTCCTGGGGTTCAGGAGTCTTGGTATCTAGGGCCGATTCAGTCACTGTCGGTATGGACGGTTCTTGTGGCTCCGCTTGAGTAAGCTCAATCGCAGAAGACGAGTGTCCATATCTACCATACGGAATCCATTTCCTTTCTTCATACCGCTTTTCTTCGTCGCCTGCGGCAACGACAACAGCACTCGTGTCATAGTCGCTGTTATATCGATTGCCGTATTGATGACGATTAGTATAGTACCTGTTATACCCTCCTCGTTCGCGGCCCCGATATACATATCGATCACGGTTATTGTAGTATTGGTTTTGATAATATCCTCCGTGGTGATGACCGCCAATTGCAGGATTCTCTATCGTGCCCATATTGTTATTATTCAACACGCTCGTCATTCCGATTCCAGAGCTTTGAACACTGCCACGCTCCGGGGACGCGGATGACCCTATGATTTCACCGGGGACCTCGCTCTCAGACTCAAATTGCTGTTGCTGCATATTCGGGTTGTGCCTGACTAATGCTGGTTGCTGGCTCCAGTATCCGAAATTGCCGTTAGGATTCGTTGGTTGACTCACGGCGTAGCCTTTTACGAATAAAAGAGTTATTAAATTGAACCCACAGTAATAAAATGTCCAAAATAAATGAATAAAAAAAGTGTGAGGATTGACGCCATTGTGTTAAACGATTAACAAGTAATTCCAGATGAGGACCCAACGATGGCGACAAGCAATACAATTTCTTGCGTGATGTAAAACCAGAAACATAGAGTCTCGTAACGATAGAAGAAGAAATACAAGTAATGAGTTTCATACCATTATTGTTATTACCACCTGCCATAGCGTTCATTCCCATTCCATTCCAGCCTCCCTGCATTCCCATTCCCGTAAAGCCTCCAGTGAAGCCGACTGGTGGCATGCCGGGAATCATTCCCATTGATCCACTCATGAAGCCACTACCATCATCTTCTTTGAAGGTGGCTGGAGCCGGCACCCCTTCAGGTAAACTCTTAACATACTATATCAGCAGTGCAATCTGTGCGGCCATAACTTAGTCCACATACCTGAGGAATGGCGGAGGGAGCGGAGAGTGTTGCAGCGGGAGAAGCGTTTGATGTTAGACTTGGCGCAACAGAAGATGCTCTGTCATTACCATTCTGACGATCTGCGGCATTAATTTTAATCAAATCCGCTGCATCTTGTTGCTGCGATTGTGACACTGCTTGCTCTGCTGCATCCTTCTGCTTCTTTTCATTTTTTGCTATGGCGTCGCGAGCTCGCTTTTCGGCATGTTTTAAGAAAACGTTGATGGTCGTGCGCAATGACATATTGTCCACACAGTCTGACTCAGTTAGCGGATCATGCTCACAGATCGGACAAGCTTCAGGAAGCTTTTTCCGGCCTTAAAAAAGATTTTCATCAGCGATCAATTCTAAGTATGGCGAATCACATTTTCTGTTAACGTACATGAGCCACATATATTAGACTCGCAGCATGTCAACTTCGCGGCGTCCCGCGCGAGCTCCTTGCAAATACAGCATTTTAGTCGCTCTGGTATCCTGTTGTCCCTGTTAGCACTTCTATCATTTGATCTGTGACCGGGCATTTAGTAGCACGGTATAAATAACTACATACGTGAGCGACACGCCACTGATGCTGGTCACTGATGATGTGTCAATCGTAGCCATGCCATAAGCGAGTGCCTTAAATTGATCAGACGACACGATTTAACTATTATTACACTTGCGGTCCTCAGATAAAACGAAAATCAGCACGCTATGCAATAGAATAACAAAAATTATATTGATTGATGAAATGTATCGTGTGAGCGAAAGAATGCATGCCGAGTCTGGATTTGACGTCTGTCCTCACTGCGATTTTATTTTGCGGTATACGGTTTCATTCACGCAAAACTTGTCTCTTTAAAGCTCAATATCACGTGACTTAAATTCATTACATATATCTCCAAAATGCATGTAATTTTGTAAACTACATAGTTATGCGGTAGTCCCCCAAAACAAATAAAACATAAAGCATGAGCTGTAATTGTCGTAGCTGGCTAGCTGCTCCATGTAATAGAGACTAGAGTACGCACTTAACACACTTCCATTGGAAATGGAACTGACGCAGGCTGGATTTGACAGATCACTGTTAACATAAATTGCAAAGCAATCGCCGACCATTGTGAAATTTATACGTCAGCAGTTAATTCCAGTTGTACGTACAGAATAGGTTCATTTCTTGGTCCATAGTTGGTATTAGGGTCACGTACTGATCAGAACTTTCATATCTTTTCACTAACTCAACCTCAATCAAAAGCTTCAATTAATTATAAACAAATGCAATTTGTTGCCAATGGCCAGGGTGGATCGTACAATCGCGACAATTTAACTACTCTTCAAGAACTTCAGAAAGGCATACCACCCTGACCGCGATTAGCGGTTCGGGGTTTAGCTCTAATGATATTATCAACACGCAATAACAGCTCAGCTGCCTCAGAGGCGCTGGACACAACGGCCTTCTTGAGCTTGTAGCTTTCTACAACACCGGCGTCTCGCATGTCAATGATCATGCCATTGTCCAGGTCTAGACCGGAAGTGCTCATACCGTTATAAATAGCTGATCGCAGCTTGGCGATGAGTTCGCTAGAGTCCAAGCCTGCGTTATCTACTAATATGGTGGGAAGTTGTCGCAACGCGCGTGCAAATGCCTCAATGGCAAGAGCGCGCTTGCCGTCCTCGTTCTGGGCGGCATTGTCAACGGCCTTTGACATGATCATTTCCGAGCACCCACCACCAAGTACGGTCCGAGTTTCAATCACAGTCTGCGAGAGGACTGAGAGCGCGTCGTGAAGAGATCGTTCGGCTTCGTCGAGCAGTTGCTCTGTCGCACCGCGGAGAACGATAGTGCACGCCTCACCTGCTGCGACGCCAGAAAACTTCAAAAGTGTATCTTCGCCGATTATAATCTCTTCTATGAGATCGCAATGACCAACTTTGACCAACTCTGGATGATCGAATGTAGATGCAATTTCTCCGCCAGTCACTAACGCTAACCGTTCAATACCGTCAAAGTCTGCGTGCTCGATGGATACTATTCCAGCATCCGCAAACAGCTGTTCTGGCCAGTTGTAAATGAGCTGTCGATTAACAAAGCAGTTAATCCCGTGTGCTTTAATCTTCTCGACTTTTGCCTTCATTTTTTCCTAGATTTATGTTAATTTAGAGTTGCCTTATCCAATAGATAAACAGTGACATACTCTCTCTGCCCTCTCTAACTCCGCAAGCTTGCTTGTGGCATCGACTTTCACTCGAGCACCAAAGATCTTGACTTTGTCTGTGTCCATGGCTATATTGAGTGTTAATCCCCGAGTTGGGCGGCGAAAACAGTCACAGAGAAAACTCACGGGTATTGGCAATCAGAATTTTCGCATTTTCGAGCCGCTTTGGTTGATTGACTCCAATCTTCTTGTCCAAAATAAAACCTGCGTGCGCACAGCGTTAGATAACCTCGACCACCCAACAGATGTGCACTAAACTCACCCTCATCTAGGTACGAATCAATAAGTCGTCCACCAGCCTTCTTGATAACCTGAATATGATCCAGATTGGTGCTTCCCTTCAACCGCAACACGGCGTCAACGGCCAAATTGGCAAAGTGATCTTTATCTTGACTCAATATCTTCGAGCTCAACGTTGTCTTAGCAATGTCAATCAAGTCCTTTCTAAACGCGGCCGCGTCGTTGCTGTTATCAACCGCGGATTTTTGCAGCGCAGCCAAAGCAGCGTTCGCGGCAATCCTGTATCCTTCAATAATAGTCTGTGGGTGAATCTTCCGGTCAACAAGCTTCTCGGCCTCTCGCAGCAATTCCGCCGCCAGCACTGTTACAGATGTAGTACCGTCCCCAACCTCATCATCTTGCACTTTGGAAATATTGACAAGGACCTTCGCAGCCGCATTGTCTAGCGCAATCGACTTGAGAATTGTAGCACCGTCATTTGTGACAAGCACTTCGCCTGTTGAGGCGGATTGCAAGAGCTTGTCCATTCCTTTCGGACCCAGTGTTGTTTTGACTAAGTCACCCACAGCAATGGCACCGACAAAGGCGGAGAGACCTGTGGTAGAGATAATGCGTTAAATATTTTATACTGTTGCCTGTCGATCGCCAAAATCAGAGGACTTACGCGCATTCTCCGCTCGCTCCTCCGTAACTTGATCTCCGAAAATCTGAACCGACTAGCCAAAAACAGGGTTAGCAAAGCTATCGATTATTGATGCGAAGCTGATCTGGATAATTAGACGACATACCATCTCTGGGTCTTAAGGGTCTGCTGCGATGTTCTGAGCGATCTTGCAAACGCGTGGAGGCAACTCAGAATATTTTGAGGATACACATACTTTGGGCACGTGATTCTGAGAGAGTACAGTACCCAACTTGCTTACAGTTGTAACTTAACGTAAAGGTATTTAACTAGTTATATGTATTATTTGAAGCGAATTGTTAATTGGCGACAGGAGAGGGCGACCAGTCTTCAGGACAACTTTATAATTGGAACACTTTAGGATTTTTATAAGTGGCCGTTCATTTTCCTAACAACAGTGCGAATATTGTCCTGTTCGACCAATCTGCAGTCGCTGTGACCGCACTGTTCCAAACGTCCTTAACCGCCAATAAATTATACTGAAACAGTGACAACCCATATATTAGTATATGTAACAAAGTGAGTGTCCTGAGTAAATCTCTTTTATATACGTCCCAATACAAAAACACCCATTTTGACTTGTGACTTCATATTTGATCCGTTGTCAAACACCCGCCATTTATCCCATTGTACCACTTAGATGTTCAATTTCTTTCGGCGCCACTGTCGTCTCTTGGTATTGTATCTGGACGAATGATATTAGTTTTCCGAGCAGTTGATTCTGTGCTTCCGTCGTTGCCCATTCATACCTGATTGTGTTACCGGTCTTCAGCCTGAACCACTGAGGAACACGACCGTCCTGGTTCTGCGCCTTGGCAAGTTTTACTTTTGTTCTGAAAGACTTGTGGCTCTATAACGATTACTCTTGTCAGCTTCTATACCGGTCGCAAACCATGTCGAAACAATAATATTTATCCAATCAATAATCCACAGATAAATAATAATACCCGCGCCTGTTTCATCCACCCAATCCTGTCATTGCACACTATTGATGAAATCAACTTACCGGCATCTTGGCTCTACGAACAATGTCGAGGTATGTGAAAGAGGACTAAGAGCTCTGTATTCTAATGCACTGGATTGTTACCGCACGTACACTCAATGAATCGGCCGACAGGCTGTGTGACTGCTTTCGTAGTAGCCCTAAAAATTGTGTTTTGGTGTAGGGTTTCTTCGTTGCGGCGGCAACATTTCTGGTTAGGGTTATTCTGGTTGTTTCGTGCGGCTTTCCGAAGAAGCGAAGTGGCAACTTGATATAGTTAGATGGATAGCGTTTGTGACAAAGCCATAAGTTAAGCGGGTGATTACCCCAAAGTGAGTGGTATGCGCGATGAGGTATCTTTACCAAGTATGCAATAAGTTATATACTACAAGTGGAAGTTATAACAATTATGCCCCATCAGTTGCAATTACGGTTTCGGTGTGTAGTTAATTCATAAAATAACGTCCGATATATTTCTATGTACATTTATAACCCAATAGTACATCGCTCAAAACCGAGCGTTGATATATGCTCTGTTCTCCATAGCAATCTTGTGGATAGCGTTCTTTTTCTCGAGTGCCGCTCCAGTATCCACGGCCTGCCTGACCGCGACAAGAGTATCTCCTAATCGCACCCCAAAGGAAGGTGACGGTCGCTTCTCAGCTTCCTCTAGAATCCAATCCAAGGCCTTTCTGTGTCTCTGCCGAGCTGTCAACGCCTTCGGAACCGAGTACGTCTTGGCTCCAGACTTGACCTTCTTAATCTTAACAAGCGGCATGGTTTGCTCGACGACGTGCCGTAGAATCTTGACTGGATCCTCCTGCAATCGCATACGAACGATGACAAATGCCTCAGCAACAATTCGCTGAGCTCTCTGCTTTTTTCCATCCCGCATTATAAGGTTGACCAAATGTGATACAATCGGATCTTCAGCACTAGGCAACACAAATTCCTTGGCCTTCCGAGCCTGCACTGCCTGCCAATGCGGATCCTGGGGCCAGGGCTCAGTGGAGCTCTTTCTGTTTGCCGCTTCCACTTCCGCTTCTGCCAGTGCCAGCTTCTTCGCCAACACATCATCTCGAATCAGGTTGAGTTCCTCTGCCCCCGTTCGCTCGATGTATTCTTCAAGACGGAGACCGGAGAATCGAAGATTGATGAGATGACTCGCGACGCCGGCCAGAACGGGCTCGTTGGGCCTTGGACGTACATCTGATGACTTTGCTTCTTCCGGCAGGAGATCCTCACTGGGTTTGTTCGGCTGGCTCGCCTCCGATCCGCTTGATGCTGTTTTTTGAGCCGTTCCATTAGCCTCTTGTACGGACCCCGTTGCCTCCTCCATTGCATGGAAATGAGCTTCTCTTTGTAAGAACTCATCCACAGGGGTACCCTGCTCTTCAGCCTCTGTTGTCGGAAAGTCCACTATCCGTTCAATTTTCTCCGTTGTGTGTTGCTCCTTAGCCGGCATCTCAGTTGGCTGGTTCCGCTTTTCAGCTTCAGCCTTTAATACCTCAGGTGCACTCTCGACAGCTTCCACATCACGCGAGAGAATCTCACCTACGGGAGTTCCCTGTTCGACTTCTGGTGACTGCTCCTCCACAGGTTCTGTACTCTTCTGTTGTCCCTTCGATGTCTCATCTTTTGACTCGGAGTTCCCAATCGCCGACGTAGATGAAAAGGATCTTACTAACTGGGCGACTCGAATATGTCGTGAAATAGACATCCTCCGACTCTTGACAGATACATTCGAAGCAATTGATGTCACTGACGGAACCGCAATTGTTGAATAGACACATCGTGTCGACTTAGCTGCCGTTATCGAGGCTGGTATTCGAGCCGAAATTGTTCGTCCGACAGAGTACATTGTGAATGGATTGGTGTCCGCAACTGAGTAACGCCAGCATCAATCGACCAATTAGGTCACCGACGGCAAAATATATCTACCAAATCTCTCTCTGGGACCTTGCAGATCGCTCGATCGTAGCTCGGTGGGGTTTCGCAGGGAAAGAAAATTGTTGAAAGTTGCTGTCAAAAGCGTTTTTTTTTGGCGGGTAAAAAGTCCGGGCACGAGACCTAACCCACGCCGCAAATTTCGGCATACGATCTTAAGGTTGTCATCATCGTGCGTTGGATATCGTGATATATTACCTCATCGCACCTTTTGCCATCTAATCTGGATCAGTTTGGTTAAGATAGCGTGTCTCTTCTTCATTAATGCATACAACCTGCACTCAAATCTAGATGTAAGATGTTGTTTTCTGCCAAACTGATTTAAGCGGTGTAACTGACAGCTGCTAGAACTATAGCATCACTAGACCTGCCCATTTATGCTGGTTCAACTCATTGAGCTCTCGCGCCACTCAAATTTCTTGCACGAAAATTCACTTGCATTTGCCATATTCAAATCATTCAGCATATTTACGACATGGTGACGCCAATTTTTACCGGAAATTACCGGCACGGGCGACAAGTCAACCTGGCGCGATCGTCGGCCTCATCTCACCGAAGTTCACAGTCGATCTTGAAGGACGCGTCAGCAGCACGTGCACAGCGTGAAGAGCTGCGGAAACGAGAGCGAGCAGCGATTGCTATTCAATCGTTTTATCGCGGAAGGAGAGATGTTGCGCAGGCACGGGACTGCTTGAGGGAAGAGTTCATCAGACTGGCTGGACAACAAACTGTTGCCAGGAGTCCAGGCGATATTGCGGGCATGTTTGTTTTCTTTTTCGGAAAGGGCAACCCAGGCAGAACGTCTCAAGATGTTAGCCTTATTCCTGTTCTAGAGCGGATGATTAGTGCCGGCGATGGTTTATCGGAGGTTGACTCTAGTCGGGCAAGGAAACTAGCGCGTGTCTTACTCGGATGCCTCAGGAACATGGAGACAAATCAAGAGATCCAAGCTTCATGCTTAAGATTGCTCCGAATCATCCAGTCTAAGGTACCGCTGGAGGAAGTGATAGCTTCGTACAGTTCCCTCATCTCAGGGCTTCGTGATGATAGCGTATTAGCAAAAGTTGTGGAGAACGTAATTGTTGCAACTAAGTCAACTCCAGATAGAGGTCGTGCACGACTAGCCTATATCAAATATTTTCTGTCGACACCGTACCTGTTCGTGAATATCACCGAGATTGGTGTGCAGATGCAAATCCAAGAAGTGTTCAATTTTTCCGACGATGTTATTCCAAACATCGCCAATGCTGCTAGTCAAGTCTCTACGATTGCAACTCTTTACGAATCAGGAGCTGATCAGGATTCAAGACTAGAATGGCTCCTCGCGAATACTCTCTATATGTGGCGTCATCAGCGAATGCCGATGGTTCCAGTCATTACAATTCCTTTCATGCTCGCGTTGTCCAATATTTTGCGGGGCTTATCCGTGGGTGGGAGCAAGCGCCTTTCTAAGGCTTTGTCAAACTCTTCCGGAGATGTCGACCCGTTTGTGCTTGGCAATCTTGAGGTACTTAAAGATAGACAAAACATTGAAATGTCCATTTTACCAGTCGCAAGCATGTCATCTTCGAACGGAACAACCGCCCCAAGTCCTGAAGCTCTGCTCGCAATATGTCTTTACTTTGTTAGCTTGCTGCGGATATGGCCGTTAAAGAAAAGTGAAATTCGCTACTTCCTCTATCTCACTCCTGAATACACACTTCCACTTTTCTTCAGGACGCTGAAAGCATCGCACTTATTTGACACCATCATGTTCAAGAGCTTTGGGCCCATGGCCGTATCATCTGGTGGTACAAGTCTGTGGGCTTCAGGCACAAATGATGAATACCACGATATCGCCGTTCAAGAATGGGAAATCCTGTCTCTTTTCTTGGATATTTGCTGGCATTGGATGATAATGACAGACGATGATGAGTTTTTTGACGAGACGCAGTATGGACTGTCATTATCGGACGTGCGAGAACTCGGTGCATTTCTCAAGATTTTGGTGTTTCTAATTGTCTGTAATGAGGATACAACTGTCGTCATTCACCGTGGCCGGCAAATTAAGATTGGAGCTGGAGGAGATAATAATGTTGCGTTATCAAAGAGCAGCGCGTTAACGTTAACTAAAATCAAGACAAATGCCATTGGAATTATGCGTCAACTGGTTTACCGCGATTCCAGGCGGAGTTTCCTGAACAAGAAATATTGGTTAATGGAAGAACGCATTGACATTCCTGCATTCACCGCGCAAGCCATTATTGACGAAGACAGAATGGATCGGTATTTTGAACAAAATATGCTGGATATCAGCGATGAAACATCGGAATCTGAATTCGAGGAGCCAGACACCCGGTTTAGCTCGTCCTCTGCGCGTCGAGATCTGCGTGCCAAAATGATGGTCACACCTAGGATTGAGATTCTGCAAAAGATCCCGTTTATACTACCATTCGAAGCCAGAGTCGAAATTTTTGACCGCTCGTTAGACCATGACCGCGCGAAGCATGGATTGGACCGCGACTACGAACTACGATGGCGAAGACATAACGCTGAGATTCGACGAGGTCATATGCTTGAAGATGCGTTCAATCAGCTCAATGGACTTAGAAGTGAACTAAAGTCACTTATTGGTATTACATTTGTCAATGATTTCGGTGTTGAGGCTGGAATTGATGGTGGTGGTATCACCAAAGAATTCTTGGTCGGTGTGTGCAAGGAAGGCTTCGATCCAGCTACAGGGCTGTTCTTAGAGAATAGCCAGAATTTGCTGTATCCCAACCCAGCAGCGACAAGTCCTGAACAGTTACAGTATTTCGAGTTTCTTGGCCGTGTCATTGGCAAGGCATTGTATCAGGGCATTTTAGTCGAGGTTTCATTCGCCCAATTCTTCCTTAGCAAGTGGCAGGTGCAGAATAACACAGTATTTGGAACTGGCTTCCGTAATACGTTCGACGATTTGTGGAGCCTGGATCCTGAATTGTATCGTGGCTTGATCAAATTGAAGAACTACAGAGGCGATGTCGAGTCTGATTTCGGTCTAAATTTCACGATCACGAACTCGCATAATATCACGGTTGAGCTCATCCGCGATGGTGCTCATGTCGCGGTAACTGCGGCGAATAGACTACAATACATTCACGAAGTCGCAAATTACAAACTGAATAAGGAGCTTTATCGGCAGACACAAGCCTTTTTGTTTGGAATGAACGATTTGTTGTCGCCGACTTGGTTGGTTATGTTCAGTCCGAACGAAATGCAGACGTTGGTAGGTGGTGCGGCCTTACCGATTGATATTGACGATTGGAAGAAAAATACCGTTTATGGCGGGTTTTACGAGAAGGATGCCACTATCACATATTTCTGGGAGGTTATTGAGGAGCTAAATGATGAGTAAGTGCACGCCATAGACTTTCAATTCAAAAGAGGATGCAGTTAACGTTTGTTTAGGGACGTTCGGAGTGTTCTCAAATTTGTTACCTCGGTTTCCCGGGCACCGCTGCAGGGCTTCTCTTCGCTTAAGCCATCATTCACGATCCGCGAGTCTGGTTTGGCTCAGGAACGCCTTCCGACGGCGTCTACCTGTGTGAACATGTTGAAACTTCCGCGATATGAAACAAAAGAAAAGCTGAAGAATAAACTGCTGTTCGCAGTCACGGCAGGTGCGGGATTCGATTTATCGTAAATTTATTCTCTTTTGAAGTGCGTCATGACCATTTGTTCATTGATTTCTGGGTTGTCATTTGGGAAACTGGTATGAGTTGCATTTTGCTAAGGTGCTTGGTTATTATGGTTTTTTTTGTTGAATTATCCGCTGCTTCTTATATAACTAAGTTTGCGTTAAGAAGTTACGACTCCTACCTTTGAGCCACAGAGTAAGAAGTAGACCAAACAAATTATAATACGTTGTACAACATCCATCAGTTTAGTGCCCAAAAACAATATCGCGTGAACAATGATAATGAATTATCAATCTCAACTGCCTAGGTGTGACAGACAGGATAGCCAGTTGAGTTGAATATATCTTGCTCGTCACCGGTATTGATGTTAGTTGACAAGTAACGGATGACTGCAATAGGTACAGTTTTTGTTGATGCCAGACTTCAGAGACGTAAATAGTTATTTTACACGAATGACTAATTACCAAATACAATGCTTAAACACCAATATCATGGCAAAATAATAAGGCTCCCAGTTACCGGCTAACAAATCCCAATGCTCAGTAATATCAATTTCTAATAATACAATAATATGAACGAACTGTTATGTACATGCCTACACAAATGTATTCTTCAACCAAGAAATACTGTTGTGTGAGCCTCTACAGTGATTCAGTATCGGTATTTATACTTTCCGTCTCATCTGATCGCTGAGAGATCGTCTCTGCACTGCTTCCGCGTCTCTCATTCTTCGTTATCGCCTTCTGCCTACGCTCGGCAGTGGAGGTGAGTTTTTTATGCGCAATCAATCCATCCAAGTTCATATTCACGAATTTGGACGCTGCGGTAATCTGCTGCGCGCGACGGACTGTACCGGTCAGTGATAAATCAGCCTGTTTATATGTCTGCGTGTAGACGTTCAATGCAGTGTTCTCCAATCCTTCACCTTCTTTGCCTGTCGGATCAGCCAGGGCATTCGCTGGTACAAGTTCGGCGATTTCGTGAATAGTAAACTTGCGAAGATCATGCTTGGGACACCAGATCATGGGCGTCACAGCCCCCGTTTCGGAGCCAAGCTTAACTACCGAGACACTATCCCTTCGAGTACTTTTCACAGGTTGAACGTCGAAGCCGAATTTGTAGCGCGCTTTGAACGCACAACCAACGTGAACTAGATAAATATTTAGCAAATTGATCCACCTTCAGCACAGCGATTAGCCTTACATGGAACATGGCAAACAGCACATGACGTACAAGCTCCTTTCTGCAGATGACAAATTTCGCAAACGTCCAGGAACCTGTTCTTCGGAATCAAGCCAATGCCTTCCGCCGCATTCATTATGTACGAGTCTGTAAACTTGATTTCCGGCGTCCAAACAGCACATAAGACGTGAACCCAGTTGTTTCCAGAAGTGACCTTAAGGGGATCACGGGGGGACTTTTCAGAGTGAGGTGTTGCTTCGCATAGCTGAGCCGGACATAATGCACACTCGTACGTCTAAGTGACAGGTTAATAATACGACACGAAATAATGAACTATTTACTGCGTACCATTGAATGACAAGGATTTCTATCGTTTTGACAAGGCTCACAGAGCCACTTTTTCTTCGCCTCACGAACTCCATAACAGGACCTATGGACGCACATATGACAACCATGGCATCGCAGAAGCTTCTCCCGAGTTTGGACACCTCCGCATACCCCGCACGCAGTCATCACGGCAGTCGTGTCCAGCGTAGGTGCTGCTTTCTTCTTGGAAGCGCTAGATCCAGACGTAGGCATGGTGCCGTGAGCAACGGATGTGGAGCTTGCAGATCGTTTAATGACCATGTTCTTATTCTCCTGTTGACGTAACACATCTGCATTTCTGTCGTGCTCGACCTCGGATTCATAGTCCACTAAGCCAGAGGATTCGTCTGATTCGTACCTGTTTCCTTCGTCGAGCTCTCTCAGAAGTTCTTCCTCAACTTTCCGTTTCTGTCCACCCGAACCACGCTGAGTAGACTTTCTGAGAATCTCTATGGGATCCTCCCACACCACCGCGTATCGACGCCACAATTCTGCACAGCGAAGGCATAGCGCAACGGTTGGATTTGTCTTAGCTACCGGATAACCCGGGGCCCTGCGCCAAGCACGCGATTTATTAATCTTGCAGAACTTGCACTGGAAACCTTGTTTCTGATTCCTGCATTTGTCCATGTCGTATGCCGAGTCATCCTGTGAATCGGCAACATTGTCGACGAGAGGTTGCCCGTGGGAAGTCGATGGTATTGAAGGTTTGGCTGCTGATTCGTCGGCTTTGGGTTTAGTAACTTCTTTTTTCCCTTTTCTCCCTTCAAAGTGATCCCATATTGCGTGACCGTTCGGAGTCTTCTTCCAGAGGTAGTAGAATCGCACTATGTCTGCGGATGAGACGGTAGCTACCGCTCTCCATACTGGATGGAGCTCTGATCCGT
The DNA here is from genome assembly GCA_030556285.1 of Lipomyces yamadae. Classification (NCBI taxonomy): domain Eukaryota; kingdom Fungi; phylum Ascomycota; class Lipomycetes; order Lipomycetales; family Lipomycetaceae; genus Lipomyces; species Lipomyces yamadae. The sequence continues at coordinate 147,727 of JAKTPU010000006.1, read as the reverse complement.
ACTTCCGTACACCGTCCTCAAATCGTTTCACTTCAGTAGGCGTCAACGTGGGCTCCCTAAGACTTTTTCGAGTAAATTTCGACACCAGTTCAAGAGCTTTCTCCGTGTTGAAGTTACATTCCAGTAACGCACCAAGGGAACTGTCGATAAAATTTGGAGAGGTTGAGGTCATGCCAATAGCTGCAGCGTACATTTTAGTTTGTTCTAAGAACTTGAGCACACTAACTTCGGGAATATCCGTCGGTGTCTTCCAGAGTAATGTGGCTGTTTCGTCTCCGCCACGCTCGATGTAGCCAGTAGGCTTTTCTTGTACCCACGGGCCGTCCGCGAGTGATAATTGGCGACCAAGCGGAGTACTTGGTGTCGTACTGTCAGAAACCGGCGGAGTGTCCTCAATTCTGGCCGTAGAACCAGTAGTGGCATTCTTCTTGCTATATATGCGGTTTGTTTTCTTCTTTTTTAGCTTTGTCGGATCAGGCTCAATAAACTGCACAGGCCTTCCGCCCCAGTCGGGAACGACAGCCTGGTGCTTGTTACCAATCCGCGATGCCGCGTGAGGATAAATTCGATCATTGTTATCGAGAGCTTCTTCGAGCTTGCAATGAATTCCAAGATATCGATATGGCCACAGAGACAGCTCTTTCTTCTGTTCATCTGTGAGCTTGCTATCAGAAATTTTGAACTCGGCCGCCGTATGTGGCTTGAACTCCTCCTCCTCATCTGAACCAGTCATGACTACTTGGGAATTAGTTGAAGAGTCGTTAGAACTGTTTTCGCAATGCAGCTGCCCATTGTGGAGATTATCGGCTTCATCGCTAGTTCCCGGAAGAAGCTTGCCTTTGCTTTCAGTCATCTTGCGTTCTTGATCACGACTGCAAATTGCACAAGCCCACGCAAATCCACGAGTAGGTTTCTTGATCAGTGGCGGCCGAACGCAACTCATATGGTAGTCATTACCACAAACTGCACAGCAGACAGATTCGTCTGGAGGACACCATTGTTCGCATCGTGTACAGCTCCTTGCTGCGCTGCTGAGATCCTTTCCCCGTCCAATTTCCATAACTCCGTATTTGACTCTTTCACGTAATACCTTGCCAAATTCTTCTGGAACGTTGAGAATTTTCTCGGTCGGAATCAGCTCGTAGAATCGGCATATATATCTGTCGTACAGTTTGTCAAACCAGAACTGATCAGGAACTTTCCTATATTCGACGACGTCTTTGATATGAGCAGCGTGCGTCACGACGCATTTTCCTCGTATGCTGAGCAGTGGACAAATATCTGAATGCATTGTCGCGAAAAGTAGCCGAGAATCATTGGAGCGCGTGGGAATGTCTTTCGGTCGGTAGAACCAGTTGATTCGTAACTGATATGAATCGAGCACGGAAGAGGAAGAGTCAGCGACGACAGCCGATTTTTGAGACGGTTCGCGTCGTTCGACGAATTCCATAATTCGGCCAATGTAGTATGGTTCGCTTGGCGGCTCGGACACGAGATATATGCAGTCTGGTTTGTTAGCAGAATATCAAACTGTAAACAAGGATAGATTAATACCATTAGGTGCATATGTACTTCCATTCGCAAGTGCAAGTACCCCGTCCTTTGTTATTCGCGCGTCACTGAAGTCGAGCATGTTGGTGAAGGGCTCAGCATTGGCAGCGGACAGCCGCCGCCGCCGCCGCCTCCCGCTCGGTCTTATGCTCAAAATCTTAGGAATCGGACTAGAGCTTTTACTGTTGGAACTACTTGCGCTCCGGCTTCTGATTCCTGCTCCAGGGGCGATAGTCGTCGGGTCAGATCCGGAACCCAGATGCTTACCACCAGCAATTTTGGTTCCCGTGCTAGTGCTCGTTCCATTGACGCTGTTTCCGTTACGAAGTAAGCGCCTCTTTGATGTCGTGGTAGTGAGACTCTCAGACTTCGGTTGGGATGTGTGTGGTGCCCTGCTTGCTGCTACCACTGGCGTTCCGGGTGAAGACGTGGACAATTTGCGTTTCTTTGTCGATTTTTGAGTGCTTGGCTTTTTCGAACTGGCGCTCTTCACAAGTGACCCTTGACTGCTTGCGATATAAACAGAATAATTGGAGACTTCGTCAGGCTCCGTATCCTCATTGTAATTTACGCGGTCCGTACGGCCACGGTACCGCGTTCCATAAGGCGACCCCTTTTGATCTTGCGTATCGGTAGGGACTGTGGCCGTCGTAGAAATAGCGTTGATAGACTCATTCTGTAAGGCACCGTTCAGGTTAGATTGGATAGCCGACACTGATTCCTCGCCAGGGTCCATCGAAACTTTCGGAGAAAGGGCGATTGTGAAGTGTTGCTGGGAAGCGACCTCGATGCCGGATGCGTTGCCGACTGGCGGCGAAGACGGCATCGTGGTACTGCTATATGAATTGAAAAGTGGCTATGTCTGCGACGTGCCGGAGAGAGATTAGATAGGATAAGTATGGGTACCTGAGACCACCACTGTAGCCTTCACAGTGGGCGGTGGAAGTGGTCGAGGCCAGGCGGATGGAAGGAAGGGTGAAGGTATATAAAATGGGACCGAGACTATTACCTCGATCCGCACCTTCTCAACCTCACGTTCGACAGCAGCAGCAATATCTACGCCAGATCCGAATGGTCTACGAACAAACAATGATTTCCACAGTCGGCGGTCTCAGACGCATTGCAATTTTGTCACCACCTTACTCTACAAAAGGCAAATGGCAGCCATTACAAATTCAAAGCTATACTTTCAGACTGGTAAACTGTCCGAGGCACAAAGCAAAATTTTTTAAAACTGGCCCGACTGGGTGTAAGATATTCTCCGTCTATTTGTACAAATATATATCTTGATCTCCATGAAATTTGCTAGAGGAAACACTAACAGGCATGCGCATCAGAATCTTGTCGAAAGCCGAGGTACCCAACGCCAGTTCTTCAGATATCAGAGATATAATCAGACAACACCTTAGAAAATGCCGGTTCGCGGTCAGCAGAAACTAACGAGCTTGGAAAACGGCAACATTGCCTTGTTTGGCGTTCTTTTTATTGAAGTGCCCTCCTTAGAGTACTCACGACGTCGCGTCACGTTACTCCCGATGCAACCGTGTGGACTGTCTTCGTAGACTCAGCAATTGCAGTTCTGCACTATTATTTCATGCTACCAGCAACAAATAGAAGAGAGACCATTTACAAGCAGGTAGCATACACCTCACTGTCCAGTTGGTTCACACTTGCCGGACCCCTAGACGGAGAATAGCGCAATTCGGAGCAAAATCGTAGATTGTGAGAAATCGCTAGTAACACGCTCACCACACTTACGAATATCGAAATATCGTCAGCTGTTGCCCATGGAGTAAAGCTAACTATAGCATGAATGATGAGATCATTTGCCTTGTTCCAAAAATTACAAATGCAAAAACTTTCCGCCAAAGTCACGTTGGTATCCAAAATGCCGGGTAAGTCAGGCAGGGGTTGTAAACATAGCAACGGTTCCTGATATGGAGTTTTAAACACTTTGAACGCAGCTCTTTATCGTGTCATTATTGTTACCAAGTATCCGCTCAAACAGTTTCTAAATTCTGCACGACAGCATCGTATTATGATCCCAGAACGCCCTCCGAGTTCAGCTGCGCGCGTCTCGCGAAGGACATCGATGCAACCTCCATCTGCCTTGTCGCCGTCTCCGTCGCCTGCTCGGTCGCGAATGTCAAGGGTTTCCTCTGCCTACTCCAGATCTCCGTCCGCGGCTGGCGTGACGTCCCCCAGGCCGCCATCGGCTCGGGGTTTTGCTGATGAGCCTGTAGAATTTGGCGTGGGTGATCTCGTTTACGTTCCAGGTGGTCTGCGAGGAGTTGTGCTTTTTATCGGACAAGTCTCCGGAAAGAGCGGTGAATTCGCCGGCGTTGACCTTTTGGGTCCAGACGCAGACAAGGGAAAAAACAATGGGACAGTAAATGGGTATGCCGGGTCGCTTGTGCTCAATGGTGTTCAAGGCTAACTTTCTCAGTGTACGGTATTTCAACCCCTCCCACCCAACATCAGGCATCTTTGTGCCCATTACAAAGCTCAGCACAACCCCCACGAGTACAGTGACTCCGACTGGTACTCCGCGACCGGCATCGGTCTTATCTTCTCGTGCACCGTCGAGAGGATCCAGCCACCCAAACACTGCGAAATCTCCTATAAAGCCAGGGCAAGCAACTTCGTCAGCAGGTGGGTTACAAACTCCTGGCCGTCGTACGTCATTAGCAAATGTGGCTCCGTCGGGTCGCACTTCGCGGGCAGGCATGAACAGACCGTCTCTTGTCTTTTCACCGCCGTCGAATTCACAATCTGTATCAACGCCCACCATCTCACGCACATCCACCCCAACATTTGTGAAGCGGAAATCCGCTATCGGAACTGCACCCCGTACCGCATCTCGTTTGTCACGGTCAAATGTGTTGGCCAATTCAGCCGGTGTATCTGATGATGATAATGAGTCCGACATCATCACTAAATCATCTCTTCTCGCTGATCGGCACAGCGCAGAAACCTCCGCTCTACGGCTGGAATTGGAGCAGACATTGGCAAAGTTAGAAGCCAAAGAAGACGAGTTTGCTAAACAAAGCGCGATCTTACTGGACATGCAGAACACATTAGCTGAATTCCAAACCCTCTCGGAAGCGCCCAAAAATGACAGTGATAGCGAACGGGACATGCAACATCCGACACAGCGTGAGCTAGATTTACGGACATTGTTGCAAGATAAGGATGCGAGACTGGAGGCGCTGCAGCTAGAGCTCGATAACAAGCGAAACGAATTTCGCGATACTATGGAAACGCTTGAACAAGCCAATCTCGCAAGCATGCATGTTTATGAAGCACAACTAGAGGAATTAAGAAGTCAAATACAAGCGGCTAACGGCGTCGTTGGTGATATTCAGCCTTTAGAGAGCATGATATTGGAACTAGAAACAGGTCTAGAAGATACCCGCATTAACGAAAAGAAAGTTCGCGAAGAGCTCGACGGCGCTCGCGCCACCATTGCAGAAAAGGATGAGGTGATCAAAATGCTGCAAGAACAGTTAGGCACTGTGGCTGGTGGCGCAGATTTGGAGTCGTTCGGAGACAATGCACTTGCAAACGAGAAACTAGAACGAGAAAAGTTGGAGCAAGAAGTGGCACAGTTGGAACTTATAATTGAGAGTAAGGTTTTCCGTGAACAAGAACTTGACAAGGAGCTGGTGCAAGTTAGAGACCAACTCTCGGCTGCTTTGGACTCTCTGCGGAACGAAAAGGCCCAGAATGAGATCTTACAACAGCAGTTGCAGCACTCCCAAGATATGAGCATTCCGGCACATTCAAAAGGACCAACCTTCTTAAAAGAGCCACTAAAACCTACATCTAATATTAATTTGAATGGAAATGGTGGACATGGTAAATCTGAGAATAACCACGGTCGCGGAACTCTTTGGTGTGCGATATGTGAGACCGAAGGTATGTACACTAATAATAGCCTGATTTTGTCGCAAAACTAATTTTGCGATAAATTTAGGCCACGATATCATCGATTGCAAAGCTGGAGGATATGGCAGTGCCATCACCGGAAATCCTGTACCAGGAGTAACATCTGGTGGTCGACAATCTCCTATCAAAGGGTCACCAGTCAAGAAATTATGGTGTGCGTTGTGTGAACGTGATGGCCATTCTAGTATGGACTGTCCGTATGACGGCCTTTAATGGTAAGCCTTATGTAGCACAAGATTAGATTTGATCATAAGCTTGTAACACATTCTCATAAGCTTGTAACACATTCTCATAAGCTTGTAACACATTCTTGTAGAGTAGCTTGTAATATTATCTCACTTATTAATTGGACTTTGGCGAAGTATTAGTTCTACTTAATATCAACATTACATATAACTTACAGTCGTGTCTCCCAGTTTAGAGTTTCAATATGCGCCGCATGAACGCAAACCCTAAACCAAAACCTGAGAAAAGCGAGTCATTAACAAAGGCAGAGACGAGTTGAATAAGTTACCTAATAATGCATTCGGAGAATCAGGGAGAGTCGACCAACCATTCCTCTTTGGGACTAGCGTAATTTGAAGACCGTACTCATTCTTCTTTTATCAGTACCTCGGCTGCACCGCCATATTTATCTAGGGTAGACAAACTAACGTTTTATAATCGCATATCCACCTCTACCATTGTCAATTTTCAAACATCTTCACTCTCGGCCCTCAAAAAGGGAGAATATTTCAGACCACACTTTCTCGACTTCTTCATCAGCGCAATCGTGGTCTTGCCCGGCAAGTGATTCATCATCTTGTAAATCTGCCTCGAAATCCCTATTTCCAGTCGTACAAACAGCGCCTGGTTGGACCCTGTAACACTGAGTTTCTGTGTTCTGGCAATGTCCCGTTGGTTTAGTTTTTTTCCGGCTGTGTATAGTGTGCCAGACGACGAAGTGAGACCTCTCTTCATCGCCCCATGGCTCCCTTCAACTCGGGAGGTCGTACTAATTCCAAAGTTCAGGTGCTTTCGGATATGGATTTCTGCCCAGCGTTCACACTGGCCATTTTCCCACCACTGGCTTAGGAAATAGTTCACTGCGTCTGGCGGAAAGTCATTTTTCAGCGTTTCCAGTGCCTTCGCCTGGCTCTCCGTGTCTACCGCAGTCCCAATGGTCTTGACAGCTGTGTCAATTAATACAGGGACGCGTTCAGTCTTGTATACGCGTTATTACCCGCGTTTTAGTAGCCGGGTAATGGGGGTACTGACGACAAGAGAATGAGTACGGTCTTCAAATTACGCTAGCCCCTAAGAGGAATGGTTGGTCGACTCTCCATGATTCTCCGAATGCATTCGTGGTGAATCATGGCCCGCACTTTTCCTATGTAGCTGTGTTGCAGGAACGACGATTAGTAGAGACAACACCAAGTTGGCAATACTCAGAGTAACAAGGCGTATCACGATTTGCAATAAGCAAAATGCCTGCAGTGCAAAAAAGGATGAATATTTCATAACCACCATCAAAACTACCAATGCTGTGGCCCAATTTCAACGCTGTTCACGTCCACGCCAGGCTTGAACCAGCGCTCTTCCTCCGTGATCTTCATATCATTACCGCTCATCTGTCTTTATATCCAATCAGTCCGCGAGTCCAGTCTGCGAGTTCTAAACACATAGAAATTCTCACCGTTTCTGCATTCTTCCATCGGAAGCAAAGCTCCAATCCTCAAGGCCATACGTCCGGTACCAACTTTTCTCCTTCACATCATACCACTCGTACCAAAACTGCACAGCAATCTTATTGTCGGTAAACGCAAATAGCTCTTTCCGAAGACGATACTGGGTCTCCTTAGCCCATTTCTCTGTCAAAAATTGTTCAATCTCTGCATGACCATTCAAGAACGTCGTGCGATTACGCCAGATAGAGTCCTATAATCAGTCCATGAGTCCCGCCTTCGAGATCTACATACATGGAAATGCTCACCTCGGTGTACGCCTTGGTAACTCTCGCCGGGTCCCTAAGAAGTCAGATGCCGATCCAAAAAAAAAAAAGAGCCGGCACTTAAAACGCACATGGTATTCCAGAGATCCTGAGCAAACTTGACCTTCTTTTGCGCACTTTCTCGTGTGAATGGCGGAGTCAAAGACATTGTAGTGATTGTGATGCAGGACGAATGCGTTGGAGTAAATCGGGCAATTTGGACTGACTAATTACGCGGCGTAAAATTGCAGCATTAAATAGTGCTTGCACTCATTCAGTCTTGTTGCCGATGTCGGAAGATAATGCTTCGCGCATTCATCACACGGGTTAGATTAGGTTACAACTATATGTCACGTGATATCGACGTATATATAGATTGCCGCATTAGAATGTATCGAAGAACAAACACAAGGTAAAGCGTGGAGCCCCAAAACCGGAATAAACAAACCACCTAAGTTATGGTTAGCCTACGGATTACAGGATGTGGATGCTTGAGTCATGCGCTTTAAAGTTTAATACGTTTCGGCGACAGGAATTTTGATAACTAGGATACTCATTTCCACAACTACTAACACAAGATAACAAGCAAAGCAAACAAAGCGAAATCGACTCAAAAAATACAAACAACGAGGGGCTAAGGAAATACAAGCGTCACTGACAAACAAAGATACAAAGCGAACTTTTCAATCCACGCCCATACCCATTATTCCCCGTCCTGCCGTCATAATATCTGCATCACATTACTCCGACTCCTTATTTTTCAAGTAATCATCGTACACAGCAACAGCCTCTTGGATCTTGCCCTTCAATGCAGATTCATCTTCCAACAAGTTCAACAACTCGGCATTGTCCATTTCAAGCAGCATACCCGTAATCTTACCGGCCAACTGAGGCTGTTCTGCTTCGATTTTAGGGTACAGAGCCTCGCCTAGAACCTGCTTCTGGACTTCGGGAGCAGCCGCAGCAAGAGACGCCGCAGTGATGTCAGTTCCAGTGGGAACGGCAACGGGTGCAGCGGAATTATTAGCAGCGGGAGCTGGGGCAGGCACTGTGCCTTCGTCCTCCCTACGGTGAGGCTGATGATGTTGTCTGCCTCCTCGGGGTCCATTGGGCCGTCCCTGCTGGCCCTGGAACTGAGGATAATTGTTCGCCCGCTGGGGCCCGCGCCCACCTTGCGACTGCTGGGGAGGAACCTGTCCTGGACCACCCTGCTGTGGCATTTGTTGTGGTGCGACCTGACCTGGCATAGGAACAGGCGGCTGGCCGGGAATATATCCATTATAAGCCATTGGAGGAATACCATACATAGGGATTGGCTGACCATTAGGACCAGAGATACCACCTCGCTGCCACTGCTGTTGCGGGGGTACGCCCTGGCCAGGTCGGGATGGCATGCCGCCCTGCTGGAGAAGAATCTGCGGGTTGGCTCCAGGGAATGGAACACCACGGCCCGCAGGGACTGGGGGAATGAACCCTGCCGGCTGCTGGCCGGCTGCCGGTCCGTAGAATATAGGGTTAGGAAGATACTGGCCAGGCATGCCAGCGGCGGCAGCTTGCTGCTGAAGGCGGAGCTGATTGCGGGCCTGGATCTGCTGTTCAAGCTGAGACTTACGAACATCCTTGCGCTGAGCCAGAGCAACGTAGAGGGGCTTTCCATTGAGCATTCTCTGGTTCATTTCAGTGACTGCCTTTGTAGCCTCGTCCGGCGATGAGAAGCAAACGAAACCGAAACCCTTTGACTTGCCATTCTCATCACGCATAATCTTAGCAGATGTAATTGTCCCGTGCTCCGAGAATTCCTCACGAAGTTTGTCGTCATCAACGTCATCATCCAAGTTCTTAATGTACAAATTGACGCCCTGGTATTTGGACATCTTCTCGATGCGAGCAGCTTCGTACTGCTTACGCAGTTCCTCCTCACGCTCGTGCTTCTTCTGTGCACGACCAACATATAACTTCTTGCCGTTCAACTCAGACTCATTGAGCTCATCAACAGCTATTGACGCATCTTGATGATCCTCGAAGTTGACAAAGCCGAAACCACGGGACTTTCCCTCATCATCCTTAGCCAACGAAACAGACGTGATGGGACCGTATTTTTCGAACAAGGCCCTGAACTGTTCATCAGTAACATCAGCGTCGATGTTCTTGACGTAAACATTCGTAAAGTTTGCCTTCATCTCATCGAATTTAGACTGACGATCCTTCTTGGCGATGTGGTGGCCAACGAAGACCTTCTTGTCGTTCAGAAGCATACCATTGACGTGCTTGATAGCATTGTCAGCAGCCTCGGCCGTCTCATAGTGAACAAACCCATATCCTCGAGACTGACCATACTCGTCAACAGCGACTTTACATGACAAAATGTTGCCAAAAGCAGCAAACGTGTCATGGAGAGCCTTGTTGTCGATTGCAGTATCAAGATTCTTGATGAACACATTTCCAGCTCCAGTCTTGCGGAGAGACGGATCACGTTGAGACCACATAATACGGCAAGGACGGCCCTTGATCGAGGTGTAGTTTAATTCCTCCAAAGCTCGCTCGCCTACTTCACGTTAGAAGATCAAACTAAACCAACAACAGCTAACACCTGGATTGTCACTGACCATCAGCGGCATTATGGAAGTTCACATATGCATATCCGAGCGAACGCCTGGTGACGGCATCTCTACAGACACGGATCGACGCAACCGATCCAACCTGGTTGAAGAGTTCGAAAAGCATAGCCTCAGTGACAGTCGGCTCTAGCTCACCCACGTAGAGGGAAGCAGAGTGAGCGGGACCAGCCGCCGGAGTCGACGAGGGTGCCTCCTCCTTAGGCTCCTCGTTGGATCCATTGGTAGCAGGAACCTCAGCGCTCGGCTCAGTCGGAAGCTCAGCGGTTGAACCGACGGAGAGGTTCTTAAGATCCTCGGTGGCAGCAGCAACGGTAGCGTCGGACATTATATCTGAAATGCTATCCAATCTAGTTGAAATTGTGTGATTGAGATGCAATATTCTGTGAAACCAAGTAAGAACGAATTCACCAAGAAATGACCTGTCTTTGATGACGCGCAATACTCCGTACCTTCTGCGAGTGTCACGTACAATCTGGAGAAGCAAACAAAGATATATCAATCAAATGACAAATCTCGAGACGTTCAAGTTCACAACCTGGGAATGTATCTGACAAATTTGTCTCCTTTATCTTGCTGACGCAAAAATTTTCTTATGAGTTGTAAATTCCCAACCCAAGAAGTCACCACAATATAAAATAGCCGAAAGAATCAAAGCGAATCAGACGGCTGGTCAAGAGAAAACAATAAAAAGAACTTATTTTTCTTCTTTTAAAATTTTTTTGAGGTTTTTAGAGAAATGAATTAGAGGAGTGTGCGGGCGGATGGCGAATAGGCGGTGGGGTCATAAGAAGCGAAAAAATTAACAGGAGGCAAATTTGTGTGTTGGGTGGTAAGGGTGCAACAAATTCTGCAATAATTAAAGTTTGAAGTCCACGAACATTTGTGCGCTTAAAGCAGATCAATATCGGTCCCATATATTGAACTACTCTGGGTCTTCTAGTTGAAGATGCTGCAACTTTGTCTAGCTAAGAGATCAGTGAGCACCAGTATAATATAGTCGATATCAGGGCGAAGTTAGTCAGCATCAATGATAACGTTGGAATTCTGTAATTGGGTTGTTTCTTGATGCGGGGAATTCGAGATGCTTTATGGTGGTAGTTCTACTAATATACATGCAACTCAAAGTCACTAATGTGGTGTTCCTGTATCCGTACTGTTCTCACTCTGGCCTGTAGATGCCGTCAATGCTGCCTGCTGTTCCTTGACCAGGTCGTAATACATCTTCGCAGCAGATTGCAGTGCATTGAGAGTAATTTTAACATATCCTTGCACTCGCTTCTTCTCTTGCGCCGATTTGGCCGGATCTTGAGATGCATTCTCGGTCATATGTCGGTCCACTATAGCATCCAATCGTATCTTACTCTTCTCTACAGAACTGACAAGAAGTGGCAGAGCCGACACGGCGCGTGACGGCTCTCCTGACAACAGCGCAGACCAGAAGTGGTGAAGGAATTCTATGGCTGTTGTATGAGACAGTTTCATATCACGCAACGTAGAGGCGTCGCCTGCTGGTGTCACCGAATCGTCACCGTCGCGCCTATTACCTTCCGTATGCCGTCGCGAGTGAATGAGATTGAACACTTGCGACTGCGCATGAGATATTGAAGACGAAGATGGAACTGCTGATGACAGAAGTGCAGGTAATGACCCTGCCGAACCCGCAAGACCGTCTATCATAGACTCTAACACTTTGGGTGCTCCCAAGTCAGTGCCGTCCGCCGGCAATTCGTCGGCAGCTTTGCCAGCGGTTGACGCATATAAGGAATCAGTACTCCGATGTAGATGCAATCCAATATGAGAAACCGATGGTGCAGGCTCCAGATCTTGAAGGGCCAATTCCCTCTGTTTAAGCTGTTCTTGCTCTTCGAACGGCTGTTGTGCTTCTCTTCGCAGTTGTTAGCTCATAACGTCTTGCTTAGTAGAGATTATGCATACCCTTCCACACTTTCCACTATCTTTTGACTTAATTTGTTAATTGTTCTTATTATGGAGAGCGTATCCTTGTGCGTCGTTTGCCTCATTGTTATATCAGGTCGATTCCCAGCTCTCTACATGTTATGATGAGCATTGGCGCTATGAGATTCCATTTATGTCGCTCACCTGACTGTCGTCCATCTCATTTGCTTCGACGTCGACAAATCTCATAATCTTCGCATTTTCATTCAATTCACGCTGCTCCGCTGTCATTCCATACTCGTCAAGATCCAGATATTTGTCCATGATGTTGTCTTGCGCATCATTCAATCCGATTTTTTCGCCCCGTAGCTTGCGACATAACTTCGATAAGAAAAACCTTGACCAGAATGTTGTTTCAACTAACGGAGGAACATTCTCGTCGTATGCCCGTCGGACAACCGGGTATTGTGCGAATATATCTCTAATTTTGTCGGGGGATAATGAAACCTTCACTTGAGCTGTACCGGCACCTCCGCCTGTAGCTTCCGATTGCGTGGTACTCACAGGCTTAACCGTGGCCAGAACATTATATGGTCCACGCCGCTGGGCAAGAACCAATGAATGCATTCGCAATAAGGGAATCCGCGGTCGCCAGAACTCGTCAGATGGCAGTTTCTGTTGGAGAACGGCGTCTAAAAACTGCTGTTGAAGATCGCCGTTCGATTTTAAAAGGCTTTGCTGGAGTACCGTATCCGCAAGCAAGCTTGAATCACTCAAGCCTTTTGACGGTATTGCTAGCTTCCTGGTGGGATCAGATTTGGAAGCAGCTCCTGGAGTAGCTGGGACAGGTGTTAGAGGACCAGACGGTGATTGCGGGGCCGACGACGAAGACGATGCTGCTTTTGCAGCTGAAAGAACCGCTTTTAGGGCCTCTAAGTTCGCTCGCGTTGGTAACTCAAATGTGAACTGTGTATGAGATGTAGTTGTTATCCGCAATCTCGCTTTCGCATGCGTGGCCGGAGATGCTTGCAAACCTGTGAACTAGATTACTTTCCGTGTCCTCACGACCCGATATAGATTCCGACTTAAGAAGTCAAACATGAGTGCACGTACCGGCTATATCATCGAGTCTAACAACAACTGTGCCATTTACCGACGCACCGCCGTTGGCGTCAATGGCATCGAGTGGTGCAACAGATGGACTCCATTCGACAACGTTTCGGCCAGATGATACTCTGATCGTACCTTTCTTTCCTGAATACAAGGCCGGCACCGAAAATGGTGCCTGCATATTGGTAATTTTATCTGCCCGATTGTCCTTAATCAAGCTTGTGGAGTTTCAGATCATGCAATTAAAATAGCCGTGGTTGAGCCTCGTTGTTAACGGCGTTCGCCAAACTTTCTTTGTGCGAGTAAACTTAGCGACACCTCGCAGAAAAAAGTATATGATCGTGTACTCTGCCGGGGCACACTATCGAAGCAGTCTTCGTTTCTTTATGCCGGAAGCATAAATTATGACGGATGACCACAGGTCAGTCCTTTCTTTGGAAGTTTCTAAGTCGTGTCCAGCGGGCTATGCAATTCAGATCAAGGACTACTTAACTGACTAACTCACAGAGCTTCAAACAACTCCAACTGGCGACGCCGCCCGACGCAACCGTCCCAGGAGCAACAGCCACAGGGACCAAATCAGCAGCGGCAAGGCGACAATCATGGATATGCACCTATGCAGCATGTTCCCGTTAGAGGCTTCAACACAAGCGACGTCGAGGAGTATTTGAACCGAGGATATGCGGCCGCTTTGGAGCAGGCTAGAAACTCCGACAAGGGCGAAAATCCAAAAACTAAGGTCACTATCTACCAGACGGACCAGAAAGGCTGGAGTACGTCTTCAAAAGGCACCGCATGGGGACAACGAGGTACGATTGTTGTCAAGCCCGATGTGGCTTGTCCATTTGCATGTTCTAACATTTGGTGATTATTTAGCTCATCTTACCGCCAAGGGAACTGCTGTTCTAAGTGACTTGCGACGAGGTTTACAAAACTTGCAGGACTAGATTTCATAAAAAATTTGTGAACATGACGGATGACACTAAAACGATCCGCTCCAATCCAAAATTGACAGTATCTGGTGTTCCGGTGTGTTTTTTATTGAGGAATTTGTTTACGATATATGTCTGAAAAGTTGATGTCAATACAATGCAAACTACCATTGATTGTCAAGAATCAAGGATGTTAACGTACATCGCTATAGTTCTTCAACTATCGGAACACAGCCAATTCTCCGAATATTCCAACAAGATGCCAAAAGCAAGTCCAATTAACCAAACACATATGTCATACGCCAAGCACTAATCCCTAATAATATAAGCCACAATACTGTATATGACGAACACAGCTAATGTAATACAACTCGCACGCCTCGCAAATCACCGAATTCCAATTTCGAGAAGGAGGGCTCCCGGCTTTGATATATGTAAAGCAATGATCTGCCCTACATAAGGCTAGACGGTGTCTGCAGGATTGACGCTCAAAATGGTCGGAACAACATCGTAAGGATGGACATCGTGCATATCCAGAGGATCGAAGAACAACAACTCGTCCGCGAGTTGGTTCACGACATCGCGATCAATGAGATCGTAGTCTAGCTGGCGCTGCCATCGAAAATGACGTGCGCACTGTAGAAGTTCTTGTGGAGAAAACACATATTCACGATATGGATCAGCCGCACCCTGTCGTCGCGTAGACTCGGCGCTTGTCGGGGAATGTCCATTGTCCGGTGGTGATTTCAATCCTTGAGCTGGAACACGATGCGCATAGTGGCAATCGTTGCCGAACTGGCACGAGCGAGTCGCGGTGAAATATTTGCACGGTATATGCTTTAGAGTTGCGAGGTATGCAGCAACAATCTCTTGCTTCGTCAACTGTTCCCTGTGTTCACCAGAATTTTCGTGGGTATGCACGGTCGCTTTTGCCGGAAGATGTGAGGATGGAACAATGAAGTCTGATGGAGTGCGGCAGAGGGGACAACACTTGTTGAGTCGAACTTCCGTTCGGCGACGGTCCGCACGCAACGAATTACGGGCCAGGGCACTGTTGACTTCTACTGAATAAATGTCTTCGTCCTCATTATGCCCGCCCGAGCCTAGGAACTGTCGAGTGGCCATGCCCGAGGTCGTCCGCCATTCCCGGATACACGGCAGGCAAAACACATGATCGCAACTGAGGAGGAGACCAAATACTGCTGGTACTTCAAGACAAATAGCACACTTGTCGACGTCCTCGTCGTCTTCTAATGCCTGCTTATGAAGACCATCGCTCACAATAGATGTTGCTGTGGTGAACACTTCTGAGCTATTTTCTCCACGACCAGTCACTTCCTTGGTTTCGGAAGAGTCAAACAATTCATCGGCTGCTTTCGTAGCCAAAGATATGTCTGACTTCGAACCTCTTGCTGAATAACCTGATAAGCTTTTGCAGTTTTCGTGATTGAACCAACACGAGTTTCCACGTCGACAAACACCAGATCTAAAGAACTTGCATGGTACTTCCTTAGGAGGCAAATTCACGCGCCTACTCCGTGGTTGAGCCATTGGGGGGGACAGATTGCGAGAGGTGGTTACTCGCACATTGGCGGCCCGGGTTGTGTGGGGTTCCGTCACCCAGCCTTCTTATGTCAATGTAGCTTGGAGATTTAAAACCGTATACGGAAATTTTGCACCGAACTTGCGCGTCTATGCGATGGAATTGGGAGTTTACCAGAGTAATTGGGAGTTCTACAACCCAAAACTTTTTCTGCTTGGACAATCTCATTGGAAACAGTGCGCGATCAGTTAAACATAGTATTCCAAGAATGGGCGACTTAGCTACAGACTTGGAGAAAAAAATCCCTACGGAAGAACATATATCTCGCCTAAGGGCCGTGATCTCATCGGTGGACGCAACGTCGAAAAGTATTGATGATCTTCTGCAGTCAGATGATATTGCGAGTCTCGGCAAAGGCTCTCCCGGAATTTCATTGCTTGGACTGAAGGCAGATACTATGGCTAGCTATGTCCATCATCTGGGATTGAGATCTCTCTTTGCATTGTCCCAAGTAGCGGGCGATAAGTTGACGCATGGCCAACCCGCTGACGATGATGAGGACCATGTTGAGGTCTCGATGGATTCGACGCATTTGGACAGCGCCATCCGACAACTGCTGGTGACCGACAGAATTATTCTGGAACGAGGAGTTCGCCCTTTGGAGAAGAAAATAGAGTACCAGATCCAGAAATTATTAAGGGCCGCAGCGACTGCTCCGTCAAAGAGAAGCATGGCGGCTGATGTCGATGCTAGTGACAGCGAAAACTCAGCTGCTGATGAAGAGGGAGCAGTGTCAGGGGCGGGAGAGGCCGGCATTAATGGCGACGAGGAAGAGGATGAGGAGGAAGACGATCTACCGCTTGCCTACAAGCCGCGACCGAACCTGTTAATAGCTGATACACCAAGCCAATCATTGGCGTCTGGCCCATCGTCCAAGAAATACGTCCCACCAAAGATTAATCCTACAAAGCTTCCATCGACAAAGGCGCTTGCAGGTCAAGCAGCAACTAAGCAGACAAACCGGATACGCAGAAACCAAGCACTTGAGGAATATCTGCAAGAGACGACATCTACAGCTCCCGAGGCTGCTCCATCGGTCGGCACGAATGTTCTAGGGCACGGACGCGGTGGCACTAGGACGCAACGAGCGCAGGCGAACGACGACAGGATTCGTGGATATGAAGAAGCGAATTTTGTAAGATTACAGGACGATGGAAAGCAAAAGCGCAAGAAGCCGCGGCGAGATGAGTTTATGGGAGAAAACTGGGATCTCGGCACTGTCAACTATGGCGCCGTCAAGCGTAAGAAAAAGAGTGTTTGGGATAGAAATAGGTGAGCGGCTGGCTACTCAACAACTGGATTTTGTTGGATTCATGTACAATGTAGAGCACAGTAGAAAATGTTGGCATGTACGATAGACATTGAATGAAACGTACCATATAAAACAATTATAATCTACAATCTGCCAAGAGATGAGAAGTCAACGTGCTAAGCGTCCCTCCACTCCTATTCGGTCTACTACGCCTGTTCCAAACCGGTTGCGATAATGTACAAAATGCAAAATAAACTAATCGACTTTAGCTAAACTCAGACTCGAAACGCCTTCCCTCAAATTATTGTTGAACTTCGGCATGGTGCGGCGATAATGCTTTGATTTTTTGAGCTTCTTTCTGGCAACCATCACAGGAACACTACTCTTTGTTACCAAATAATTGGAGAAGCTACCAAGCAAAACGCCCTTCAACGCGGACCGACCACGTGATCCAAGAATGACCATCGTTGGTGACAGGTAATCGATCACGTCGCAAAGTAGGTGCTTTGGCGACTTGCAATGCATAACTTCCACGACGCACTCTACTTGCAGCCGAGTCTTCTTCAGCAGCTTCACAATTACCGATGTAATTTCTTTCGCAGCGGTGATTCTCTCCTGCTCTAATGTAGGAGCTGCAGCAAACTCGTCGCCTATCGACGTGGATGGCGCAGATGGCGCGTCCTCAGGCTCTTCAATGGCAAACACCGCATACATCAGATTACCATCTCGTAGAATTGTGCCAATGGTCCACTCGAGAGCGTAGAGAGACTCTGCAGATGAATCGGTAGCCACAATATAGGAGCGCTTCTTTAGCATTGGATCCTTACTGATTGTCTCATAGTCTCCTCGAGTTATGGTTGTCAAAACACGTCCAGCTGCCGAGTTAGTTTCTATGTCGGAAACTTTAATCGGCAAGTTGACAGCTTTCTTAATATCATTAGCTTCCTCGTTATCGGATGTATAAGGTGAGTTGAATGACTTGGTCGCATCTTCTACAAGGTCGAAAGCTGTCTTTGGATGAATGAGATGTTTCTTGTAAGAGGCTGCTCCATCAATATGTGACGGTGGCGGCGGTGCAATGAGCGACTGTACAGTGTACTTCTTGGCGGAAGAGACTGCCTTCCGTTCTTCCTCCATAGCTGCCAACAGGCTTTGAGGTCGCCTGGCGTTGCTTGTCTTCCCCAATTTTGAAACCTGCTCCTCTATATCAGAGTCATCAGAGTTATCATTATCCTCCTCTGAAGACGACGACGATTCAATGGCACCCTCATCAGACTCATCCTTTTCTAGCCGAGTATCTACCGATGGTGACCGCTTGGAAGCTAACGCTGCAAGTTTCCCACCAGATTTTAACAGCGCCGAATTGGAAAGGCGCCGGTACGCATTAGAGAAATCCTCTTCTGATTGCTGTGAGACCGACTGTCGCCTTGTGGCAGTCGGTGAGAGTGACCGATTCGAATTTGACATTGTAGGCGACAGCGAGCCACCTCCAGAGAGTTGCGGTGATTGTGTTGGCGAGCCTAGCCCAGCAGAAGGTTGTGACTGCGACTGGAACTGGGACATGTATGCTCGAACGGCTTGTTCGTCATCCGCAGACCTGTACCTTCGTAGTGACCCACCATCGGAATACGACCCAAATGACGAAGCGCGGGGATGCTGAGTTGCTATAGAGGAGGAACCGGTTCCTAGAATTGGATATGGTGGTAGCTCTGGGCCAGCTGATGGTAAAAGCATCGATGAGCTCGGTATGGAACCTGTCGATGGCCGCCGTTGACGGTCTGAGACCGGTGGTGGCACTGACATGCTAATTAATTCAGAAACTGACGTTGAAGAAAGTAACAGCTCTTGAGCAGCCGGAGAGAGACTGTGAAAATTCTTGACGAGCGACGAGGGCGTAATCATGGCTCCTGACGAAGAAGGTACTCCTCCAGATCCGCCGCGACCTTCTGATTGCGATCTCGAGTTCCGCGATCTCATCGGCGAAGCTGAACGGGAAGTTCTCGGTGCGACTGACAACGGCTCGGAAGTGTCCGGCTTCTTGGCTCCAAGGAGCTTCAGAATTTCCAAACGCTCCTCTTCCAATGCTGATTCCAGTGACATCCTTACGTCTTGTTATGATATGAAAACGAGTGTATTTATATAAGTGCTGCCAGCAGACCTGGACTGAGAAGAGTCTGAGAGTACACGCGACAGATGTGGGCCGGGACTAGCCAGGGCTTTGTTGGCTTCATAGCCAACAAAGCGCTTTCATGTTTCAGCCTCAGGTGCAAAATATATTTACGGTTATCGCGCGAGGAGAAGCACAGGCCAAAGTGTAGTCCAATTTAACATTACGTAGTGATATAACTAATTGAAATAAAGAGCAAAGAAGATAAATAGATAACTAATATCCACAGTTAATTCCGGGTGAAATAACTGAATATGCATTGTTAATATCTGCATTGGCGCTCAGGGTACGTCACCGTCGTTATCGCAGTCGCGGGTCGCAGCCGAAGGAATCTGAATGACAGGTGAATAATAATTCACTTTATCACTGACAAAGTTTGGCACTTCCATTAATATTCGTCAATGTCGTTATACGGAATGCAGAATAATAGAGTTACTTACTATGTCATATTTTACTTTATGGGTTAGCAGGTTGGTCAAGTTGTCGACTTGGCGTCCTTCGGTCATTATATATTAATATATCGTCCATTGTTAAACGCTAGGTCAGTGCACAAAATATTGAATAGCCCAATCCATCTCAAACCCCAAATCTACGATCTTATTTTAATCAAGAAGGACGAGTTGATTTTGTTCTGCGCATCATGTTTTACCTTAATATTATCCTTTACTAGTTATCCTTTACTTATTCTAATCTATGGCTCCTTTTCTCAGTTATTCAATATGATACATAGTTCGGATTACGCTTTTTCTTCAAACTTTCTCGTCGGCGACGTGATATACAAAAATCCAGTCCAAAGAAGTTCCATAGAACCACACTTTAAAGCCGCCATTGGTTTTTTTAATAACTGTACAAAATATTAATATTTTACTTTGAAGCTTAGTTAAATCATCTGGGATATTATTGTACTTTCTTACAGATCGAGACAGTGAAAAGAATATTTACTGACACTGCGAGTGGTTCTTTTTTGAATCTGTTCGATTTCTATATATTACACCAATTGCTGTATGCCTGTATCGTAGAATAGAAGTTAATAAAATTTTTTTTTTTTAGTTTCTGCGGTAAATAATTAAAGCCACGCGTATTCATTGCAGTGTTTTCCATGTGGGAATAGAGAACTTCCAGACAAGGAATTCATCGACCTTAGTGAAAAGGGGTAACACAAACTTTATCCACCCAAATGTGACGAGCATGAGTCACATTAGTTGCTTTCTTTCAACACATCAGAATCAATAATATTCAGATATTAATTGAATTTTTTCGTATTTTTGTTAGATAGATATTATTGTTCTATTTTATAAGTCGGTATCTTATTAGTAGCTAATAAGCATGCGCTTGCTGCAAATTTCCAACGTAGACGCGTACTTAGTGTATGCAATCTTGTAAAGATTTGGTGGAGAAACCCGAAAAAAAAAAACTTTTGGAGCACACGACATCTCAGAATTTTCCGACCACCTTCGGCAACTCGTATAATTTCGCAGAATTCTTCTCCAGTTCAGCTCTTCTTAATTTTGAGACCCCCCATCTCTGCAAAGTAGAGTGCTGAAGAAGTACGAAATGCCGCGGTTAATTCTTCTTCGGACGCCGGCAACTCTGTTGACCGCCTCGGCTAATCGGGCGATCCGGTTGCAAGGTACATCCTCGACATTCCCTGTCTCTCGAGGTCTTTCTCTTCTGAGACTAGCCCGCAAGTTTTCGTCGGCGACATGTTGCAGGGATTCAGAACCTGCTGTGAAAATTGCCGACAAGAGGGGACCGTATCAGGGGGCTTCAACGATCATTCCTAACGCGGCACCGAATCTCGTTAATGTGTCCAAGGTTTTGGTGGTTGGTTCCGGTGCCTTGAGCATCGGACAGGCTGGCGAGTTTGATTATTCCGGTACGTGATCATTTACAAAATAAAGAACCATGAACCGCGTGGTTAGCGTAAGGCGTGGATCAAAACTCGAAACAAAGAGTCATGCACATCAGTTCTTAATGCCATCATACAGGTTCACAAGCTATTAAAGCTCTACAGGAAGCCTCGAAAAAGTCCATCTTGATTAATCCGAATATTGCAACCAACCAGACTTCTCATGCTTTGGCGGACGAGATTTACTATCTTCCTGTGGGTTCACGATGACGATATGGAGCGCTTTAATAAGCTAACGGATATAGGTTACCCCGGAGTATATTACATATGTCATCGAACGCGAGCGTCCTGATGGTATCCTTTTGACATTCGGCGGCCAGACCGGCTTGAACGTCGGTGTCCAGCTCGATAAAATGGGTGTCTTTGACCGATATGGCGTTAAAGTTCTTGGTACCCCTATCAAGACCCTGGAAACCTCTGAAGATCGTGATCTGTTCGCTAAAGCTTTGAAGGAGATTGACATCCCTATTGCTGAGTCAATCGCTGTTTCTACTGTTGATGACGCACTCGCTGCTGCTGAAACTGTTGGCTATCCGATAATCGTACGGTCCGCTTATGCCCTTGGTGGCTTAGGATCTGGATTTGCCAACGATCCCACCGAACTTCGAAATTTGGCGTCTCAGAGTTTAAGTCTTTCACCCCAGATCTTGGTTGAGAAATCACTCAAAGGATGGAAGGAGGTCGAATATGAGGTGGTCCGAGACTCTGCTGGCAATTGCATTACTGTCTGCAACATGGAGAACTTCGATCCCCTTGGCATTCATACCGGTGACTCGATCGTTGTCGCACCTTCTCAGACTTTGTCCGATGAAGAGTATCACATGCTCCGATCAGCCGCCATTAAGATTATCCGTCACTTGGGTGTGGTCGGTGAATGCAACGTTCAGTACGCCCTTCAGCCGGATGGACTGGATTACCGCGTCATTGAGGTCAACGCTCGTCTCTCGCGTTCATCTGCTCTTGCGTCCAAGGCTACTGGCTATCCTCTTGCTTACACTGCTGCCAAGATTGCACTAGGCCACACGCTTCCCGATCTGCCCAATCACGTTACCAAAACTACTTCAGCCAACTTCGAACCATCTCTCGACTATATTGTCACAAAGATTCCACGATGGGATCTTTCGAAGTTCCAACATGTTAAACGCGACATCGGCTCGTCCATGAAGTCAGTCGGAGAAGTCATGGCTATTGGTCGTACATTCGAAGAGTCTATCCAAAAAGCGATTCGTCAGGTCGATCCATCTTTCGTTGGATTTCAAGGAGCGCAATTCGAAGATCTCGACGCGGCTCTCGCAAACCCAAGTGATCGTCGATGGCTCGCAGTAGGCCAGGCTCTGT
This sequence comes from Lipomyces yamadae, assembly GCA_030556285.1. NCBI lineage: Eukaryota > Fungi > Ascomycota > Lipomycetes > Lipomycetales > Lipomycetaceae > Lipomyces > Lipomyces yamadae. The sequence continues at coordinate 125,434 of JAKTPU010000006.1, read as the reverse complement.
TGCACGAAAACTACACCGTCGAGCGTGTTCACGAGCTCACCAAAATTGACAAATGGTTTTTGTACAAGCTGATGAATATTGTAGACATGCAGAAGAAGATTGAGAGCATTGGTTCACTGTACGGACTCACAAAGGATGTTCTCTTGCAAGCGAAGAAGCTCGGCTTCTCAGATAAGCAGATTGCACTTGCGGTCGGGTCTTCGGAAGATGAAGTGCGCGCACGCAGAAAAGGATATGATATCATGCCGTTTGTCAAGAAGATCGATACTCTCGCTGCCGAATTTCCTGCTGACACCAACTATCTGTACACTACCTACAACGCCACGCAGTCCGATATTACTTTTGACGAACATGGCACGATGGTTCTCGGCTCTGGTGTCTATCGTATTGGTTCCTCGGTCGAGTTCGATTGGTGCGCTGTTAGTACTGCTCGCGCGCTCCGTGATTCTGGAAAGAGAACAATTATGATCAACTATAACCCGGAGACAGTCTCAACTGATTTCGATGAAGTTGACAGACTTTACTTTGAGGAACTCTCGTACGAGCGAGTCATGGACATCTACGAGCTTGAGAATGCTAAAGGCGTTGTTGTTTCCGTCGGGGGACAACTTCCTCAGAACATCGCGCTCAAGCTTCAGAGTTCTGGTTGCAAGGTTCTCGGCACCGATCCTAAAGATATTGACAGGGCTGAAGACAGACATAAATTTTCATCGACTCTGGATTCGATAGGCGTCGACCAGCCAGCTTGGAAGGAACTTTCGTCTCTCCAGGCTGCCAAGGATTTCGCCGAGACTGTTGGCTACCCCGTACTTGTTCGTCCCTCTTACGTGCTCTCAGGCGCTGCGATGGCGGTTATCCGGGACGAATCCGAACTCATTGAGAAGCTGACTCTCGCAACTAATGTTTCACCTGACCACCCGGTTGTTATCAGCAAGTTCATCGAGGGTGCGCAAGAAATTGATGTGGATGCTGTTGCCTACAACGGACAAGTTCTCGTTCACGCTGTCTCGGAGCATGTCGAGAACGCGGGTATTCACTCTGGTGATGCTACTCTTGTGCTTCCTCCAGAATCAATAGACAATGCCACCCTTACGCGATTGAAGGAGATCTCCGACAATGTTGCGAGCGCTTTTAAGATTTCGGGTCCCTTTAACATGCAAATAATCAAAGCTGATAATCCTGAACATCCAGACCTGCCAGATCTGAAAGTCATCGAGTGTAATCTTCGAGCGTCTCGATCATTTCCGTTCGTTTCTAAGGTTCTTGGAGTCAACTTCATCGATGTCGCCGCGAAAGCCTTGCTCGGTAAGGATGTTCCCGAACCAGTTGATTTGATGTCACAAAAGCGAGGCTACGTTGCTGTCAAGGTTCCTCAGTTCTCTTTCACTCGTCTGGCAGGGGCTGATCCCTTCCTTGGAGTCGAGATGGCATCTACTGGAGAAGTTGCTTGCTTTGGCCGTGACTTGCACGAGGCATATTGGACGTCAATGCAGGCTACAATGAATTTCAAGCTCCCTGTTCCTCCGGCCGGCCTTCTCTTCGGTGGTGACATCAACGCCAAGCCATTGGGTCAGGTCGCCAAGATTCTTGCGCCGATGGGATACAAGATCTATGTCGCGTCTAAGGCTGTCCGCAAGTACCTTGAAGCCGCACTCGCTGACGTTACCGTTGAGGGCAAGCCAATCGAGATCGCTGTGATTGAGTTCCCAAAGACCGATAAGCGCAAACTCAGAGAAGTGTTTCAAAAATACGATATTCGAAGTGTTTTCAACCTCGCCAAGGCCCGAGCCGAGGACTTGTTAGATGAGGACTATATTATGAGAAGAAATGCCATTGATTTCGCAATTCCGTTGTTTAACGAGCCACGGACTGCAGTTTTGTTTGCTGAGTGCTTGAAAGAGAAGCTGCCGGAAAAGCGGGAAGGTGTTATTCCGGAGGAGGTTTTGCGGTGGAGCGAATGGATCGGCGGCAAGCCTGTCTAAATCACATTGCATGATGATAACTTACAGTCCCCAGTTTATCTCGGCGAGTGTATGTAAGTGGGCTATTCAGCAAAGGTCGCTGCACTGGTTTGTATGGCATGGTTTTTACTCTGTTGAAAAAAAGTTGGTTTGCTTTTTTTAATGCTTCACAAGTACTATATCCTACTCTATGTGTATTAGTGTAATATATTTAGTGTGCTAATCCTTGGCTTGATTAGTCCAGATGCTTCGAGCTAACTTTATAATGTCAAGTTATAACTTATACAAAGAAAGATTGAGATAAGATCGGAGAATTGAAAGTGCCCTTGAACCCCGGCCTAGTTACCGCATTAAGCGATTTGAAATGTCATCCATTTATGAGAAAGCCGCTTTGCGCCTCTTGGATAGGCGTGCTTTAGTTACGGACGTTAGATGGCACTTGTTGGAATATATTAAGCTGATCAAAGTACTTGAAGAATAGAATGTGGAGCGGAGTGTTTATAAGTCGAGATAACGACCAGTCTCAAGGACAAATGGACAATTCAGGTCTATATATACACCGAGCAGCCCCCGAACTCTACGAACTCTAGGGGAAAACAACAAGAACACCTCCTCAGGCTCCCAAGTCTCCCGATACTGTCCCCGAATATCCGACACATATGTAGGTTCAACCTGCGATCCAAAGTTCTCATGGAGTGCACCCTACATAGCAGATGGGACACTTCATGTTCAGTTTGTATCAACCCTCTCTGCTTCGCCGACAAGACGAAATGCCGTCAACGGCTCTTTACCTGAAAGCCCCCGACGAGCTTTCCTTTCCAGGTACTTCTCATGCATATACGCCCTCCTGTCGGGCCTGGGCGACCCACGGCGAATTCCGCCGCGCCTACCTGATTGAACAGCTCGTCTGTGATAGCCCCTAACGTGACGACGCAACGAGCTCGCGTCGCAAAGACTGAGACCACAAATGGTACAGTCTTTTTCGCCACCAGGGAACGCTTTTTTAACTGCAAGCTGCTCCACTGCGCTGTCGTCGGTTAGATAATACCTCACTTTCCAGTCTACAGCCAACTCTTTGATTGCTCGCAGAGTTTTGCTGAGAATATCGGAGTTTTCTTTTTCAACTACCGCATGTGCTCCTGCTATCCATGAGCCATATTCATCTCTTACCCAGGACAACGTTTAGCCACACAAACGGAAAACTGGGAAATAAGTGCACAAAACTAAACGTGCGAAAAATCACATTATTCAACAGATTCCTGTACAAAGTCCAATAAGTTCCACAGCCCGTCATAATGAATGACCAGGGTGACGCTACCATAGTCGATTCCAACGCCAAATCCGCTAGTGCAGAACAGCAGAGGGGTTTCGCGTGCTATCCACCTCTCAAAAACTTTGGCCTTCTTTTCTGCTGCCGACCGTTGCCCATGATAGTACTCTACGTTGTCCATCTCATCCGAAAACTCTTGGTAGAGTTCTTCCGCTGTCGTAATAGACATGCAAAAGACTAGTGCCCGGTCTGGCGATCGAAGGTTTTCGAAGAAATGTGAATAGGTTGTACCCGTCCACATTCGTGTTGTATGTGGAATCGAAGAGCGTTAGATGGCCATGCCGTTGAAATGTCACTATTCGACTCATATGCGCATTCAGACTGCGTTTCATTCGACGCTACCTGTAGAATAGCTGATGGAGCATATAGTTTTGCTGTTTCCTGTTTAAGAGCGTCGCGCACTCTTTGGAATTTCTCTTTATCTGATCTGAGCGATCCAAGTCGTGCAGATGATGACTTCCGTTGGTTCTGGTAAGAGTCTATGAGAGAAGTTGGCCATTTTCATCGTATTGTTCAACCAGTTTCATTTTAATGTCGCATTGGTCTGCATTTCGCCGTTAGGCATAGCGTCGTTTCTTTGAACCGACCAGTTCTCATCAACTCCTTCAATTAGCACCTTCTCCATGTGAGTGAGCTTGCCGTAAAAGCGACATTCATAGTAAATCGTATGTCCGGAGTTGCCCTAACCGATAACTACTAATTAGCATTATCGCGAGAAGACCAGCATAATAATCACATTGGATGTATCTCACAGTCGTGGAATTATGGTAGTTGGTCGTATAGGTTACTCTTCGGAAGAAAAAGAGAAAGAGGGCCATGAGTTTACTAGTTCCATCAAAGCATAACCGCGGAGAGGAAGTCTTCCTTGGCGACGTGGGTGATCCGCGCCTTGTCGGCCACACGCATTTTTTAGGGGCCAAAACACCCAACGTCGAGTGGCTGGAGCAGATGAGAGGAATGAGCCGGCATGCAGAGCGTAATGATGTTGTTTTGCTCGCAGTAAAGCTCGAAGGGGACCGAATGGTGACTTTCATGGCCATCGAGGATCAGCAGGCGATACGCACCGACGACCCGAGTCTTAGTGTGCACATCGAAGTGTTTAATCCATTCCAGGCCTAAGTCGTTGGTTGTCCACCCGTAAACGCTGACTGCAAGGCGCCAGCGTGGAGGAAAGGCGTTGCCAGAGAACCAGCATTGAAGGATATTCGCGCCTTTAAGGACGATTTGCAAGGATTTGTTCCTGGCCTCTGGATCAGAGAAGGACCGTTGTATTTGCAACAAAATTCGTCTCTCGTAAACTTCTGGGCATTGCTCTCGTAGGCTTTCATCCAAGGGTGAATGCGAGCCTTTGCTGTCCCTTGAAGACAACCGAAAGCGAACCAGACCTGTTCTGCTTCGCCACCAACAAGGTGACGGTCGATACGAAGTTTGGCGATAAGTTGACTTTCGAGGGCCGGATATAGAGCCGAATTGGAATGGTCATATTCCAATTGAACCGCCGGGTCGCCCAGCCGAGAGCATTTACGCCCTGGATCACAGTTGCCCATTCCCGATTGCCAGGCTGTATTTTTTCCCCCTTGAACGTCCTTCCGAAGTCGTAACGACCCTAGCAGCGCTGATAATGCCCATCAAAAAGCCAGTCTCGTCAAAGTTGTAAACATCATCATCCACGATCCCATACTCAGTCCTCCTACACTACTAAGCCTGCGCGGAAATCCTTGGGAATCAAGCTTAAGAATGTAGCCAACTAACGTGTCCTCTTATAAGTCGTCAAGCTTTTGCAAATTCGGAACGGTATCGGTTGGCCGAGGATCGTATGGTTAACGTCGTAGATTTAGCTGCAGCTCAGAGACTTAGTTTCGGGTTGCTTTTGATAGCTTGGAAACCAAGGTTTACAAGAGAATCTTTTGGGAGGTTTGCCATGGCTGATTGTGAAGAAAGGTGGTGGTGGTCAAGCAGGTAGATGGGTAACGCGACGAAAAGTGGAACGTTCCTTTGGGGTGGAACGTAAGGTTTGGGAGTTAGGTTAATTGGTTATAATGTGTAAAGTTGGATCGTCCAACCAGCGGACCGCTCCTATCCTCTGTCTTCAATATGTTTACATATAGCAGCTAACAATGCAACATTATATGCGATTATCAAATTATAAAATTAATATAAATTCAAATGGTGCATTAATCAAGTACAGTGGAAGGGAAGAATGCATTGATATTGCTGTGGATACCTATGCTGAAAGTGGATGTTATTGGCATTGACTTTGCAGAACGTTTTATAACTATCAAGAAATACCCTCAACTTCTACAAGGAGCCGGAACATTGAGGCGAACGGCCCGCGGGCCCTTCTGGGCTACCTGGGAGATGACTGATCATCAAGGAATTATTCTTCCCACACGAGACCGTTTTTTTGGCAGTGGAAAGATGATCAGATGATGGCCCATTATTGAAGAATGTACACTAGCGGGAATTGGTCTCATTGAGAACGGATCGATATAGATCTCATATGAGCCGGGGCTGTCACGGCTTGCTCTCTGACTTCCGCGATATCGACCTCACAAGAATCCAGAAGAGGGGGAGGGGGTCGTCACAGCGGCAGTCAGATTGTGTCTTGGACAATTGTGTCTTGGACAATTTTTGCTTGAAATCTTCGTCTCTTGCGATGAACAAAGAGTTAGGCGCCTGCAGATGATCATCGAATTGTTTGGCAACGGCAATCATCGAATATCGAGCATTCCCAGCAGCAGGTTAGATTTATATACGGAAAATTGCTCATTGGTGCCAACACATTAGTGGATGTAGTAACTACGAGATACTATCATACTAAGCCAAAAAAAATCTCTACGGCCCCAACCAATCACCAAGTCACAGAGCTGTATCTTGTCGTTGGGCTGTCGCATTCTTCTCACCACTTTCATGATCTTCCTCATCGTCACCTGGGATCTCGAACGCGTGTCCTAATAAGTCCGCCGACCGATTCTCTGGTCCCAAGAATGAGACGATCAGCACGAAGCCAAACACGCAGCCCATAAAAATTGCCATGACTTTAGCGTAATCGTAGCGTTGGATGGTGTTGCCGGCTGGAGTGTCGAGCGGGAAGCGCATGCCGAGTGTGGCTTCGATCGTAGAAGCCGCTGATGATGCGAGATTGCCGAGTTGGTATGAGAGGCCCACAATGAATGCGCGGAGCGGGGGAGGGGAGAGCTCGGAGAGGTAGATTGGAATGACACCCCAAGCGCCCTGGACCATGAATTGCAGGAAAAAGACAGCCACAATGATACCGTCGCTGCCGGAAAACGCCCACGGATAGACTAGAGCGCCACCTAGAATACATGCAATGATAATTGTGAGACGACGACCGATAAAGTTGGACAGATATCCAAATAGCGTGCCACCGGCAATACCACCCAGGCTGGCAACACACATAGTTACGGTACGCCTGTTGGCACTAAACTCGAGTTGAACTTCGAGCATGGTAGGGTACAAATCTTGGGATCCATGGGACATGAAATTGAATCCGGTCATGATGACGACAAGGTAGATTAGGATATGCCAGTAGCTCTTGAGGCTCTCTTTTGCCATCCGTGCGAACGCTCCTTTCTGAGACAGACCTTCCATATTATTCTGTGCAATATATGTTTCCGTCTCAGGAAGAAGGAAGCGGAATACGATGATCAGGATTGGAGGCGCAGCACCGAACCAGAACAGTGAACGCCAGCCATGGGATGTCGTGGTAGTTAATGCGCGATTAAAAATGATAGCAAGAAGGTAGCCGAACGCGTATCCCTGCTGGAGCATGCCGGAGACTATACCGCGGGCCTCCAGAGGACAATCTTCGAGGGCAGTGGCGGCACAGTTCCCATAGATACCACCCATAGCGATGCCAAAGAGAGCCCGCAGGGCGAGAAACTGTGTGTATGTGTGAACGAAACCCGTGCCCAATTCGAAAATCACGAATAGCACACAGTTGCCGATGAAGGGCCATTTTCGACCGTACTTGTCGGACAGCAAGCCAAAGATAATCGCACCGACGGAACGCAGCATTAGGACAAGTGTAATGCCCCATGTGACGTCGGTCACGGTTTTGTTGAGAGACCTTGCGATATCAGCTGCCGTCAAGGAGACACTGAAAAAGTCGAAAGCGTCCCATGTCCAGCCGGCAAAAGCGACGAGGAAAAAGAGCCACTGCTTTTTGTTGAGCTGGGCTAGGACACGGACTGGATTCTCGAATGGCACATCGGAAGGCGGTCTAAGGGATGAAACTCGGGAGCCAAGGTGACCTCTTAAGCGGTCATGCAAGGGCAGTTTTCTTTCCGAGACGACGGTAGCAGCCATTGTATACAGCGAGATCAGCTACAGAAATCAGAGCAGTAAACGACAGGAGGAAATCACACGCGAGTGAGCAGTTGTATAATAACAGAACTGGAAATACAGACTTGGCAACAGCAGAAGCGGAGGAGTGTGTCGAACACATTCTATGCATTATGCTCCTTGTGGGGTATGTAGATCGTAGATAGAACACAGATAAGGAAGGGAGTTGCTAACATAGGCTTGGACTCTCCGAGTCTCCCAACGCAACCTTTGACGTTCCCGTGACATGCACGTGCCATTATGCCTCAGGGGTCAAAGTAGATCTGGCTTGAACACCGTAACTGTAGTATGTGATTGACAAAGGTTGGCATCAAAGTCGGTTGCCGTCCGTCACTCAACAGGAGAAATCTGACTAGATTCTTCGTTGGCATTATAAAATAGTTACCAGATTGGATTCATGGATTGATGGGCTTGTGAATCTGGCTTCATTTACTGGCTCTGATAATGGGGAGAACCATTCGCTCAAATCAGTAGTTACCGGGGTAATAGCAACACTTCGCAACAGATTAACGGCTTCCGCAATCGGAGAGCGCGACGTCGTCTATATCTTCCATCTGGTTGAGTGATGCTACCTGATCTGTCTGCTTATGCCATCGTTTCTCCTTTTCGACCCGGCACATCACACATGGAGTGCACTCATTGTAGCGATGGCATCCTGTCTGCATTACATACGTTGCTACTTCTAGTATCTCAGGATTAGACTACGACGATATTCTATTATCCACGATCAAATATCCACATAACGCCATTGGTATGTTGATGTTACACTAACCTCGTAATTCATTTACGGTAATTTAAACATGTCCCGCAACTTCTCATTTCGTTTCTTCAACGGACTAATCGTCTTCGCCCCCACAAACGTCCTCTGCGTAACCGGTGCGGCCATGTTCAAGCGTCCCGTAACTTCCAACATGGATTTCTTTGTTTCTGTCTCGACGCTGCCTTCGTGCTCGCCGTCAAAAATCGTATGACCGCGGGATGGGCCCAGCTTTCGTTTCTTTTTCTTTTTCTGCCCTGCTAACGTCGAGCTATCTAATTCTTCAGACACAAGTGCTGCTAGTGACGCCGTCGTAGTGGTGCTTCTTCGAGGCTCTACTGGCTTCCGTATTGCCAAAGGGCGTGACTTTGTCTTCTCTGCAGGCTCAATATAATCTGAGTCGCTTTTAGACGTATGTTGGGTAGACGCATCACTGGCAGACCCGACCGGCTTTTCTGATCCTGTCGACGTATCAACCTGCTTGTTGATATCCATAGGGCTCAACGGCATCGACCCAGCCTGACGATTAAAAAACGGAGTCATCGAAAAACTTGACTTCTCCAACAATTTTTCGGGAGCGGCTTTCGTCCTCGACCGGTTTTGTTGTCGTGAACGTTCACGTTCTGGTGTAAACAACACCGATGTCGCAGGGCCTTCCATTCTAGTCGACCTGTCACCTTTCCCGTTGGGATTTTTAAGCTTTAGCTGGACCGCTTCCAATGCAGTTAGTTTGTCCTGGAACTGCTCTTTCGCCTCTGCTAGCTCTTTTTCGGCTTGCTCCGTGAGCAAAGTCTGTCGAGATAGCTTTGTTGTGAGGGCTGCAATTTCGTCCCTATACTGCTTCTCAAGGTTCTTTAACTCCGTCTTTTCGGTCTTACTAGCAGCATTTATTTCTCGCGATGACTGCTTTTCGAACTCTAACATCCTTTTTTCAAGTTCTTTGTATCTTGCCTCAATTTCCTTGGTACGCGACTTCAATACTGAGTTCTCCTTCTCCATTTTCTTTGTGTTGGCATGCGCTGCGCTTAACCTTTCCTCCAAATCGTTGGACTTCCTCTCGGCTTGCAAGGCTTTCTCCTCTGTCGCTCTCTCTCGTGCACTAGAACCATCGTTCAGTGCCTTCATTTTGTCGTTCAGGATCTGGAGCTCCATTTTTAACTTGAGATTTTCCTGCATAATCTCGTTCGCGTTCTTCTGACTCTCTATCGTTTCTTTATTTGCCATGACGCTCTCTTTCCTTGCCTCAGCCATTTCCTTCTCAATGGATTCCTTCGTTTGCTGAAGGGCATTATATCGCATCTCTATCATAGTCAAATCCTCTTTTAATTTCAAATTTTCTTGCACAGCGTCGTGGAGTGAGATTTCAAGCCGTTTGACTTCGAGGTCCATTCTCCTCCTTTCACTTTCCCTCTCCTCAAATTGCCTTTCAAGGTCTGATTTGTGCTGATCAAGTTTCACATACAAGATTTTAGATAGTCTATCTTGTTCATAGTGATCTTGCAATTGCGTTGCGTGTATCGAGTCTTGGTAGTACATGTGGAGTAGTGCTACCGCCTTTCGCCAGGTATTAGTTTGTGAAACAGAATAGAGACTGAAATGACTTACATCACTCAAGTCGGCCAGAGTAGGATCTTTTATACCTACCATGGCAGTATTATTTCAATACCGTCAAACAACGTCAAGGGACTAGAGTTTCTTTTTCGAGAGTCGCGATGGACTTGCGAAATGATGGTAGAGGGTCTGCAGCGGGTTTTGTTTATATTTCTGCCATTGTGTGGGTAATCCGCCGTCACCAGGCCAACCAGATCACCGCCACACTGCGCCTCAGCCCTTGTGGGCGGTGCAAGACTCGGAATACGTGTTCATCATTTGCAGTTGCGATTCAAGATCATTGATCTGTCACAAGTCTCTGCAGTATTGAATTCGGCGCTCAATCGATCCGCCTATTGTCTTAGCGATGCTGCTGATTGTGCGCGCTTTTTTGATTGTGTTATTTGCAACGATCGTCGGGGTTGGTGCACTGGCGAAGACTGACGAATTATATGATGAGAAATATATGCAGAAACTCCTCAAGGATTCCAGTCTGCGACCCGGTGTAATCAAGCTGACGGACCAGAATTTCGACAGCGTCGTATCCGCTCCGCGTGACTATAGTCTTGTCGTTCTGTTAACGGCCGAGGCGCCGCAAATGGGATGCCATCTGTGCAGAGAGTTTGGCCCTGATTATAATTTAGTAGCACAATCGTGGCATCGGGAGCATCCCAAAGGTGGCGACGGTCTGTATTTTGGTATTTTGGACTTTAGGGATGGTCAGAAGACATATCAGAAGTTGCAGCTCAAGACGGCTCCAAATTTATGGCTTTATATACCGACAATTGGGGACAATGCCGGGCCAGTGCAGCCATTTAATTACGAAATTGTCGGAGTGTATGTACGCGTATTGATTCGCAATCGATTGCTTTCTAACGGAAATAGTCCCGACGTTCCTGGTGCTATCATCAGATTTATTGAGTCCCATGTGTCGGGCGTGCACATTACCGTATACCGACCGCGCGACTACAGCAAAGTCATTGCGACAATACTCCTGGGCCTGGTTGCCGTCGTTGGTATAAAGTACATCTACCCTTTCGTCCGCCCTATCATCGAATCCCGAGCAATCTGGGCCGGCATATCGCTCGTGCTGGTTCTCATGTTCACTTCCGGCCACATGTTCAACAACATCCGTCATACACCGTATGTCGCTGGTAATAGGGACGGGGGCGTCCAGTACGTGGCTCCGGGGTTCTCCAACCAATATGGCTTTGAAACGCAGGCTATCGCTGTGTTGTATGCCTTTCTTGCTTTTGGGGCAATTTCACTGGCCACGAAAACACCACGGCTTGCGTACCGTACAAAACAGACCATGGCGATCGGAACGTGGTGTGCGCTGATGTTGTGCTTGTTCAGTTTATTATTGTTCGTATTTAGAATGAAGAACCGGGGATATCCGTTTTCGTTGCCGCCTATGACAAAATAAAAGTTATAAGGATATGGTCCGTACATAGAATTTACTGTTGAGCAGAAAGTGTTTGGTTGATAGTTCTTGTACAGAATTGAAGCGCTCACGGGTGCAAAATTATTATTACGTTAAACTGATTTGGAGACGATAATTTGGCATAACTTAACTCATGGTATGAATATTATAATTCAAATCTTCGCGCAGCCATTGACCCTAACCCGAAGTCTAGTGTGATGAAGGATTAGAGCCGGAATATAGCAAATACTTTTCACGCGAAGACAGGTTATAAAATATCTATGTAGCCGAAATGCACCATTTCTGGCTATAATGACAGCAGAGGATGCAAATATTTAGAGGTCTAAAAACTACTGAAATCGTCAAATAGCCGTCGAATTACTCAAACAACGACAGCAACTTTATTGGAGCCCAAACAAAATCGTGACTCAAGCAAAATTACCCGCTTCTAAAAATCTGGCCTTATTACCAGCACCACATCGACATCGGCACTCACACTTTCTCGCATCCACAGTCCAGAAACTTGAACGTTCTGATATAAGGATATTAAGAATGACAGTCGGTACTGTACATGTTCTGGATCTTGAGAGCGGAAATTTGCAGTCGTTATCGAACGCTCTTACCAAATTGGGGTATGAAGTGAAATGGATTAAGAAGCCTAGCGACGGTCTTGACACAGCAGAAGTATGAAGAATCCTCCTTTCAACCGAAGCAATTATTGACACTATTGCATAGGTCTTGCTGTTCCCTGGAGTTGGTAACTTCGGTCACGTAGTGACGGAACTAAGGAACCGCGGCTTTGTCGAGCCATTACGAGCGTACATAGCCTCTGGCAGGCCAATAATGGGCATCTGCGTCGGTCTACAAGCACTTTTCTCTGGTTCCACTGAGTCACCTGGCGTGAAAGGTATCGGTCTTATTCCAGCTGATGTCCAGAAGTTCAATAACTCGACAAAGTCGGTGCCCCATATTGGATGGAACAGCGCATTGGTTACAAATTTAGCTGATGAAGGGCTGTACGGCTTGCGTGCAGATAGCAAGTATTATTATGTGCATTCGTACCGTGCAGATGCAGCGGTTCCGTTACGTGAGGGCTGGACGGTTGCGATCGGGAACTACAATGGGGAAGAATTTGTAGGTGCCATGTGCAAAGATAATGTTTTCGCCACGCAATTTCATCCCGAAAAAAGCGGTGTCGCCGGCTTACAAGTGATCCGGGCATTTTTACAGGGACACCGAATATCGAAGGTACCAGGGTTGCAAACAGATATTTTGAAGCGGAACATGGGGCTTACGAAACGTGTCATTGCTTGCTTGGACGTGCGAACGAATGATGACGGGGACTTAGTTGTTACGAAAGGCGATCAGTACGATGTTCGTGAGAAAGGGACTGCGAAAGACGTCGGTGGTAAAGTCCGCAATCTAGGAAAACCTGTTGAAGTTGCAGAGCGATATTATCTCCAAGGTGCTGACGAAGTTACGTTTCTCAACATCACGTCATTTAGAAATTGTCCCCTTGTGGATACACCTATGCTCGAGATTCTAAAGAAGACTAGCGAGACTGTGTTTGTTCCGCTGACTATCGGTGGCGGTATTAGGGATGTAATCGATCCAGATGGCACAAAAATTAGTGCGTTGGAAGTTGCATCTCTGTACTTCCGGTCTGGTGCTGATAAGGTCTCCATCGGCAGCGACGCCGTGCTAGCTGCCGAACAATTCTACGCAAGGGGTGAAGAGCTCTCGGGTGATACGCCTTTGGAGACGATTTCAAGGGCATATGGCGCCCAGGCTGTTGTCGTATCAGTGGATCCAAAGCGAGTGTACGTTTCCTCGAAGGACAGCACAAAGCATCACGTGATCAAGACGGTGTACCCTGGACCGAACGGCGAGGAGTATGTGTGGTATCAATGCACAATTAAAGGTGGTCGAGAACTACGAGATCTCGACGTGTGGCAACTCGTCACAGCAGTTGAGAAGATGGGTGCTGGAGAAATTCTACTCAATTGTATCGACAAAGATGGCACCAATTCTGGCTTCGATCTAGAGTTGATTAACGACGTTAAATCGGCTGTCAAGATCCCAGTTATTGCATCGTCTGGTGCAGGTAATCCAGAGCACTTCCTAGACGTTTTCGAAAAGACGAATACCGATGCGGCTCTTGGGGCAGGTATGTTCCACAGAAATGAGTATAAAGTTGCAGACGTCAAAAATTATCTGAGCGAACATGGGCTATTGGTACGGAATGACTCGCAGTTGGTGCTGTAGAAGACAATGTGAGTCTTAGATATATTGGAGATTGGCGTTTGATTCTGTATAAAAGGATTTGTCTATATCTATTTTTCACTTTGCTGCGGATCACCATATATAGCTTGAGATGTAGCCTATTTTCATGCACAAACTCGTGTACAGTTATGCTCCAAATACATAGAATGCGTTATCTTTAAGGCGTATTTGTAAATGCATCACAAAGTGTGCCTACATCGATTGAGGCCGGATAATCAAGTAATATTCTCGATATTGAGCCATATAGCCGAATTGACAGTACTATTGAGAATTATAGTGACTTACGCGTGAATGTATCGACCCTATACAGGCTTCCGCGTTTTGGGCCCCACATTCGTTAGCACCATCCCATTTACACAATAGGTTATCTCATCTCAGACAGACCCCACCATCAACAGACTTTCCTTCGTCCCGACGCATTTACTGATCATAGATGCTAGCGCAAGCTGCATCGCGGACGTCGACACAGTCCGCAACCAATCACGCTGTGAACGGATCCACGTCTACTCGTGCGTCGCCCCAGCCTACAAAGAAGGCTGGGAGCACGATGATACCCGGCGCGTCGAGTGCTCCGGCCGCCGCCCAAAGCACCACCAGTACGACGCCGTCGAAGCCGCAGCGGCCGGCACGGAGAATTGAGGTCGAGCTACTGATGAACGATTTTCGGCGGGCGCTGGGAACAAATTGGGATCATTACCGGGAAATCATTACAAGTTTCTTGACAGGCCATCTCACGCGAACCGAACTCGAACGGGAGCTCTCGGTGATACTGGATAAGAGTATGATAAGGATGCATAATCAATTTTTGCTAGCCAGTTTGGCGAACGCGTTGAGAGATCCGCCACCGTCAACCAATGGGTTGCCCGCGTGGAATCGGCGGTCGAAGGATGCGCCATTGCGGATATCAAAAAGTTCGGGTGATCCTGTTGTGGCTAGATTAAAATCTGAAGTTATGGGATTTACGCCGAGGGAGAGAAGGCGAATAAAAGCTATAACCAGAGTATGTAACGGATTTTGTAGTATTGGCATTCGTTGCTGTAACTGACAATTCTCAGGACGCCTCACAGAAAGGGCCGGTGCCATCGACAATCATTCTCACCAAACAAGCCAGATTGGTTAAGCTTCCTAGCGTCAAAGATAAGGAGAAGTCAAAAACCAGTACGTCTCCTGTAGGCAAATTTCATTGCGATTACACTGACATTGGTTGGATAGATATTACGCAGGATATCACTCAGAGTTACCAAGCTCCCCTTGCGACCGAATCATACGAACTTCCGGACACAGACAATATGCGAACGCGAATTTTGGGCATAGCGTATGAGCATGGACTACTGGATGGCATTGCAAACGACGTTCCAGATTTTATGTTAGCCGGTTTGGAATATCATCTGCGAGACTTCTTGCAGCAATTACTTGATCGTGTGCGCCCTACAAAGCATAAGAAAATGTCTGACACGAGCTTTGTCTCCTTAGAAAATGTGTCATCACAGTTTATTGCTCAGACGAGCGCTAAAGAGCGAGTAAACGGTACTGGAGACGAGAAGGGAGTCAACGGGGCATCTGAGGTAAACGGTGTCAAAGCTAAAGCACAACGGACGCAGCAATATGAAGACGATAATATCATTACCGCCGAGGATATGGCGCTAGCACTAGAACTCGCACCACACAGCATAGTTGAACCCAGCGGACCTCTGCAAAGATTGTGGGACGTCATGTTACGCGATGAAATTGACGACATTGCTGCTTTTCAGCAGTAAGTCTGCTGTTGTTGGTTAGACTTGTAAGATTGATGATCTGTACATATAGTGTATTGTTGTTATAGCATTTAGAAGGATTTTGTACGTTATTGTCTGGTCTCGGTAATGGTGTAGTCTATTGTTTTTCTTTTGACAGGCTGCGTATTATTTGCTTTCCTATGCTACCAATTATCGTTGTAGTTAGAATGCAACCATGCAGTAGTTACGGGCTGTCAGTCTTGTATGTTACTTAAGCGATTGATATGTCCAACCATCTTTCGTCGGGAAATTTCAGCTCCAGATTTTCCCCGCATTTCTCCCAACGCCGCGGCTGAAATCCCCCACCAGCGAGCGATATGCAATTTGCGCCTTCGGATCTTGATATTACAACAGCTATCGTGGCCTTGCGCTGCATACCAGTGTCGGGACATGATGTCGGGTCTGTCCCGACTTGTTTTCTTCACTCGGCGTGTAGATCATCGTGTAGGATTCTGTGCGAAGGGCATTATCAGCCTATACACACGCCAGCGAGGATTACGCCCTTACTCTAGTGCTGTAAGTTCCAAAAATACGCTGGAAGCTACAGATCCTGAGATAGCCTGCAATGACAATCAAATATCATTCAAACACACTACGTTTGAAAACGTGTTTCTGCGTGACGCTTGCTCATGCAGCGAATGTGTGGACCCCTCGACTCAGCAAAAACGATTCTCGACCGGCCAGATTCCGCTAGATATCCACCCAAAATCTGTTACGCAAACAGAGAACGAAGAATATAAAATAACGTGGACTGCGAAAGAGGGGGACGACCATGTGAGCGTGTATTCTCAAAACAGACTTGAGCAGCTCGCGTCATCGTCATGGAGGTATAATAGTAGATGGCAATTTGCGCGAGACACAGTGTTGTGGGACGCGGCAACGCTGCAGGGGACTTTGGTGTCAAGGTTATATGATGAGTATGTGAACGACGAGGAAGCGTTCAAGGATGTTGTGTTCGGACTGTACAGCACCGGACTAGCATTCCTAAGAAACGCGCCCGCAAGAGTAGATTCTGAAGTTCTTGTCGAGAAGGTTGCGAGGAAGGTAGGATATATTAAGGAGACGTTCTACGGTACATCGTGGGATATAGTTTCACTGCCCGACGCGAAGAATATTGCGTGAGGGCTGCACAATACTGTTATTATTCTGATTCATAGACTAATTCTTAGTAGATACACATCCGAGAACCTGCCACTCCATATGGACCTCCTCTACTACGAGTCTCCTCCTGGAGTGCAACTTCTGCATTGCATTACTAACCGCGCCGATGGCGGAGAATCCGTCTATGTTGACTCGTTCCATGCCGCATACGAACTTCTCGCGACAGACCCAGTGTCGTTCTACAGTCTCACCAGATTCCCAGTTACATTTCACTACCGCAACGATGGCTATCATTACGCGTACACACGGCCAGTAATTGAGCTGGATAGTTTCTACAAGAAGCCTACACCTGAACACCCCCATGTTCGGATAAAAAGCGTCAATTACTCGCCCCCGTTCCAGGCACCGTTCGAGCATTTTGTCACCCAAGACGAGGGAGTTGAAAGGAAGTTAGATTTTAGAGAGTTTATACGAGCATTAAATACGTTCGAAAAAATCATTCATGAGCCTTCGCACCAGTTTGAGACGAAATTTAGACCAGGTGATGTTGCTCTTTTTATGAATAGGAGGGTCCTCCATAGCCGCCGAGGGTTTAAACTGACCTCATCAACGGAGTCGCATGACAATGACGGGAACTACGGGCGGTGGCTGAAAGGGACGTATTTAGACATCGATAGTTTTTATTCTAAATTGCGTGAATTGTCAGGATTGTGAGGTCGCAAATGTTGATTGTGCCCATCCGACTATTTTCAGTTCATCTAATGTAATGCATCCATTGTCAAATCCAATGTTTATTCAAATACTAATATACCTAATCAAATATAAACACCAATACAACAACAGGTTACATCATACCCAGACGTCCAGTTCATTTCGTCTATACTCCTCCTCTTCAATTTGAGGATAATAAGGCACCATCGAGTCTGCACTCTGCACATATGCAGAGTCGTACAGTCGCCAATACGGTTGTCGCACTTTTCTCGCCGGATGGAATAAACCGGCCCACGTGTAGTTCATCACGATCCCCACGCCTACACAGTTTCTTATGGCTTCAATACCATCAATTATGCGGTCAATAACATGAGGAGATGTTTCGAAGATATTGGGCATAAGGAGATTCAGCATATGGACCATCGTGTCCTCACATCCGAGACCGATGCATCCCAGAGCAATATGCTTAACAACTGTAGCCGCTGTCTGCCGGTGAACTTGATCGCGATCGATAAGCGCATCTTCAAGCAGTGGAGCTACGGCGTAAACATAGTCCTTTGCCATTTCGCCAATATACTCGAAAAGGAAACTCAACGACTTCAGAACGCCATTCTGGACATTAAGTTCTGGAACCCGATATTCATTCATCAAAGCTGGCAGCACAGTGAACGGGGCACAGGTCTCCGCAACAATTCCGATGGCGACGGCCGTACAAACACGCGATTGACGCTCCTGTACCCGGAGATTGTTAAGAAGGGTGACTAGGACATCCTGAGGACCGATAGCCTTCGCAATATAACCTTCTACTGTCAGTAATTATTTAACACTAACGAACAAGTACTTACCAAACGTATTATTAGCAGCTCGTCGAATACCCTTCTTGTGAGCCTTTAACATATCCAACAATTCAAAACAGATACGCATCCATTCTCTGGCGCTAACATATTCTGCGCCACGATCTGCTATTCGACCAACAAGATCGATCGTGTTTTCCTGTACTTTTTCGTGTCGGTTTCGCAGAATAGGGGTAAGGCGGGGAAGCAGATCCCGAATAGGAGGCTGCATTTCAGAAATGCCAACCACAGTAACAATACTTCGAAGCGCGCCAAGAATAGATCCCAATACTTCAGGATATTCTTCACCGAGATATTCATACAGAACGACTCCAAGCTTGCCCATAAGAACATCCTCACCGCAATTATTCATGACGACCGCAATTCTAGTAATGAGATCGGCAGATTGCTGGCGCACAGTTGCCGACTTATTATTCAACCGCCAGAGAATTGTCGATACAATTTGCGACAAATATGGTTTAGTCCGTAGACCAAGGGCATTGACAACAGTGCCGAATCCATTAAGAAGAATATTGTCTTCGACTGTTTGTTCTTGGAAAGCAAACAGTATACCGTCGATCAAGCGTTCCTCCAATCTCTCTGATATATCAGCTGCTCCTAAAGCCGCGACTACTTTCTCGATAGTCTCGACGCCCATTTTCCTGTACGCCTCAGACTCGTCCTTCAGCACGTCGACTATTCGCTCGACTATTTCGGCTACGCCTACTTTCTGTGCCAACTCGACCGTGGTATCAACAACTTGCCTATAATTCCGACGATCGAGAGCCATACGACGAACCCAGAAGTTCTTGAAAAACGCAGGTAAGACTTCTTCCCGGAGATATTGCGCGGTAACACCGTCCGTCGACGCGCACTGTTGGACAACGCGAAGTACAATCTTCTTCATCTCCTCATCTGGCGAATTAAACTCTCGGATGAGAATAACCATGACTTCTTTAGTGTAATAGTTGGCGTATTCGGGATCCATAAGAGGAATAATGAATCCAATGCATTTCAGGAATGCAGCGAGACCTTTTCCACGATGCCTCCGGATTCCGAGCCAAAGAGGTTCCAGCACAGAGTCGAATGATTCGATACCATACGGAGCTGCCGCTTCAGCTAAAGCACCGAGTGCAAGGGATGTCACTGTTCGAACTTTTGCTTGTTCATCGGTCAAGCAGGGCGCAATGCAATCGACTAGTCCCTTAAGATGTGGTAGTACAGCACAACCCATAAGAACTGCGATCTGCTGAATAATTTTGACACCTGTATGACGGGCCTGCCAAGACTTCTTCGATGAGCACACTGCCTTCAAAAATGGTAGTAATGCAGGAACCCCGAGCGCCGAGGCGACGACAGCAAACGCTCTAGATGTTGTGTTGCGAACGTATTCGTCGACGTGATCAATATCGGGTCGCATGGTTGCAATCATATGAGCTAGGCCGGCCGCTTTGGCGAGGTTGGCAATGATCTCTCGACCTTCAACTCGTGCGTAATAGTCTTCGTCAATCAACATCGGCTCCACGACGACCAAAATCTTGTGTGTGAATGGTCGAACCATATCATCTAGCTTGTAAAGAATGCGATCGATGACTTTCACGAGTAAATGACGCTCTTGATCTTCGAGGGTGCGTTCCATTAGAAGTGGAAGAATCAAGTCGAATAATGCAGTTGCACCAAACTGTCGCGCGTTATCTGTAAGCTGCCGTAGAGCAGTCTTTCTCATCGGCGGTGTACCATTCTTCACCTTAAGCAGCAGCCTAAGAATCTTTCGCTGCTTGAGCTCTTCGAGATTCAGATCCGATTCCTGGCTGCCGTCTGCCAATTTTCCAAAATATTTCATATCTTCTTGCTTGAAATACTGCAACTCTCCCACTCCGGGAATATTTGTAGGAATTTGCTTCGCCATACCAGCACTCACTGCTGTATTTTCATCAAACATCATGAATCCGCCACCACTACCAGTCTGTGCAGGAGTCTGCATCAATTTTCGCGCCGGTGTCATAATAGGCACATATCCAGCCGGTGGTTCGAGAATAACATATCCTTCAGAAGGCAATAATCGATCCAATTCGTCGTCTGCCAAAAACGCGCTTCCAGCAGCCATAGGCATGATTCCACCCGCGCCTGCAGAAGGGTGCAAAGGGGTCTGCATTCCCATTGCCGCGGACCCTTTCGGGGTGGCTTCCATTGATGGCGCCTGATCCCATCGCGACTTCCGAGGTGTAGATTCAACCTCGTCCCATCGCGACTTCTTCTTTGGCGCAGGCTGCACAGATTCTAGCTTCGCCTCAAGCTTGGATTCGAGATCTTCCTCGGGTTTGACAGGAATCGATTCGGTCTCCACTACATCCCATCTTCGTTTGCGAGCATGCGGTTTTAAGTCAGGTTCCGGAGATTCCTCTTTTATCCTTGAGGGTGCCATGAGTTAGCTGTGATCTTTCGATAACTAGATGCAGACGGTGGATTGATATGATATGATTGATACAGTCACAAGATCGATGGCTGTCAATCAGGGATTTGTAAGGGAACAGAAAGCAAGTCTGTAATACCCCAAGTCACTATAAAATGTGTGGTTATGGTTGCAATTACAACGACGCAGAGATGACGTGAACCATATTCTGGTGGCAAGCATAAAGTCCCATCCTTTCGTTTTTAGTTTGACACTCTGAAACTTTTGCTCCACAATAACGATCGTCAGACCCTGGTCTGGTCGACGTGTCACATCCCTCAAACACGAACAACAGGAACCACCGAGTCTCCGAGTTTTGCCTCATTGCGAGGGTCTAGGCATAATGGTACCTATGATCTACCAGATTCTGC
This sequence comes from Lipomyces yamadae, assembly GCA_030556285.1. Taxonomy (NCBI): domain Eukaryota; kingdom Fungi; phylum Ascomycota; class Lipomycetes; order Lipomycetales; family Lipomycetaceae; genus Lipomyces; species Lipomyces yamadae. The sequence continues at coordinate 104,482 of JAKTPU010000006.1, read as the reverse complement.
AGCTGCAATTGCTGCTTTTGCTTGTTTTTGGGTCGGAGGCAGCGGCATTTGTTCCATCTTCAGACTTTCAGATTCAGAGCTTGTTCCGGACGGTTGATCTGACAAAATCCTACTTGCGCGAGTCAGCCTCGTTTATAATTGAAAATATATCTGGAGAATCACAGACTGAATATTACATTGCGCTGCCATTCGAAATTACAGGAAATGTGACAGGCAAGCATTTATCCCTCATGGAGGTGAAGGAGAAGCGACTTGATCCTGCTGTGAGCTTGGAGGTGGAAGTAGGACCATCTAATGAGGAACTGTGAGTCGAAATCATATTTAGACATTGTATTAATAAAGCCCTGAGCTGACAGTTGGATTACAGTGGTGTGCAATTCTATAAGGTGCAACTCAGTAAGCCTCTACCAGCAGGAGATACGTCGACAATCCAGGTAGCTACTGTGACAGTCGGTGCAATGGAGCCTCAGCCGAAGATGATTAAGCAACCTGAGGCCCAGAATCTGCTATGGACCGGATCGAAGCTGGTATTGAGCCCGTACGAGGTCTCCCGACAAAGAACTAAGATCAAGTAAGCAAATAGTGGTCTCAATTAGTGGAACTCAAACTGACGAAACCTAAGGCTTCCTGATCGTGGTGCAAATGGTTACTCCAAATTAAAGAATGATCCTCAGGTGGAAGATACGACGTTAACGTACGGACCTTACTTCGACTCCAAGCCATTTAGTGCCGAGACAATTGAGGTTCGATACGAGTATCACTTCCCGGTTATCGAGGTTACGAAGCTAGAACGTGAGTTATGGGTGTCGCACACTGGTGGTAACCTTGCCACCGAAGAACATTACTGGATGACCAATTCCGCTGCAAAGTATGTCTTGTCGTATTTACTTTTAAAGTACCCGGTACTAATTGGTTAGACTATCGGAGACTTTTTCGCGACTACGATGGCAAGCTTCTGGTATGACTGGTGAGCGATCGACAGCGGTGAAAGGTTTTTCTGTTCATCTTCGCCCCGGAGCTCGTGACGTCTACTTCACTGATGAAATCGGAAACGTATCTACCAGCAATTTCCGCGCAGATATTCGTGATCCGGTTCTAGAGTTACGACCGCGATATCCTATCTTCGGCGGTTGGAATTATTCTTTCACTCTGGGCTGGAACCATGATCTTGGACGCAGTTTGAAAGTTCTGCCCTCTGAAGGCTCCGCTAGGGACACTTACGTACTGCGTTTGCCTCTTCTGGAAGGGCCCGAAAATTGTGTATATGACATGGCGGAAGTCTCAGTCATTTTGCCTGAAGGTGCTGAGGTTGTGGACGTATTTTCTACCTATAAAGACTATAAAAGGGAGGATTCGTTGCTCAAGTCCCATCTGGATACTAGTGGACGGACTGTGGTTAAGCTGACGGCAAACAACATCGTTGACGAACACCGACGAAACGAGGTCTATGTATGTACCAGAATGAAGGTAACTAGCCAAATGACTAACATACCGTAGGTTACGTACACATATTCGTCCGCGTCGAGTCTGCATAAGCCTATTTTAGTGTCGGCTGCCATCGCTACAATATTTTTTGCGTGGATTATACTCGGACGAATCGACGTCAGCATATCGAAGTAGAATGATATTGTGATTGGAAGCGGGTTACTTATTGTAAAATATTGTTTTTTTGTGTTAGACTTAAAAGTTCTTAGATATTCCTAGGATAGTAGTGTAGCCGTAGCACATTGCACATTAAACCAATGAATGACCATCCGCATTAATTTTTCGTCCTTCTTTTTGCTAGCTAGCTTTCATTGACTATCGACATGGATGGTCTTTGAATGGTAGCGATCGGACTCATGTATCAGACCTCAATAGTGACTGCCATATGCTGAAAATATAACACGGCTTCTGGTCCAGAACATTTCTATGCTCTAAGCGAGATACGCGCTCGGTGATTTACAAAGTACACAGACACGACTGGTTCCTGTGGTCCACGTCTACCCACAGAGGCTTTTGTCCCTGATACAGTCCCCGGTATATATCCGCCCGGCTACAGAGAGAACTGGAACGAATGCGCAGAGTTCCAGTCGAGTCGTCGTGGTTAATATCTTCTCTGCAGTCACTTGCTCTTTCCCGATGAGCCACACCATATGAGGATCTAATATTAATTGACATGAATCCATATATTCTCGATTATCTATTGATATTCATCGGGCACAACGCGACTGGCAAGATCCTGAGTATGACTGTAGTCGATAGACACATCCACGATCGAAACTCCGTCATAGGCCAGCGCTTCCTTCATCACGGTCTCTAGCTCATCACCAGAGCGAATGCGGAACCCTTTAGCGTCAAAAGCCTCAGCAAACTTTACAAAATCTACACCCCCCAGCGCAATTCCACTGCTACGGCCGTATTTGAGTTCTTCTTGAAACTCCACCATATTGTAATGACCGTCATTCCATATAAAGTGTGTGATATTGCATTTCTGCTGGACAGCAGTTGAGAGTTCCTGTGAGGAAAACATGAAGCCGCCATCACCGCTAAGAGAAATGACCTTCTCCGAGCAAGGCGGGTCTTGGACCAGTGATCCAGCGATCGCCCAGGGAAGGGCCACTCCAAGTGTTTGCTGTCCGTTAGATGTCAGGAACTTACCTGGCTCGTAGGCGAAGAAGTACCGCATCATGTATATATATACAGTGCCAACATCACATGTGATCGTCGTAGTAGGAGACACAAACCGCTGTAGACAACTTATGAAATGTAGAGGGTGCACAAGACTGTTTTCTTCCGAGATGGCAGTTGTTGTCCACGAATGAAATTCTTCGTATAAGGACCTACAAATTTCGGATTGCGCGTAAGCAGTGGTCCTGGTATTTGCGGCTAAGCCGAGAATGTTGTGTTTGATAGATCCGACAAGTTCTGCGACAGGCCAATAGTGACGCTCAAAATCGCAAGGCTGATAGTCGATGTGCACAATTCGCAGATTGCCTTGCACATTCCAAAGGTTGGCATCATATTCGGTTGGATCGTAGCCCACTGTTAAGATCAAATCCGATTTGGCAAGAAGCTTATCACCTGGCTGGTTTCGGAAGAGCCCGACGCGCCCGTAGAACAGATTTACAAGTTCTTTAGACACAGCACCAGCTGCCTGGAAGGTCTCCACCACTGGCATTGGATGCTGCTTGAGGAAGGTCCTGACGGCTGCAACGACTTGCGGCGCGGTAGATCTCATTCCCAAGAACAATACCGGTAGGTTGGCTTGCTCGATTAATCGACCGACAGTTTCGATGCACGAGAGTGGAGACGGCCCAACATCTGGCAGATTAAACGTCATAGAAGGAAAAGCCGCAATCTTCGATGTGCCTTTTGCTACGTCCAGCGGCAAGGACACCACGCTGGCTCCCCTTGGATATGACCTGGCTACTCGGAATGCGTCTAGCATTACCTCAGCGACTTGATCTTCAACATTGATCCCAATTGCCTTTTTTGATATGGGACCAAGTACTTCCAGGGCCTTCATAGATTGGTGTGTGCGTTTGGTCGATTGCAACCGCGACACGGCTCCAATGACGGCAACGACCGGATCCCCTTCAGTAGTAGCTGTCGCCAAGCCAGTTGTCAAATTACTGGCACCTGGTCCGGAAGTGGCAATACACACACCGGGACATCCTGTGATTCTTCCGACAGCTGCTGCCATGAAAACCGCGTTCTGTTCGTGTCTGCATACGACGAGCTTTATAGCGGGATGGTCGACCAGGGCATCGAAGATGGCATCGACTTTCGCTCCCGGTATGCCAAAGACGAGCCTCACCCCGGCATTGTAAAGGCTCTCGACCACGATGGTGGCACAACTTTGGGGTGTTGGCACCAATTCCATTTTCAAAGGTTTGATGTATTGCAAGTTCCTCGTTTCTGACGTCAGTAAGCCAGTGTAGTGGCCTACAGTGTCAAAACTTAAGAGGCAAGATGGCACAAGACCCATAATGCTAACGCTCCCAACGGAACTTCCGTCGCTTATTCCCACACCATATGAAACATGTCCATCCAGTTTTCTTAAAGTTTTGTAATAACCATCAATGGCGTCCTTACTTAATACATATGCATTCCATGGAAGCTAAGTCCATGCCGTTGAGGCGTTTTTGTTACCCCCAACCAACCACTATAGTTACACTCCATGTTTTCACTGACGCTTGTAGAGTCCCCTAGCTTAAGCATACGGATTACGAAATCTTCCGCTTGGTAATATTATGAACCTTAAAGATTCCTAATCATTTCCCGTTAGTTAACTAATAGTCACTGCCTCCATAATCCAGATTACAATCGGAGGACTTGTATCGACAAAAGATCTTATGGATTACTAAATAATTAATTAACGAGATTCATGGGGCAATTCGTATCATACCCAAAAGCCAGCAGAGGTATCATACCAGGGTTACCCTCCAATAAACTATATCAAATAAACCACGGGTCGCGTTAAACGATACATACACACACACCAAGCAACTGAAACACCAAAATGAGACTCAGACCATCGGGTTCGTCCGACTCGTCCGAACTCGACCGATGATTGTCTACCGGCGCAGGGTCTTGCAGCACCAAAGTTCTTTGTACAGTGTGTCCGTCAACCGCCGACTTTATCTTCCGGCGGACCAATATGCAAAATCCATGGTGCACAATTGAGAACCATAACCGCGATCTGTTGTTACCCCCGATCAATCAGAACGTAGACATAGGCTTAGAGCTGGTTGCTTTATTTCTAAATATTTTACGTCTGAGATTCGATTAATATATCCGGGCAACGTATAGTCGTGCCCAGCTTTTGCCCAATTGAAGAGAGTATTGCATTTGCAGGATTGTTCATAGAAACTGCTAGATGGCTGCTTAGGGCTAGGGTGGCGGTGGTGTGGCGTAAGCATGCTCGCCATTAGTAATAATACAATCCTTTGTCATTTCATTACCAAATTTGAGGCCGTTTGCCTAATCGGTCCTGCCTGCCAGAAATGACACAATATTCCAATTACAAATCAACTTGCAAAACTACATCGCTCAGTGGTCATTGTAAGCTGCACTATGGTTTGCAAATCAGCACTGACTATTTGCGACTGCCGTCGTCTATATAAAGGTCGCGTTTGCCCACGAACTTGCACTCTTTATTACTTACTGCACAACCGCTCCTGTAATACGCAATATCACAAATCTTATCGACACTAGACATGGCTAACAGAGTTATTTTGATCACCGGCGCACTCGCAGGCATAGGACGAGGGATTGCGCTGGCATTTGCTCGTGAAGAGAAGGCGCAAATCGTCGTCTCTGGCCGACGGGAAGAAGACGGCAAGCAATTGGCGACCGAGATTCGCGCTCTGGGTGCGGAAGCCGAGTTTATTTACGCCGACGTTCGCAATGAAGATGATGTGCGCAACCTGATCGACAAGACTGTCGCACGCTTCGGTCGCTTGGATGTCGCGGTGAACAACGCCGGCACTGAGGGCACCCCAGGGCCCATCGTGAGTCAAACGGAGGATTCATATCGCAGTACGTTCGATACGAACGTCCTCGGTGTCATATTTTCTATGAAGCATGAGCTACGGGTAATGACTACCCAAGGGAGCGGTTCCATTATCAACCTCTCGTCCGTCGTGGGCCATAAACCATTTGCAGGTGTATCAATTTACGCCGCCAGCAAGTACGCTGTTGAGGGACTGTCGCTTTCGGTGGCGTTGGAGGCGGCAGCGTCTGGCGTGCGTGTCAATGTCGTCGCACCTGGTCCCATCCAGACCGCTATGCTAGACCGCTTCGTTGGAAGTGAGGAAAACAAGGCCGCGTTCGCGTCAAGTGTGCCTCTCAAACGGGTTGGTACCGTGGAGGAGATCGCGAAGACTGTCTTATTCGTCGCGTCGGATAACGCGTCTTTCATTACAGGCACTGTGGTGAATGTCGATGGTGGATTGTCTTCAACTTAAGCAAACCCTGAATGGAATGGTGCACGCGGGTTCTACTCTACGGGTAGTAAACATGAACAGGTCGAGATGTCGCAGTTATATCTAATGTAACACTGGGGATAGTCGATAATATCGATTTGCTGCATTTGTCAAATTCTCGACTGAAGTATATACGCAATGAATTTACTAGTTATTCCTATGTCTTCAAATAATAGCAACTGTAGTACAGTACAAAGACTCGGAGTCGTGCACGGTCCAGTATCTTATAATCTCAAATGACGTAAGACTGGTTGTGCCATACCAAACTGGGTGGGTGCACGTGGTGGCCTCCCAAAACAGTGTCAGAGACTCAGAGTCACAATTGCAGAGGGCATCTCAACTGGGAATCCTTTAACGAATTTCTGGGGGTAGTCTTATCCCTCTTTAAGAAATGACACTATCCTTAATTTTGATTAGTGTAAACCCTAATTTACGCGTTTGTTGATCTGTACAGCTTACTACGCGCGATCTTTCTTGCGATCTTAGCTACCTGTTGACTGTCCCTCCTTACAAGTATCACGTCTCTTCTTAGAACTGCAGCTAGGCTTCACCAACCACGCAGAGCGCTCGGAGATGTTCATCAGTACGTTTCGCGTTTCATCATTAAGCGGCTCGTCTGCGGAGAGGGCCCAAGCTCTCAAATTCTGCATCAACAAGCTCGTTGAGAAGTTTGTTCAACGCAAGAAAGTTCGGATTATCTAGAGTCTTCTGGAGACCAGCTTGCTCTGGTTTCGGTCCCGATCTCGCACCTCGTTGCCGCAAACTTGCACGTCACGCGTAGTCTCACAGATACTCCCTCAACCGTGAGTTGGTCCACGCCTCCGCCAGATCCGAGTCCCTCACATATACGAGGACCGGCGCTAGGTAACCGATCTCGAAAGCGCAGCCTCATTTTAACGAAGACCCCAAGGTGAAGCTTATGCGCCACTGTGTTTTGCACCGAAACGAGTATGTGAGAAGATGCAAAGGTCAGTTAATTTCGCTTTGAATCTTCGTATCGACCGCTCAGGTCCCCCAGGTGAACACTCTTGCTTTGTAGTCTGGTCGAACGACCAAGTTCCGCCTGACGGCTAAATTGGATAACCCTAACCTTCACGTGGTATAGGTGTGCATGCCTTCTGTGAAACTTTCAATTGCCTAATGTAGTAATTTTTCCATCCCATATCCAGACTCATATGTGAGTGCTGCGGTTTGCTACTTTTCATTTCTCCTCAATCTCCAATTAAATCTTTTGACGACTCATCTTCGCATTGCTGACAAATCTAAGATCTTCAGCTCTCGAGAAATGACGTAAGACCATCGCAGACACTTGGCCTTACCCATTAGCAGATTGCAATTAAAATGGCTCTAACTACAGGAGAGGGAGGTTCTTCATTCTGTTCGCCAATTCGTGATCAATGGAGAGTCTTATCATCTCTCCAGAGATATCCTCTGGGCTTATATCGCAATCGCGATTCGGTTCTTATTCTTTCAGACCAATTGCACCTGGCGTTGAGTATGAATCAGTACTACAGGAATCTCTTGACTCTGACGCGTTTATGACATTGCCAGACTGGCGTTGTCATCCTAATAACGACCACCGTATAAGCCTCGTTCCGACACCACATACTCAGCCAAGACACAATCCAGTTGCCTTGCCGACAGTCGTTGTCAGTTCAGAGACGCAGACCATCGAAGATCAAAACTATGTCTTAGGCGACGAGTCCAGATTTGGCATGAGTCTTAATATCAACGGAGCCACCCATCTTAGTCCTGAAGGAAAGGGTGACAATGGACTTCATTACAAGGCAGCCAAGTTATCACTGTCAGATATGTCACTGTTTGAGCCCTTCATGTCACCTACAGTTCAACAATCGCACATTGAAGATATTGGGAAGGATGTCCATCCAGACCTTGATCCAATGAATCCAGCCATAGTTCAGTCTAGTAAGCGAAGGCGTGGACGACCTCGATTGATCTCACACCATTCAAGAGCCGAAGTACCGATCCTTTACAATTCACACTTGCGTTATGTGTCAGTTGTGCTAACTGATTATTTAGCGTCGAAGAGCTCAAATTCGCGACGCCCAACGGACATACCGCGAAAAGAAAGACAAAACGATAGCGGACTTGAGGGCTCGAATTACTGAACTCCACTCTGCAATCGATAGTATGAAAGTGGCCTTCTTCGAATTTTATAACGAAGGCAGACGAGCTGCTATTCGCCGTCGTGATTCTAACTTTGCTGAATCCTTGACAAACCTTATGGTCAAGATTCTGGAGGCCACTAAAGTAGTCGACATCGATATGGAAATTACACGTTTGAACCTACTAGAGGATCGATACAAGGGCTCGCATGTTGACGCGTGATAGTCTTCAAATCGCAATTCTTCTTCACCGGAGGTTGATCTGATAAAGAATGACAGTGAGTGTTCGGATCTGGCAATTCGGTTGCTTGGCCTGAGTGATCAGCGACGGGAGCCATTTCATTGATAAAATATAGCATCGCTCAATAGTACCTTTTTCCGTTCTTTGATCAATATAATTGCGTCAACTCACAGGTTTATCTATCTATTCAATTCTCGTTGTGGATTCTTACCGATTTAAGCTTTCACGCTATTTTTAATACCCTATAATATTTGAATACAAGGATATGGCGGGCAATATGGACAGGAATGCAACCATCATTTAAATTTCACTAGCTCCATTAAAGAACTTCGATAGAGAATACACAACTTGCATAGGATGACATAGGGCACTATGCTTGGTACGAAAGATAATGTTAATGAATCCACAGAATCATTCTCGAACAAAATGAATGAACTCAATGTTGTTTCCGTCGCTATCGAGTACAAATGCGCCATAGTAGTCCTTGTTAATCTTCTCTCTGGATCCAGGTTCTCCGTTGTTAATCCCGCCAGATTCAATTGCGATGTTGTAAACGGAGACAACATCATCGATTGAAGGCAGTCCAAAAGCGATATGCGATTTCGCCGCAGGCTTATCTGGATTGGCTAACATGAGGCCGAATTCGAAAGCTTTGGGATTACTGATTGGCGCGTAATATACGATTGAGTCTAATAATTCATCATTAATCAGGTGTAATTAAGCGTTATCTAGCTACATACCGTTTGCCCAATATACGCCATATCCAGCAGCCGCCATTACCGGATCGTAGAAATCTCGCGACTTTTTGACGTCCGATACTCTAATAGCAATATGGTGAAACGGCATTTTCGGTTCAAATTTTAACCACGAAGGTTGTGGCAGTCAAAATGCGGAGATTTATGTGTTACGCTCAGCTCCTTATCGTCCATGTCTATGCTCTGCAGTAATGATTAGAAATCGCAATAAAATTTTGAGTCCGGTAACATAAGCCTTGATCTGCTATATTGTTTATTAATCGCCCTATCTCCGATGTTTCTCAATTGCGAGCGTTCGCTAGTACCGACGGAGAATCTACAACGACCGCCGGCGGTAAGCCTCAGATGTCCGAAATAATTTATTCGTCGTTTTTAGTTTTAGTGCCAAAACAGTACTAAAAAATCTTCAAACACTAAGGATTCTATGACTACATGAAGTAAACTTAGAAAGTCGTGTTATATTCCATACCATCAAGAAACCAATTGTTCAATAGCCCGACGACAGAACAACAAGAATGCTTATTTCAATGGGTCGCTAAGGATCAACAAATGCACCCGCAAACAACCCCTCATTGCGCCGCGACCAGATCTAAATAATGCTGCGTTATAGATTTCACTTGCGTCTCAAGTCCACTGAATTTAAGACCCAACACCTTTTCGGTTCTGGATGCGTCGATTTTCAGCTTCAGTGTAGGTTGCTCCCCATTGAGTGGTAGGATAACTTGGCTGACGGCGTCCGGGAAGTTATTCTTGACAATGTCAATCGCGTCCTTGTGCACAATCCCGTCGATGCCACCTGACGTGGCCACGAAGTCCTGATTGCCAGGAATCTGGGGATCCAAGGCTTTGACGTGAACGGCCGCGACATCATTCAGATAAACAGTCGTACCAGGAAACGCTGGGCGCTTGTAGCCACGAATCTGACCAAATAGAGCTTTGTTGGTTCCTTTGTCAAAATCATCAACGCTCGTAACCAGCTCGTTTTTGCCAATTATATACGATGGCATTATATTAATAATGTCGAACCCTGGTTTCTTTTCAGCAACAAACTGATGAGTGAATGCTAACGCCCGCACTTTAGAATCGGCGTACGCTTCGAATTCTGTTTTGTACGGTCCAGGATTATAAGGAACTTTCATTGATCCATCGAACGTAGTGCCCGACTGTGAAAAAATCTCTTTGAATGGAATCACTGCAACAATTGAGGATGTGATAACAATTCTCGAGATTCCTGAAGATTTGTACGCCGCCCCGAGTATGTTCGTAGTGCCCTTTAGTGCCGGCTGTATTATCTTGTTGTCAAAATCTTCGGTGATTCCAGAAGTAATTGGTGACGCGCAGTGAATGATATATTTCACGCCTTGAACGGCTGAAGTATATGCATCGCTTGCAAGTATATCGACGACGACAACAAACTCAAGATTAGTTCCGGGATTCAATTTCCTTATAGATTCGGTCGCAAGTATTGCATTGGCTTTATCTTGGCTTCGGACAGCAACTCTGGCTTTGTAGCCCGCTTGAAGGGCAAGTACTAGCACCCTAAAACCAAGATGGCCACTAGCACCGGTAATGAGAACAAGGTCACCAGCCGACATTTCCCTGTTTTATTCGACAATAATTATTAAACTTTGGTGGGTTGTTGTATGACAAATTGAACCGCGTATGGAATAATATCTGGACGACATGCCGCCTTCGCGATTCCATTTATAACCGAGCGACACCACTGTCAGTGTCAAGTCATGCAGTCAACAAGAATAGTAATCCGCTTTCTCTTCTATCTCCAAGCACAGCAGTGATGACATCATAGATGATTTGGTTTCAAAACTAATCACGCCTTATGTAATATATTCACATGGAATGTCATATTTACCGATTTGTCATAGGGAATTAAAGATTAGTGAACAGAGTCTGTGCACATAGGGCATTTCAGGTTAGGGTTATTCAAAATTACCCTGTTAGGAATGCAAGCTTTGCCGCTTGTTAGGACGCATACCCCTAACCTGCTCGATCTGTGCGGCGTCCCTGTTGTCACTTGTAAGGCGTCCAAATCCAAAATATGACGTCACCTCCATATTGAGCCACCATGTCATAGTTATACGAAGTTTAATTAGTTAAGTTAGACAAAAGTTAGGAAACGGACAAGCAAATTATTTTTAAGTAGAGGCTGGATCATTGTGAAAGTGATTTTACGACTAATGCGAGTGCCATCTTTCATCTATCTGCTTGTATTTTTCAAGTTATTATTCGAGCTCTTACAGACAATAAGCCAATCTTTTGCTTCCGATGTGTTACAACGACTTGATATCACAGCCGGTTTGAGAAATATGACAAAAGCCCATTCAATACGTGTCAGCTACCATCTACCATCAAGAAAGTCAATGACCATAGTCGAATAAGTGCTTGCGTATTCATTCAAAAACCCATGACCAGAGTCAGGAAAGAGGTGCAAGTGGGCCTCGGCATTGACCATTTGCTTGAACATAACATAACTATTCTCAGTAGGAGCCAAGATATCACTGCTGCCGTTGGCGATAAAAACCGGCAGAGTAAGCTCTCCAAGTCGATCGTAGCTGCCATCTTCTCGAAACTCGCCTCCTAGAAACTTCAATACGGCAGCAATTTGATTTTGAGTTCCTTCTGGCCCTAAATAATCGCTGCGATCCTTACGGGCAGACGTCATTCGCTTCCACCACTTCTCGCCAATTGCTTGCTTTTTATTGCTAAGTGTATAAAAAGTCTTCAAAAATCCTTGATGATTGTCTTCCTCAGTGGCCGCAGTCGCCAGCATGCCAACTGGTTCAGAAGCACTTTTGACAACGCCCGGTCCTTCGCTAGGTCCTGTACCGGCCAAGACCAACTTACGAACCAAGTTGGGATTATTGAGCGCAATTAGTTGGGCAACGAATCCGCCCATAGAGAATCCTAGCACATCTACTTGCTTAATACCTAATGCTTCAATCACATCGACAATATTCTGCGCCCATTCCTTGAAAGATTGAGGAACCGTTCCGCCACTGCGGCCAATACCGGAATTATCGACGAGGAGAATTGGACGAGTGGCCGCTAACGGATTGATAAAATCCGGATCCCAATGATCCATTGTTCCCCGAAAATGGATGTTGAATACAAGCGGAATCCCTGACGACTTTCCAAATAGCCGATAGGCATATTTCGTTCCTTTTACTTCGATAAACTTGTCCACAGCAGTTTCGTAGGTGGCCATGTTGGTTGATCAGATGTGTATTGACGGTCGATGGTCAGCGACAGATGGCGTGTGAAGCATCGTTTTATACCTGAGCATTTTTAGGTATTCGCGCAAGATTAGAGTACAAGTTCGTGTCCTTGGTAAAGTCGATTCATAATAGTAGATTACTAAACGCAAATACTGGCCGAGGTGATAAGCAATTAATGAATGGCCAACGACTGTACTTCATGCGAGTACGTGTCTCGGTTTGATGAAAAATCAATATAGAGTTGTTTCTGCAAGCGATGTTACGTCAGCCGTGTGTGTATGATGACTGAAAATGCCTGTGCTTGATAGTTAACTTGATTATCGTGATGACAAGTAAGTGTGGGTTGGGAAAATTGATTTGAGTGACGATATCATTGTTCTGATTTCTGAATATGACACAAATTAAATATTATTCATCTCACATTCGCATGCTGACGCGGATAACTTGGCAAATTGTCATTGGGCCGGGAGTATATCTGTTGACCCAATTATTCGTAGTGTTGTCTCGCCATATTTGTGTTGAATAATCGCTAAGGTACTAAATAAAGTTGTATTATGAATAATCACTAAATATAATGCCGGCGCGGAAAAATTCCAGCGCTCGTAGCCAAATCTGTTCCACATGAGGAGGCGGGTACTGTGGCTAGGTATGTCATTGTTTATTATTTAGATGATTGTTCGTCTAATGTCCTGTAGATATCTTAGCGGAAATATGATCATTGAGAATGATAACGTGAAAGTCGTTGGGCTAGTCTCCCAAGGGACCCATTTACTTGAGATTGCAAATTGATCATTGTAGTGGGGGTCGTCTCAAATGTTTGGACTTTGGATTTTTGGGGACTTGCAACTATAATATATGGCCGCGCAAACAATCGCAATACATGCCTTATCATACGAGAACCGCCGATTGGGTGCGAGTAACAGTTACTGATCAGTTTCGAGCGTAGTCTGGCTTTCTCAACGTTAACCTTTCGTTGAAAGCCGATCATATGAACCTGGACAATCTGCAAAAGAATGCAGGAAGCAACAGCACGAGACAGAAAGTGTTTGTGAACAGGAGCATATCAACAAACGAAGCCAGATTAACAAACGGAGGAGTGAAACCTGAAAAATGACGTAGTTGTGAAACTCGGATCCTGGCGACATAAATGCTGGGTTTGTGCCGCGGGTTCCGCAAACCCTGGAGATCACGTGATGGGATGCGTGTACACATATATTAGTGAAACTCCAGCTGCGCCGAAGAACTAATTACACGCACTAGCTATGGGTTCAGTCAACAAGCTGTATCAGTTTTCCATTCTTAATGCTCTGATGGATGGAGTTGCGGATGAGGGAATCAGTATTTCGACACTACTCGAGTCCGGAGACCACGGGTTGGGAACCGTCAAACACTTGGACGGCGAGTTGGTCGTCCTCGACGGTGTAGCGTATCAAATGCGACAGGACGGTTCGATAGCCATTCCGGAACCGGAAATGGTGGTTCCATTTGGAATGGTGACCCGATTCCAGCCTTCACATGTAACGGACGGCGTATTGTACAGCAAGGATGCGCTTGATTCTCATATTGCAGAGCATCTACCGGGGACCAAAAATCTATTCGTGGCTATCAGAATCGAAGGTCAATTTGAGCATATTACGGTCAGGACCGTTGGTAAGCAGGCCTATTCGGGTGAAGGCTTAGTTGATGTCGCAAAGCGACAGGTGGTAAAAACTCTGTCAAACACAAGCGGTACACTGATAGGATTCTGGTCTCCGGCGTTTTCACATGGTCTATCAGTAGCCGGACACCATTTGCACTATATTGATCATGAAAAACGACACGGTGGACACATGTTGGACTTTAAAACTGGAGAAGTACGAATCAGCATGGTTCCTATCTCACGCGTCGAGATGGAGTTACCGCAAAATAACTCATTCAATTGTGCGAGTCTACGAGCCGATGCGGGAAAAATTCGGGAAGTTGAAGGTTGAAAAAAAAAAGAAGAGCAAACCGACAAGAAGTAGACCTGGTGAATGGAATTACGCGAAGTGATCGAGGGAGCTCTAGTTGTCGCGTTCGAATCCATGAGGCCATGACACATGATGATCGGCTATATCTGGGCTTATCGTTTATAAATTATTATTATGGATGCACTTTCCATTCGCTGTGCCTAGATTGCGTCTCTTTAAATGGGGCTCAATCTTGTCAGACTTTGACCAGTGTCTTAAAGTTTACCAGAGTTTTTGTAGCATCTATCTTATGCATCTATCTTATGGTGGATGCGCGTTAGAGAGCAATCCGATGTATGTATGTATGATATCTGCTTCGACTGACTCCGAGTTGGTGGGCAAGGGGATCGTTGCCCTAATCCGATGAGACGAAACAGCGTCTAATTCAAGGTTAGCAAACAAAGAGCCAGATCCCTGGCCCAAATCTTGCCTAGTTGTAAGGCCACTATTGATATGGATTGTATCGCTCGCTGTCATGTAAATTTATCAGATCGGGTGCCGGATATGGCTGGTCGATTAATCAATGTTAACTAAGTTATAAGATAATTAATATCATCAATAATTGCTGATAATGTGACTTTCCTCCGCTATGGTTGATGTTGCAAGCTCAGATCATCAGAGCCTTCAGCTTCACAAAGTTCTCATGCCTGAAATGCGGAGGGAGGTGACTAGCGCGTGACCGACACAGCGATTAATAGATCGGGTTGACGGGTTATCATACTAACTTCCTAACAGAGGAAGCGAGTGGCTGTCGTGAGAAGTACTCTTACGTCACACAAGATCGGGCTAAAAGCAAGCGAGTGCCATGCCTGAACGTGTCAGACCCTCACCGGAGTTGGGTAGTGCGATTCTAGCAAACTGTTGTTTACAATATCAAATAACGAGATATATATTTGACAAATTAATGTGCACTAAATAACCTAGTAACGATTCATATTAACCGAGAGGGCAACCGGGGATCGCTTAGACTCTCTATGGCCCCGTGTGCGGCTGGGGATTTACTCCACTTTACTTCCACCGCCAGTCGCGGCCATGTCACATTTCCGCAAGCCCTTACCGAGGCCTCTCACCCGACAGCCGATTAGTTGAAATACGTGTCTGCTGTCCTGTTACTGTAAATTTTATTATTTTGTTTATCGGCTCTTGTCTCTTCATCCAATCGAAACTATGGCGGTCCAGACCCAGCATCTGCACATCAGTGCAGTTGAAGCCATGAACAAACCTGTCGTACTACTGTTGACCATTTTCGCTCTCTTTTTAATTTACGTTGTCGTCAGGTGCATTAGCGACATCGTTGTCGAACGGCAATTCGCTAAAAAAGGCGCAGTGCGGTTGCCCCCCCGCACAGAGGACTGGCTGGGGATCCGTTTGTTCTGGACGCTGTTTCGGGCGCTTCAAAAGGACAAATACCTCGACGTCGCGCAGACCTATCACGACAAGTATGGAGCAACTTTTGCTTCGAGAGTACTTGGGGAGATGATCATTAATACAATCGATCCTGAGAATATCAAAGCCGTCTTAGCAACCGAATTCAATGATTTCGATCTCGGTAATCGATATGAGGCTTTCTATCCCCTTCTCGGAGACGGCATATTCACACTCGACCATCAGGCATGGTCGCGTTCTAGAGCATTGCTCAGACCTCAGTTTAGTCGCCAGCAGGTCTCAGACGTCGCCAAGCTCGAACCGTATGTGCAAGATCTAATCTTGCGTCTCGCCGGCGCCGGGCCATCCCCGGAGGCCTGCGATATCCAGGAACTCTTTTACAAGTTGACGATGGACACAGCGACTGAATTTCTCTTCGGAGAATCCGTCAATTCGCTCAGAATGACTGGATCTCCGGCCGGCGCCGAAAGCATCGCAGACGTCAAGCGCGTTTCCCACAGCGAGATTGCACGCGTCTTCACGCGGGCATTCGATTATTGTCAAGAGATTGTTGCATTCCGTTGTCTGTTGCAGTCATGGTACTGGTTAATGAATCCCAAGAAGTTCCGAGACAACATCGTCCTCATTCACAGATTCGTGGATTATTATGTCGACAGGGCTGTCAACCACGTTCGTCAATCGATCGAAACAAAGAAGCTGGGTGAGGTTGTCCAATCCGAACGGTACATGTTTCTTGAAGCGTTAGCGGAGGAGACGCAAAATCCGAAAACCTTACGTGACCAATCGCTTAACATCTTGCTTGCTGGACGGGATACCACTGCCAATTTGTTAAGCTGGACATTTTATCTGCTCGCACGACATCCGCGTGTGTTTGAGACTCTGCGCACCGAAATCATCGATGCTTTTGGTGATAGCTTGCATGCGCCTGGAAAGAAGCCGATTAATTTTGAGACTCTCAAAAACGCGACTTACCTCCGACACGTGCTAAACGAGGTGCTTAGGCTATATCCATCCGTTCCATCCAACTTCCGAGTCGCCAGCAAGGACACGACGTTGCCACGTGGTGGTGGGGCCGATGGCGCGTCGCCCGTGTTGGTGCGAAAAGGCGAGAAGGTATTTTTCACTGTCTATTTCATGCATCGGCGCAAAGATTTGTTCGGGGACGACGCGGACTCTTTCAAACCTGAGCGCTGGGAGGGCAATAGATGGATGTGGGAATACCTACCCTTCAACGGGGGGCCGCGAATTTGCCTCGGTCAGCAGTATGCGTTGACAGAGGCGGCTTATACTGTTGTCAGATTATTGCAACAGTTTGATACACTCGAGAACCATGACTTGGCGGTAAAAGACGACATCCCATTAAAGAGGTCGCTGTTGACAATGTCGAACGCAAAGGGCGTGCACGTCCGGCTTTACAAAAAATAAGAATTGTTGGACTATTGGCGCATTCAGGTTATAATATGTTTATTCGTTGCTTGGTATTGGTTTTCATTACAGCACAATTAGCTGGATTACTTTCTTTTCGGTAGTGTCTCGATGACGCGTCCCACCAGGAATTTGCTCGTGTATAGTTAATAAATAGGGCTGGACAATTCAGGAATGGATCTCGGTTTACACTCTTAGCAAGAGGATTGCGGGGAAACAATGAACTATCTTAACTTAGTTAAGCTGTAAAAATGCTCTTCTCTTTTACTCTTTCTAGAACTACATCAGACATCAATCTTGCCGCGCCCTAATAGGCATATCCATCTGTCAGCAACATTTGCTTCGATTTGTCCCTTACGTTAAGGCACCTTTAGGTTCAGGAATACCCCTGTTTCGGGATAACGGTAGCCATGTTAATACTAGTACAAACCTTGACGAAACACGTCCATAACCGAGTCGCGTGTGATCATCACAGGTCTGTAGACTGATTCCTCTTTTTTAGAATCATAAGTTTCGCATATCTCGCCGACACGGCCTTAATTTATGTTCGTTAGTTCTGCCGTCCCCTCCCCCCCTACGAAGGGTTAGGGTGCCGTGAACAGTGGCGATACTATTACCCTATAAGTTCATAATTAATAATTAATAATACCGACATCGCTTTCTCCGCACCGGATAAAATATTACAGTGCGCCGGAAGCGGGGGTGACTCGACATTCTTCGCCCGATGCCGGACACAGGAAGTGGATAACTAGACAAAACTTAAGCAATAGAGAAAGAAACAACAAAACCTACACCTGCCTTCGTCGAGCAGCTCTTCTGTTGAGAAGTCCACGAGTTCTTCTGCGATTAACTTAGGGACGACAGTGGCCGATCCCGCGCCATCACCGACGCCTGCATGTTCGCGAAAGCGAAGTTACTTCACCGACGAGATGAAGGTGACTCTGGTCCGACTTTGCATTCTCCACCAACATGAGTACGCTCATAGAAGGAAGTCGAAGTTTTGGGCAGACATTTCAAAGCTCTTTGAAGCCGCAACTGGTAGGCCGATGTCTATAACTAGATTCATCAGATTCTCACCATAGCAGGTGTACCAATGAGGAAGCCCAGTCAGACCGTGGAAGGCCTGATTAGAGAACGGCGCGAGCAGCTGGTGTATCGTTGAGCAAGAGCACAATGATCTGTCTGCTCAAAAGGAAGAGCTAGCAGAAACCAAGCGAAGAACAAAGGTAGACCAGATGATGCAAGGTCGTCAGAGGTCTGATGACTATGATGATGACACTGCGAGCGTAAGTAGTGAGCAACAGTCCGCAGGTCGATCGAAGCGTTCTAAAATATCGAGGAACGATATGTTGGCTGCAGCAATGGGTAACTGCACCAGGGCCGTGACAACATCATTCAATTCTGGAATGTCCCAATTAGCCGCGGCTTTGCAGGCAACGGGCAGTACTGAAGCCAGTAACTCGACGGCATTTGAGATGGTGTCTGAGTTGGAAGTGGAGATTTATAAGGTAGATAAAAAACTAACAGACCACATTCACGACGTGGAGAAGAAACTGACGGAGTTGTCCGAAAACGTCGTGGAGAAATATTCCTCTATTGATGAGAATATAAAAAAGCTGTTGGACAGATAAGCCCACACATTGCTATTGCTCTGTTGCTACAAGACCTTTATTGCTTCGTTCACTATATCGTTTAATAGACGACTTTCTGGCTATGATAAATTAACTAAGAAGACTTTAGACAGCGGCTCAGGGGTAATCCGAGCCGAGACTTAGCGAACGCTAGTCTGTGAACCGAGAAATCCGCGCTTCTTGCGGCTCAATGCCACTTAGCAATTTAACTTACTGCTCATCTCTAGCCAATTACTTAAAATATGTCTGTTACGCTGTTTTCTATCCTTCGACTCCTGTTATTCTGTTATCCAGGACAAAATACTTAGAACAGTACTGTGTCGGCAATAATGGCGGTGCTCATCCGACTATCTGCGACTTGGCTTGCCGCTGTCTTGGAGTCCCCAAGGACCCTCGTCATCCTGCTTGGTGTCATCCTGTTCTCTCGCTCCGTCATCAAGAAACTCAAGAGCATTGAAGTCAAGCGTCGGTTTGCCGAAAAGTATGGTGCCGTGCGTCTCGGTTACGTGAACACGGACTTCTTCGGCATTGGTCGAATTCGTACCATCATGCGGTTTTTGCGAGCGCATAAGCTCTTGGAGTACATGACGGCGGATTTTGGAAAGCATGGGACTACGTTTGGCGCATCCGTACTTGGACAACAAAATATCTGGACTATCGAACCTGAGAATATCAAAGCATTGCTGGCAACAAAATTCAATGACTATGGACTCGGCACCCGTTATGACGCTTTCTTGCCATTACTGGGTGACGGAATCTTCACGCTCGACAACGAAGGCTGGGCTCATTCGCGTGCAATGCTGCGGCCACAGTTTACTAGACACCAAGTTAGCCGCCCTGTTGTCGGACGCTTGTTGATCTTAGGTGAAGCTAAAAAGTCTTGCAGGTCTCTGATGTAGCCAAACTGGAGCCACATGTGTGTCATCTCATATCACGCCTCCGACTTTGCCATGCGGAGACTTGCAATATCCAGGACCTATTCTACTGCATGACTCTCGACTCGGCGACGGAGTTCTTGTTTGGAGAATCTGTCGAGTCTCTCCGTCTCGTAACGGAATCCGACAACAAGAGCGGCAAGCAGGGCTTTGCCCAAGCATTCAATTACTCCCAGGAAGTCATCGCACTTCGCGCCCAAATGCAGTCATTTTGCTGGCTTCTGAATCCCAAAGACTTCCGCGAATCCACCGCGATTGTGCACAATTTCGTGGACTACTATGTCAAAAAGGCTCTCGATGCGCACAGTGACGGAGCCGCACAGATAGAAGCCGTTACCGGCGGCCGATACATTTTCCTGTACGCCCTTGTCGAGGAAACCCAAGATCCAAAAACATTGCGGGACCAGTTGCTCAATATATTACTCGCTGGACGGGATACCACTGCCGGCCTGTTGAGTTGGACGTTCTACTTGCTTGCGAGCCATCCCAGGGTGTTTCAAAAACTACGGCATGAAATCATTAAATTGTTCGGCGAGGAGCCGAATTCGTCAGGTAAACAGCAGATAACGTTTGAGAGTTTGAAAAACGCGACTTATTTGCGATACGTGCTAAACGAAGTTCTTCGCTTGTATCCGTCAGTTCCGCTGAATAACAGATACGCGGTCAGGGACACCATATTACCGGTAGGCGGCGGGCCGGACGGCAAGTCTCCGGTCTTGGTCCGCAAAAAGGAGAAAGTCACGTACAGCGTTTATGTTATGCATCGCCGTAAGGATTTCTTTGGCGACGATGCTGACGAGTTCAGACCAGAGCGATGGGCGGAGGGCAAGTCGTGGACTTGGGAATACCTGCCGTTTAATGGTGGTCCTAGAATTTGCCTGGGACAACAGTATGCACTGACCGAGGCTGGTTATACGATCGTGCGATTGTTGCAGGAGTTTGATACACTAGAAAGTACAGAGCCGCCAGAGGCTGATGGATTTCCGTTGAAGAGAACGATGCTGACAATGTCCAAGGCGACGGGTGTACATGTAAAGCTGTACAAGAAGTAATGAAACTCCCAATTTTTTAATATATTTCATGATATCGTTACGCCGTATATCGTCACAGCTGCCTCGCTCGATCAACTCACATCCATTGGCATCAACTGAGCCATGACATCCTCATCACCCTCCGCCATGGCTTTTGCTAGTTCATCAATTTGCACTTGCTGCTCGGTATCGCCCATATTTTCGTCTCCTAGATCCTTCTGTTCCGTATTAGTGCTGCTGTTAGGTATGTCGTTCATCATCAAGAACATCACATCACTGTCCTGTTGATTCTCATGACCACCGTCGTCCTGATTGTTGGCAAATACTTCACCCTGCCCTTCCACTCCGCTCTCTTGCATCATCTGCATAAATTCGTGCATGTCATTATCTTCTCCACCACCGACATCCGCTTCGCCGAAAATTTCCGTGTCATCGGGAAGACTTTCAATAGTTTCCTGCAGGACTTCACCAGTCATATCAAAATCTTGACCCCAGTTTGCCATGTCCCCGTTATCCATGCCGGCGTTGTCATTATTATCAAATTGTAACACGTCGTTAGAAGGCCCCTCGGTCACTTGAACCTGCGGCAACATTTTCGGTGCTGCGGACTCGATAGATGTCTGTTTTATCTGTAGCTGTTGTGGTTCAGGATATAATCTTACGGTCTGAGGAATTAACTCGACCTCCGAAATCTCCATAGTTGGCTGTACATCAGTCTCGTCTTTTACCAGCTGTTCCTCCTTGTCGGCCTCAAAATCAAGTTCGTTTTCTTGTAGTTCGCCATCACGCTGTAGTAGAGCTTTGCCGAGTTCCGCAACTTTCGAAAGTAAGTACCTAGCACAGATTAGCATTTGCATCAAGAATGTAAATACATCCAACGGCGACACTACCTTTTCTTGGCTATCTTGTCTTTTAGTTCTTCAATAATTGTTGTCTGCTCACCCACGCCGGCATCGTCGGCCAGAACCTCTTGCGTGAGCAAGGTTCTCGCCCGACTGATCCGTATTCGCAAGCGACCAGCCTCATTATGAATATCCTTGGGTTGGAGTGATCCGTCGCACACCCGTTCAAATAAATCGAGAAGATCGGGCAGAAAGTCAAAGTCAGCGCGATGTAGGATGGTCGTGGGACTCGATTCTTGTGCTGCCATCATGAAACCAAACAACTTGGCAACCCGACTACCACGCTCAGTAGTACCAGGCCATGTAAATCAATGTACCATGCAAATAATAGTATCTGTATACTTTATAAGTTTTGAGTTGTGGTTCGCCATTATTTACGGTCAGGGACCATTATTTACGCGGCGGCGTAAACGCACTGTTTTAATGTGACTTTGCTCACTTAGTTGACATTTCGGAACATTAACGGAAGCGGTCCCCACTGACTTTTATTACAACCTCCACTGAAACGGATTGGACAATAGAATACACCCAGGACTCTGGTTTACTGGACTGCATATCTTGGTGTATTTTATTTATTTTTGGAGACGCCTGTCCGTTACTTTGCTTGTTATCGTCATATGAAGATCGAGCAAACAGAGGTCAACGCGGACTACTATCTCAACGATGTCGTCACTCGAGGATCTGATTCCGGTAGTGAATAAGCTCCAGGACTTGGTTTTCAACACAATTGGCACGGATACTATTGATCTTCCGCAGGTTGTCGTTGTGGGCAGTCAGTCTTGCGGCAAGAGCTCCGTGCTGGAGAATATTGGTGCGTAGAGCTTCCCCCATATGTGAGATATCTGCCCAGCATATGCGAGGCGATCGATTTATGTATATAGGAGTATCAGTGGGGCGTGCAGATACCTATGTTGTGATTGTTTATTTGTTATATTTGTCTCGCGAAGCTCGTACTTCGATCGGCGCTAATCTCAATTATCTAGTCGGCAAGGATTTCCTCCCTCGCGGTACAGGAATCGTTACCCGTCGACCACTAGTTCTGCAACTGATAAATTTGCCTTCGGAAGCGAGTGCCACTTTTGATGATTCCAGCAGTTCGGACTCAATTTCGATCCAATCTAGCCGACGTGGAGAGGAGTGGGCCGAGTTCTTGCATGTTCCTGGCCGCAAGTTTTATGATTTTTCGGAAGTCCGTCGTGAAATCGAAAATGACACGGTGCGGATTGCTGGAAATAACAAGGGGATAAATAAGCAGCCTATTAATTTGAAGATATTCTCACCACATGTGCTGAATTTAACCCTGGTTGATTTGCCTGGCTTGACAAAAGTACGAATAATTGCTTACTTTGTGGAAATAAGACTAGCTAACCTTGTACAGATTCCTATTGGCGACCAACCAACGGATATTGAAAGGC
Source organism: Lipomyces yamadae (assembly GCA_030556285.1). NCBI lineage: Eukaryota > Fungi > Ascomycota > Lipomycetes > Lipomycetales > Lipomycetaceae > Lipomyces > Lipomyces yamadae. Next base: position 81,445 of record JAKTPU010000006.1, on the reverse strand, counting down.
AGACGCGATCTCTCATTCTGGAGTATATCAACAAGCCCAATAGCATCATTCTCGCCGTCTCTCCTGCTAATGTGGACCTGGTTAACTCGGAGTCGCTTAAGCTCGCGCGCCAGGTTGATCCGCAAGGACGACGAACTATCGGTGTACTGACTAAGCTTGATCTGATGGATCACGGCACGAATGCCATTGACATTTTGTCCGGCCGAGTATACCCTCTCAAACTCGGATTTATCGGCGTTGTGAACCGATCTCAGCAAGATATTCAAGTCAATAAGAGTTTGCCCGATGCACTCAAGGCTGAGGTGGAATTCTTCAGGACACATCCAGCATATAGAAATATATCTTATAGATGCGGTACTCAGTACTTGGCCAAGAGCTTGAACAACACACTTATGGCACATATTCGAGAAAAGCTGCCGGATATCAAGGCAAGATTGAACACCCTGATGGGGCAGACCCAGCAGGAACTTGCTTCTTATGGTGAACCCCAGTTTGCTGGTTCAGAGAATAGGGTACGATAGTCTGAGTGGCAATTAATGCTTTAACGCTTGCTGGTTTGCTGGTTGCTGATAGCAGTAGGGCATTCTTATTCTTCAGCTAATGACTCGCTTCGCGACGAACTTCATTGCATCTATAGATGGTACTTCTTCTGATGTTTCAATTAAGGAGCTTTGCGGTGGCGCAAGAATCTACTACATTTACAATGACGTTTTCGGTAGCTCGCTCAACGCAATCAACCCAACTGCTAATCTCTCAGCTCTCGATATCAGGACGGCAATCCGTAACTCGACTGGTCCGCGTCCATCACTTTTTGTACCCGAACTGGCATTTGATCTTTTGGTAAAGCCGCAGATCCGAATGCTAGAGCCGCCTAGTCAACGCTGCGTCGAACTTGTTTACGAAGAGCTTATGAAGATCTGTCACAATTGTGGTGGACCAGAACTGGCCCGGTATCCTAAGCTGCAGTCGAAGATTATCGAAGTCGTGTCTGATTTGCTGCGAGAGCGGCTCGGACCGACCTCGAAATACGTCGAGAGTCTGATCGCGATCCAGCGCGCGTACATCAACACCAAGCACCCGAATTTCTTAGGCGCCGCTGCGGCCATGTCCAGCATATTGTCGTCACGTCAAGAAAAGGAGAAGAAGGCGCGAGAAGCACAGCGGAAACATGAGCGCTTGGAAGTCAAAAAGGCAGTTTTGGGTGCAAACGGGGTGTCCGATTCTGTCTCAGAGTCTGTAGGAAAGCCAAGTCCGTCGTTGTCGTCGTCGGTTCCGGGTGAAGGTGAGTCCAAACAACATCACCATCATCATCACCATACTCGATCTGGGTCGATGTCCATGAGCTCATCACTCACGGAGGCGTCGACCAATGCGGCTGCTGGACCCATCTCTTCGGGTTCGAAAGATTCGTTCTTGAATTATTTCTTCTCGAAAGACCAGCAGGTGCAACAGTCGGCTATGATTTCCCAGGTTAACGGAATAAAAAACAACTTACACAATTCCGATAATTTAGGTATTTCCAACTTGGTTCCATCAACCGGCCCTGCCACGCCATCAGACTTGCAGCGGCCTTCCCATCATGCTCGGCCTTCAGATGCATCGGAAGACGTGTCGTATCTTTCTAAGGAACTCGATCAGTTCGGAATGTCGTCGCAGAACGATGAAGGTACTCTGTCAGAACGAGAACAGCTTGAGTCGGAACTAATCAGGCGCCTGATATCCTCATACTTTGGCATTGTCCGGGACACGATCCAGGACCAGGTTCCCAAGGCGGTGATGCACCTTCTCGTGAACTTTTGCAGCGAAACAATCCAGAATAGATTGGTGTCTGAGTTATACAAGGAGTCTCTCTTCGACGAGTTATTAAAGGAAGACTCCGGCCTTGCACAAGAACGCATCAAATGCGAGAAAATGCTGCGGACTTACACCGAAGCGGCGCGTATCATCAACGAGGTCGTGTGAGCAGAGATATTATATAAACAGAGTTAGAAGATTAAATTTGAGGCAGTATAGTGATAAATGATTTTGTATTGAAATCGTATTCATGCAACTCCCGTGCGCTGTTATTGTGGCTGACTCCTCCTCTCTTAGTATATTACACGTCATTTATACAATTGCTGCGGAAAGGCCTCTTAGGATAAGAGGATGTTATTTTCACGCGTATGTATTTGTAAATAGTTTTGTCGAACGTTTTTTCTTTGTATACAGTTAATGCTTGGAGAGGAGAAATATAGTTTATTGATCACACAAGTTATATGTGTGGGGTACTCGATGGTGAAGAAAGATATAAAACTATGTACAACCTAACATAAATAATGCCTTCCGAAAATGACACAAACCCATTCAAAGCCCTGTAAATGCTGCAAGTCACATAAATATGGAATTCACAAATGGTAAACTAACCGCCAATTAATTACTTTACGGGTGATGGCGCCAGTTCATTGTGAATGTAAAAGAAATTTGCCCCTATTTGTATGAGCGTAAACCAGATAACAGAGTAACGCAGACGAACATACCAATTAGAGTGAGACCATAGAGGCCGGCCCACTCCCGCGCACCTCCGACAGCACTTCCAAATCCCCAGTTATGTCGTTCATTGGGACTCTTCGGCACGTTCCGGCCATCCTCTCGGTAGAGAAGGAACACGCACCGGTGCCTTCGTGTCGGTCCGTCGTGAATAGGCAGTTGGTAATCGAGAAGGACTCGTCCGTTCAAGGGAGCGACGGGTTCGGAGCCATCTCGTGTTTCAGTATTGAATTCTGCCGGCGACGCCGTAGGCGTCACGCGGAGGCCAGAGATGATGTAATGTGCAAAGTGTGAAGATCTGTGCGCATCTGATATCGGTGGAGCGTCTGGGTTGGTCATGACTATAGTGAAGCGTAGTGAAGGTGAAAGGAGAGATGGTGGTGGTGTCTCATGCTCATTGATATGCGTGATGGAGAACTTCGGGATGTTGCTTGCCACGGAGTAGTGCAATGCGTTGCCAAGTGCAGCGTTATGGCCGTCTGCATAATCGACTGAGAGAAGGCTGGCAATGGTTAGTGACGCCCGAAAAAGAACTCTGGCCGATGAACAGACTGCCGCGGAACTCACGAGGATGGTACAAAATCGTCCACAACTACCGCGATCAGTTATTAGCTTTTATTAATAATAGGCAAAGACAGCACTCACCGTCTGGAATTATCTTGTGTTTCTTCATGGCCTCTAGTATCGATTGGCTAATTGTGGCCTGCAATTGTGTAAGGTCCCGAAACTCGGATGTCATTACACCCAACTTACAAGTCTCATTCGGTGAACTAGCGGAGTATGCGCAAAACTATAGGGATTTCCAGTAATCGACGCATACGGCCTCCATCTGACAAAGCTGTCTGCACCAGCAGCTAACCGGGAGCCCGAGATCGTGGCTCTAGTTGTCATTTTGTAATCTAATTCGTATTTGACTCAGCGAACAAATTAATTTCGACTCCGATACATGGTTCTATCCACAGATAGCGACTCAATCCTCCTGAATGACGATCTCGTTAACTACGACCATCTCTGCCAGGTTCTGTTGTCGGCAGTATTATGCTGACACTTGACCCTGAGGCCACAACTGATAAGTAGGAAATTTATGATTCAACACCTAACCCTATGCGAAATTTAAAGTTTCAAGGGCCATCTTGCTGTACAACTCTCGTGAAACAAGTAACTCGAAAGACTCGACGACAATCGCCTTACTCCGCTGCAAATACAGTAAAAGCGCACCAACAGTTCTATTAACCGATCCAACCAATCTAAATTACACGTAATTGCAAGAGAAATCTAATGCATCGATATTAGTATTAGGTACAATGTAGCACGAATTTCTCTTAATCTCCCGCTAGTTAAGTTTATCGTCCGATGAATTCCTGTTCATCCATTCTATCCGCTTTAATTCCTGCTTTACCTGTTTGTAAATTTCCTCGTCAGAGGCTCCATACTTTTCCACTTTCTTTTGGAGTTCCTTTAAAGCTGTCTTCACATCTTCAATCTGTTCGTTTCGTGTTGCTGTTCCTGATTGTTGTAGCTTAATTATTCGATCCTTCTCTTCTGACATAGACACAAAATTCGCTTCTAATAATTTTATCTGCTCTATATCTTCTTTCCGATTGTCTTTTATACGCTCCATTGCACTTTTTAACAGATTGACTTCCTCCTTAAATCGGATGGCCGATTGCCTATTGCTTGTGACCAGTGTCTCGTAACTGGACTGAGCGTGTAATTTTGCTTCTCTTTCTTTTGCATTCTCCACATCTAATTCAAGAATGCGTTGCTTTACCGTCTGAATTTCGTTCTCGGCCGCCTTCCGCAACTCTGTATCAATTGCAAGTCGCTTCTCTAATTCCTCTAACTTCCTATCTTTGCGACTTAATATAGAATTAAACATTTCATTCTGATGCCGAATACTTTCGAATTGCTCGTTCTGTGACTCAAGCTTCTGTTGCAATACTTCGCGATTTCTGCGCTCCTCTCTGGCTCGTTCAGTTTGCACATTCAACTCTCGTTTCAAAGAATCGATTGTGTTCTGCAGAGTCTCAATCACCCGCGAAGAAGTAGCCGTGCCGCTCATTGCTGCGTAGTTGTAAAAATATCGGTAGTCCAGGCCCGCGAATGCTGCCTCGCTGCCGAATTTCACCTCAATATCGGGGAAGGACGCAGGGTCGGGTGAACCGGAACCAGAAGATGGGCAGGTGGATGACCAAGCTGTGGACTCTGGAGAAGTAGACCGGAATACTGGAGAATTTGTCTTTGGAAGCTCTCTTACAATAGATTCTAGACTATTTATTTCTAGGTTCCGCTGGGCTATAAGGTAATCATTCGACTTAGCATCTTGACACGCGACGCGAGAGAGTATAACTGGCGACAGTATAAAAATATTTTACCTATTTCGTTCTTTAGGATTTCGATCCTTACTTTCGCTGCATCATTTTTCATGGTGAATGAATGCTATGGTTTGGAGATGAGAAGTCGCGGAGGAAGATGGTGAGTATACGGCGCGGCTCGAGGACCGATTTGTTTATCGGTTCCCCCCAAAGGAATGTCTGACAAGTTCTAGTGAAGCAGACGACCAAAACAAAATACAATATTACAACGGCTGTTAATCAACCTGATCTCGACCTACTTCAAGTACTTGTGACTTGACAAGACACTTGTCAGATAAACGAGCATTACCGAGTGCGACGCAAACTCCGACCGCCCCTTTTTTAGGGTGCGTTTGGATTTAGTGTCATTGAGCAACCAGAAGTGTATAGGGTTCCTTCCCGACAAACACTGCAGCGGGTTCGCATCAAACGATTCCATTAACATGCTAACCAACTAATGCCGTGAAATAATTAATATAATACAAATTTTCTCGACTCTCGATGAGCATACACTCGCACTTGCAGCTTATATCACGGCCCCGAACTACTAGTGTACATAATCCAAACAAATACCAGACGGACTAATACGCAAAATTTCAATGACATATTACAATGGCGTAACTAATATTAAATTCATGCTCCAATAGATATTAACCCAAAATAAAATCTGCACCTACTGTAATGAGGTCATGCCCGAAATTGCCTTGTGGATCCGTGAGAGTAGATCCTCAATCACATCTATTTCACACACGATTCCCGATTCTAAACCGACCAGTCCAGGCCCCCTTGAGTTCCATATACTATTGCACATATCTGCCTGTTTGTATCCCGGAATGTCGCCGTATACATCCCTAACGTACAACATCTTACGGTCGTCTTTGTCGCGAAGTTCAATATCGATCGCATGTTTGTGGGCATAGTAAATAATCCGATAACGTTTCGTGCTGTGCGTGATAAAGTACACGTCACCGGAGTCAATGTAACTGGCCACTCGCATTAATGGAAGAGTTGCTGGTAAGACAGCAAGCAGGGACTTCAACCCCTCATTATCAAGAACATCTTGAAGAAAAAATTGTATCCGCCGGTGTGGATTCATATCAGACAACCCCATCTTCATCTTCCCCTCTCCAGAGATGGTCAGAGCCATCCGTAAGCCGGGAGCGTACTCAAAAACAATCCTGTTTAATGAAACCTCCTCTAGCTTGAGGTTGAAGGATTGCAATGTATTGACATAGCTCACTGATCGTTCAATCTGGCTCAGCCGTTCAAGAATTTGATGCAGAATCTGATGGCTTGCCGGCATGTAAAATTTGAGATAGAAGCGTCCGTTTTGACCATCGAGGATAACGTCGGACGAGTTAGTCGACACCGATCTTAACGCGGACGATTTCTCCATGACTCCGGTAACTATGATGGCATTACGTCCTTCCTCTCTATCGGACGGAATGAATTCCAACTTGAATGCGGATTTGGCCCAAGATGACTTGGTGACCGCCGATGAGTCGAATTCCAGTGACGGAAGCTCCAGCGCTGCGGATCCAGGCACATCTGGCGGAGGCAATATTAACTCGTATGGTATGTTCCTCTCATGCAGACTGTTCGCAATAAAATGAAACGCTATCCGAGCTGACATCGCGGCTGCCAGCTGGCTCAGCCTTATCGGTGAGTACAGCGTGTCTAATACGCCTACTTCCAATGCTTCGTTCCGGGCTATTGACCAACCTCCTTCGACAGGCTTAAATTCACTGAACCACAAATTGATCGCAGACTCGGTAATTGTCACTACAATAAACCAACCACGGATCCAATGTCGTTGTCGCATAGTAGTCATGTGCCGGACTGCCACGCCGTACTTTTGCCGTATATCGTCCGGTCGTATATTTGCGATCTTGATAACTTCCCATCCCGCACTATTGACAAAGTCCTCTACTTCCCGCTGAATGGAAAGATGCCGAAGATTGATTAATATCTGCGTTGAAGATTGGATGTCTGTTTGGGTATTTAATGCCTTTTCTGCAGATGCTATCAAATCCGTGGTTCCCTCAAGGACCATGCGGCCGGTCAAATGCTCAACTGTGAGGTATGTCGTAAGGCTGGGAGTCAGTTTGATTTTCAGTTTTGTATCTGAAACAGGTGTGATTAAGTCCGGCAGAGACTTATGCACGGGTGAGGCTAAAAATCCTGTATTGACAGCAGCCAATACATTTTGAATGTGATGTATGATGATCTGTGATAGTAACGTCTGCGCTGAGATTTCATCCTGGTCAATCGCGAAAGTCTCTGGAGGAAAATCTCGTGGTAGCCACCGCACACCGAGAATTTTGGATTGCAGCACACCGATTTCTGCTGTTGATTTCCGGCCGGGATGCTCGGACCAATACTGAATCGCTATGGCCTGCCGCTCCACAAAGTAGCTTATGTTTAATGTGCCGCTCCATGTGGCATTTGCCAGGAGTAACAATTGCTGTTGTAGAATCAAGAGCTTGTAGGCAAGTGTGAAATTATCTTATGCAGATTAGCCTTGGAATCTCAGAGACAGACACTGGATCACAAAACATACGCAGACAATCGTATAGACCGTCCAAACCCTTAGTAGTGAGGACTTCGTTGCCCACTCGTTCCACCATCGCACGAATGGCTGGAGTAATAGTCGACATTGGTTTGAAGTTAAATCTGAAGTCGATCAAGAAAAATCGAGAGTTTGGATCATCATCCACAATTCCCAAATCAACCTCGAATTCGCTGACAACGCGAAACGTAACTCGTCCATTTGCAATCTTGTAATTTTGGAATGGTACTGGGATGTCGTCAGTTAGCGCCAGCCGTAGCGACAAAAGAACGTTGAGGTCGCGGAGTGTATGAAGGATTGTCTGCGGAGAGAGTGGCTTTGGCGGAATATAATTAAACTGCAAAACAATTGTTAGAGATAATGCGTAGCAATAGATTAGATGCTCTCAGATCAATACCGATGACAGCCGAGGTTTGCCTGACACAAAGACTTCAAGAGCAGTCGCAATATCAGGATTCCGCAACCTTAGTAACAGTGTTAGCTTTTGAACCCAGCACTACCGGCTCAATCGGCGACTATGGGATCTACCTTGCGCCTCCAAGATCTTGCTTCACGGCTTGCAAGGCCCAAACGACATTCGAAAAGCAATTCTTCTGACCCCCCAGCCACGAAACCACATCGATGACCTTGGAGATATCCTTCGCATTGCGTGACCACTGGGTTAATACAAGTAACTTAATGTACTGCTGCCGCGTGTGCACTAAAAAATTCAGGAATTTTCGTTTCTTTGTCGTATCATTTGCAGCTGGAAGTGTTTCCAAAATATTGACGAGTTCAGAGTATGTGTTCTCGACAAGTCGCGAGACGACAACTGATAATGGAATGAAGTTCTCGGAGATGTGTGGTATCGTCGGAAATCCTTCACCGGCAACGTTCAGTTGACCTTTGACGACCACTTGGGCGCCCGGCGGGGGAGGATGGTCGTGATCATCCACGCTCATCGTAGCCTGTCCGAGGCGCCGTACTCCGATGCGCTTTCAGTGATGAGCACGCCAGACGATCGGACCAGGTAAGTTGTAAATAGGGAAATCAAACCACAAGTGCATGGACCTGATGATTGACCATTTAATATAATAACGGTCGTAAACTGCGCGGCTGGCTTTTTTTTTTCCTTGTATCTTGCTTGTTCAGTCCCCTGGCACGGTTTCGTGATATTTTTTAGGTATGGCGGAGAGCCCAAAAATTTAGGTTAAGGGCTATCATGCTCAGCTCACCTTTTCCAAGCCAGATGGGTCACTGAACGAAATAAGGCAAAGGTAAGTGTGATCTAGTTGAAGAGTTTGTTTCGGTTTACAGGAACATTTTTATTTGAAACTCGGGATTTGTGCACTATATTAAGGGTCGCGAATATTAAATCTGCAAGTTTGCGATGGCAGATCTTACCGTAGCGCAGCAAATCGATCAGCTCAACCAGGCCAAACAACTCGTGCTGCAGGATGCGTCGTTTTATCCACAAATTATTCGAGGCATCCTTCCCATAGCGCAAAAACCAGAACCAATGCTGCGGTCCTGGTGTGCTGCATTTTTGGCGGATGGTTTTGCTTCTTCGGAAGTGAACGCGGGCGAGAGGCAGGTGCTTGCCGTCGCGTGTTTGCCTACAATTGAGATGTTATTCGAGGAGACGGATTTGAGGGTGCTGAAGAATTTGATCCAGTGCTCGTCATCGATGTATCCACTGATATTTAAGCATATGTATGTTTGCGTAATTTCTTGAGCTTTAATCTGCAGATATTCTAATGACAATGAAGCTGCGCAAACAAGAGCGACAAGCAGACTTTACATAAGTTAACGGCAATAAAGAGTAAGATACTCGGTCTATGGGACAGCGGTAGCGAAGGAATTAAGCTATGCTGTATCAAGTTTGTACAGCGGGTAATTGCGGTTCAAACTCCTGGAACCAAGGACCCACGGGTATGTTATGTGTGTGCGTTGTGGCATTTTGTATGGATATTGACTGGCCTACAGCTTGCCGATTCATCTGATGTTTCTCTTACCCAGGTTCCAATAGATCATCCATTGATCCCACACACTGTCCTTGAGGCAGAAGCCCAAGGTCTGTTAGACAGACTGTTAAGCGTTTTTTACGAGCCCAATATGTGAGACCCTCCGCGTGTGAGATCAAATATCCTCGCAAAAACGACGTTAACATGATTTGTAGAAATGAGTCCAGCATAAGTGCAACATTATACTCTGCCGGTATCTTGATTAAAACCAGATCGACGATCGCCAATAAAATTCTTACCCGAATCCTTGCCTTTAATCCGCTGACAGCTCAGTATGCCACAACTGATCCTGTTCGAGTGAAGCTAGAGATACGCTTCATCGAGAAAAATTTGCGGATATTATTAGGAAATGTTTTGAAGTATGCCACAGTGTTTCGCATTTTTCGGATTATTGAAGACTGTTGTTAATATTAGGATTAGGATTTCTAATATTGCAAGCCAGTATGGCGTGAGAATCCAGCAATATTTGGCACAACTTGTTCAAGCAAAGAACTTTTCGGTCGAAGAGCTGGTTAGAAAGCGAGCAGCTGAAGCAATTGGCCCTGAAAATGTTAAGCGGCAGAAGACGGATGGTCTCGGTCAACCGCAGTTATCATACGCACAATTATACACTCTCATCGATCCATCTCTACCGCTTACGACTTTCGATGTACAGACGCTACCTCATGAGGTTGCTATTGAAATTGTGATTGCTGGACTGAGTGCATTAAACCGAGAGACACTTGATAATGCAATCAAGGCTGTACGTCTGCGATATAATAAACTCTACCCTCCGCCGGTTGTTATCAAAATAGAGGAACCATCTACAGATGGTCAGACTGTGCCAGCAACTACGTATGTCGACGATGAGGATGACGATGACTATGAGCCTGACTTTGAGCCCGACTACGAGCCGCCGGAAGTGATTGTTGCGACGTCGCCGTCATTTGAGTCGTTGGCGGCAGGCCGGTTGGCTCGACAAGTGCTGGTTGATCAAAAGCAACCCGTGATTGTGGACCAGAAAGTTGCTGCGATTAATAAGCTACTTGAGGTCGACGATTTAAGTTACAGTGACATGGAAAGCGAGGATGGGCGGGGGTACCAAGACATGTCGGTTGACTCGGACGCGTTTTTGTTGACGGCAGCAAAGCCGCTTAGCCAGGCAGAACGACTGGAGCTATTCCAGCAAATAATAGAGCGAATATTTGCTAGTGGGAACCAGTTTGAAAGCACTTTATTTGCTGATTCGTCGAAGAAAACCGGAAAGGACATAGAGGACATGAATAGCGTTGCTATCGGCGGAGATATTTGGGCTGTATTGTTGAGTCGACTTGGGACTCGGGGACTTTTGTCCCAAAACAATAACTCGACCGAGGTAGAGCGGAAAGATGGTAACTTAGCGATGGCACAATATATAAGGGAAAAGCTATTTGCATATGTGATTCTGGATTTCAGGGCACGAGTTGACGTTGCTATAACTTGGTTGAATGAGGAATGGTATAACGACAAGATGATGATGATTCGCGAGAAACAGGCTATGACAGGTAACATTGATGGCGAGGAGGAGGAGGAGGAGGAGATGTCGGATCACCAAACACTTAGTATCGAGAATTCGCAGTATGTTCAGTGGGCATCCAAAATACTGGACCATGTTATACCGTTCCTGGACGTGAAAGACCGAGTGTTTTTAAGATTTTTATCCGACTTGCCGGAGCTTACTCCGGGAATGATTTCCAAAGTGCGGACATTGTGCAATGATCCCGATCGTGCAAAACTGGGGTATTTGGCTTTACAGTATGTTTCGATATGTTAAGCTACGGGAAAATGAGATCATTAGATAACAGTTGTTTTTTTTTAGATACTTGGTCAAACTGCGTCCCCCGGTACGACAATATTGCCTAGAACTGATCGAATCGCTAAAGCAGGCGACGACTTGATATGATAGTTACTTGCAAGATTTTCTTTTGTATTATTAGAAGACGGGTTGGACTTGTATGCAAAAAAAAGGAGACAGGACCGTTTTTTTTGTTGATTCCGTGTAAATAGTGCTGTGTATCATAGCTTTAGATGGTATTTTTTTATAAAGGGACACCGGCGAGTGCTTGGCAGTTTCCCTAACCCACAATCATTTGCACTGCCACTTTTGTGGGCGATGGGCATCGAGGGTCGCACGAAAATAAAAGTTAAATTTTCTGTGGTGTGACCCTAACCCGAAGCCCTAACCTGGTAAAATAAGGTTTTGATGTCTGACGATTTTTTTGGTCCGGGCCAGCACGGCAGAAAGTACAGTACCCACTTGGGTAGATAGAGTCTGCGAGTAATGTGGCAGCAAGTCGAAGAAGTGTAGTCTTTGTCAGTTACAGCCCCTAATAACGACTTGACGGCAGTAATTAATACAAGTGGCGGTTACGAGCCGAAGCACATTGATTTATTAGTGGCCAAAGGAATGTGTGTGTGTGATTGGTTTTAAATCCGAGTGTAGGTATCATAGTAGAGTAGGGCTGGCTGGGTCAAACGACCACTTGCAGGTCCCATAAACCCGCTGCGCCCTTGGCATAGTGTGAAAATTTACTATTATTTGCGATCAATCACACGTCCTTTTATTATCCCTCTTTTGACTAGGCGTCCTTTGTTCCCTTTGGGATTCCTTAATCGTCATCATGCGTAAAAAAAAAGCGGCATCTGCCAGTCTTGCGCTGAGACCGAGCTGGGATTAGCTGCACTATTTGCCCCTTACAGGTATCGAGATCGAAAATAGCGTTGATCACAGTCTCATGCATATTGATTCAAATAGTTAACCGCCAACCAAGGTCGACCCTGGACGCAAGACTCGAGTACCACGTAGAGGCTTTGTTATAAATATTTCACATTCCTATGTCTTCTTAGTCAAACCAGTTCCCACTAGCAATAAGATATCTGTTTGAGTGTCTTTTTTGCGTTGATACCTGAACTTGACAGGGTAACACAGCAAGACTAGGTTGCTTTAACTTAGTGGCGATGATGGGATGACCCGCAAACACAAATGAATAAAAACCCCGTCGCTATCGTCTGCACCTGAAAACAGTGCTCACTGTGCACTCTATTGGCTTCAAATCGACTACAAACGATCATTGTGCTGGTCGGTTCCAGTGAATGAAAGCCCACTAAACGGGGTCCGGTCACCTAACAGACCAAAAAAAATAACTTAAGGGGTAAATATTAATCCACGCACGCTATCGGGCAAGGGTTTCTCTTTCACCGCCACGCGGATGGTGCGGCGCGGCGAGTGGCGGTGCAGCACCCACCATCAGCAGCACCAAACGAACTATTCGTAGACACTAAGCGTAAAGATGGGTGCAATTATGCGGGACATACCCTTGCCCTCAGCTGATGCAATTGCTAGCATGTTGGCCTGATACGCACTTATCCGCCACCCAAATAGTTTGCGTTCTAATGGCTCCAAAATACTGGACATGTGCATGCTGCCTGCCAGCTTGGCCCCGAACCAACTTCTGCTGCGTGTTCTGCTCATCGCCTCTTTGCTTAGAATTACATGGTACTTCTTCTCCAATCCATCCCCCTTCCTCATTCTCCAATTTTTTTGTACCTCGTCGTTCGTTCGTGTACTTTGTAGTTGCATTTTGCCGCTTGTGAGTGCGAGTGTGTGTTTGCTTTGATTGTCTTTGCCCCGCCTATTATGCCCGAAGCAGCCGGCGCCGCTCTCTCTCTCTCGTTTGCTCTCGCGAGACCCTCAGCTGGGACTCTCGGCCCCTCAACTTCGTGCTCTTCTAAGCAAGATCATCAAGCAACTCCCACTATTCATCAGAAAGGGAATATGTCCGAACCGGCACCTGCGCCTGCCTCTTCGAACGGAAGTCTTCGTCTTCCGCCTCCTCATCGCCTGCTGTCAGACCCACAGTTTCACCAGCCCGGCTTTTCCTCACACCACTCGTCGATGCCACCGATGGCAGCGCAATCCCAGCCAAACAACGAAATAAACCGTCAACTGCCGCCCCTGCACTCGCTTTACCCTCCTCCGGGGGCTAGCACGGCCGGCTTTCATGGTGCACCACACCACGTTGGGCCTCGTCATGACCTTCTGCCGCCGGCCTCCATGATCGTCCAAACCGGCCAACAAGCTCCTCCTCCTCACGGCCAACAGACGTCATCAATATCCTGTCCTACGTCAAACCCGGAGGACGGTGCATCGCCACACCACCATGCTAGGTCGAACTCTGTCATGTCCGGCTTGTCGGTCTCGACCTCGCCAGCTTCGTCGACAGTATCCTCCGCTGACTCTGTTCTCCCATTGAGTATGGTATCTTCTGCCAGCTCCGTAACATCAACTACATCCTCTACATCGAAAAGACGACCAACCAGAACGTAAGTATTTCTTTTTCTATTGTGCAGAAGGCGAGAAACTATTTTTTTTTTGGTCGGCCAACAAGGCGTGCTCATCTCTGCTTTTAAACGTTTTAGACGTACAGCTTCGACCGGCTCCACGGGCTCTGTTGCCTCGATCGCCTCTTTGTCGTCATCTTCAGCGACCGATCTCGACGCTTTGGGGCGGAAAAAGCCAAAAATTCCCAGAAACCCAACCTCTTGGGATCCTCACGATGACCTATTACTACGACACCTCAAGGAGCAACAAAAGCTTGGTTGGAAAGATATTGCCAGTCATTGTGAGTGTCTACGCTTCAGCGACTTATTCGTAACCTCTATTCGTCGCTAACATTCGAATAATAGTCGCTGGCCGAACGCCGAATGCGTGCCAATTTAGATGGCGGCGGCTTATGTCGGGATCTTTGCGGGGCGGGACCGCCACTCCAGCCGTCGAATCCAACACAACAAACAACGTCAACAACAACAACAACACCATCAACATCAACAACGACAGCAGCCACAAAACCAGCAACTGGAATGAGGATGCAAACTGGGACCACTCTACTCAGTCACCGCCATCACCTCCCATGATTCCGGCAACTACTACTCGTCCTCTCGTACCTCCTTCAGATTACGAGATTGAGCAAGAACAGCTGGGGATCGAAGAGACACAACAGCATACGCCACCTCCGCGGACTTTACCGCAAACCGGTGCTGGAGAAACCGATAACCAATCCACAGTTCCGGAACTGAAGAACACCGAATCGGCTCCAGCGCACCCAGAATTAGTATCGCAGTCGCAGTCGCAGTCGCAGTCGCAGCGGTCGGGTAAATCCGCCAGCGGCAAAGTTTGGTCGCAGGAAGAAGACGACCTGGTCACGAGAAGCGATCTTCGGTTTGAAGAGTTGTCGGTCTTGCTGCCGAGTCGAACCGAGAATGAAATCTGGGATCGGATCAAAAACTTAGCTAACAGCTCCTCTGAGTCACGCTCATAGCATTTGTTAGAAAACCGTGGCTGTGTTGCTGCGTTGGCGCTGGATGGGTAGATGAGTGCGTCCCTAGACTATACAACGTATATATTTGTTTCTTGTTTCTTTAAATCATAGGCTGAAGTTGTTACCTATTACGATCGCAAAAAAATTTATGCTCGGGTGGCGCGGTTTCGTGACTGGACAAAAAAGAGTGTGTGTTTTCGTTTTCATTGCCTTTGACTTACGTTGTCAAGAAAAGCAACCGCGATTTTTTATTTTCTTAGAATATGTGTCATTTGATGTTTATTATTCACTGTGCAAATCTTATTTTTTGTGTTTGACATGTATTCTATGTGTCCCAAATTGTTTTTGATTCCGTTCGTTAGTACTCTGTATTCTTTGTTTGCTTTTCTTTAGGTTTTTTTTTTATCTTTTGTTATATATATTTTTATGAATCGAATGCCTTATATCTACTGCAATGAGTTCAATTTGGTTATGATACACAAGAATTTTAGAGTCAAACATCGATCGCCCCTTGTCCGGGGCGTCCGCTAAATGCGCATGCGGACAGGCCTGTGCCAAAAGTTACTAATTTCGAATTTAGGCTGGAAATGAAACAGACGGCAGTCTAGAGCATAAACACAAAACAAAAACACAAATTTCGACCAGCGGTTTGTTCTTTTTGAAAGCGAAAAACGTTGCGTTTTCCGTTCGCGGTTTAGTCACATCACGTGAGGTTCTTGGAAATAACAAAAAAGTCCGCCGAGGCCGCAGGATCCAGCTATGTCGGGTTAGGGCATTTCAACAGTAGTCACGTTCCTCTCACCCTGAACCCTATTCTTAACCATAATTGCTTGCGGGTTAGGGCATCCTGCGGAATTTGCCGGACTTTGACAAAACGAAGGTTTGGGTTTCGGATAAGAAGTTACATAATATATTAAATTTGGCTGCAAGACCCCCCCACGCGGTGGGCCCGAAGAACGCCAGAAATTAATAATATGGCCTATATTCAATCCAGAAGACCAGAGCTTTTGCGCAGTCTGCTGCGACTCGGACACTGGCGTATTCGATGACATCAGACGCAATGTCCACCTTACTAGAGTCGGTTCTCCTAATTACATCGGAACCATAGTATTTTGATCTTCCTGTGGACTTTTGCCCCACCTCGACCCAGGTCTATGGACGGTGTGGGTCTTCTAGTGCAGTTTCTTGAAAACGTCGCCAATTTGCGCCTCAGCAGGAAAATCTCATCTGTTTGAGGTACCTAGACCGACGCCTGGCCCAGGAGTATGTGGTTTGGCTATTTTTTGGCAGTTGCAGTTGCTTTTTAGTTATCTGCTGGTGTGTAACCATAATAAGAAATTGATAATACAAATATATATTTTGTGTTTGTATGACAAAGCGGACAAACTACGACAGTTTTCAAGTCAACCAGTCAATCAGGTTATAACAATGATCGCTTGGCCGCCCACCAATTTTGCCAAGGCTATATCGTGATTGGCCAAAACCCCACTTCACTTAAGCGCCGCACGCTGCAAACTTAAATCGCAGGCTGCGGCTGTCGAAATGCCAACAATGACAGACAACTTAAGGGGTGAAATCATGAAGTAGATGGATAACGCAAATAGGGTAGCCGCAATAATCAGACTGCACTTCTTTTAGGCATTCGGCAACACAACACCAACTAATTTCCCAAGATAGGGTACGTGTACGAACATCAATGGCTGCTTCACCAGAAACGACCGTGCCGACGAGTCTCTTGGGGCATCTGAATCCGCAGGACGCCGGTCTCACTGTTCTTCTTCCACCGAGTCCTATCGATGATACCGATCCAATCCCAAACGAAACCTCGGGCTCATCAGAGAAAAGCGCAGATAAAGACACTAAACTGGAAATAGACGAAAATGACGGCATCCCCAGTGGAGGAAAAGTTCCTCTTTGGCATCTTTACCTGTTTAGGGTCCAGAAATACTCGTCCTACTCGTTCGCAGCCTTCTTGTCAATGCATCTTGCGACCGTGAATGCAATGCCGGCCCTCCTAGGGATTGATGCTGCTGATAATGGGATCGTGCTTGCGCGTGTATTATATCAGCTGCCGGTTGTGGAAGGAACCGTTGTGGTCGGTTCTTTAGCAGCACATCTGATATCCGGAATAATCCTGCGCATTCATAAAATTAGACGTGACAAGCGTTGGTACGCTCGTCCCTTGAAAATGTCCCGTATCTCGTTCACGGGATACCTCCTTGCGCCATTAGTCGCCTCCCATATATTTGTTGCACGCGTGATCCCGTTGATAAAGGAGGGCGATAGTTCAATAATCTCACTTCGGTATATATCCCGAGGATTTGCCCGGACCCCATTGACTTCTTGGGCGATTTATGGTGCTATGCTGGGTCTAGGCGTTTATCATGTCTCTTATGGATTCGCCCGCTGGCTGCGAATACCAAATTACAGAGTCCGAGTCGCCGGCGTAATATATTTTGCTCTCGCTATCTGGGGGTTGCGAGTTGTAAGCAAGGGAAATAATATGGCTGAGTGGTTGGCGAGGAGATATGATATACTTTACGAAATGATCTAAGGATTTAATTGGGTCAGTGTTTGGTTGTTAATTTCCCGAGTTAGCCGAGTGGCATTGTTTTTAATGTTTTATAATGTAAAATTTTCATGATTCGACCCCTTCCGGATTAATTGACTGGTGGACTCCAGGCACAGTGCGCATTTATTCTAACTCGCAAGTAATAATCTTAAGAGGAGCCCCAAATAACTATACATTAGTTGTAACGAACATATTTAAACTGCAGTTGTTCAATTTATATGTTACCTCACTTAACCGTGCAAAGTTGTGGTATTTGCAACCGGAACTAGTAAGCGGCATGAGCTTCGCGTTGTGGTTGGTTGCCGAAATCATTTTCTTTTGTTCCGGCCAAAAGGCAGGAAGGAAGCCCGACCGGTTACATACTACAAGTACCTCAATTGTCAAAAGAAAATGTCGACGCTTAACGTACGTAACAATTATTTTTAATTCCAATTTTGGGATATTTTCATTCGTGTCTGGAAATTGCTGAATTAAGTGGCTTGGCCGAGGAAATCGATATTGTAGCGACGCAAATCGGGGAGGAGAGACATATGACAGTGAAGTGGAATGAAATGATTATGTTAATGCTGCAATTGGTTTTTTTTGGCCGCATAACAGTCGCTTATAAACGTTTGAATCACGGCCGCTAGCTACAGTTGTTGACTACATGTTGTGTCCGATAGCGCTTCATCCTGGGACTAACCCACTACTTGTATCCGGAGCAACATGGCTAACTGGCTAAACAGGTTTTCCGCTGGTCTGCTCTTGGCGCGGGTGTTGTGTACGGACTCTTCCACAGCTACAGTCTCTCAGTCGCCAGTGAGAAGAGGGCCACTGCTGCGGAATGGGCCCACAAGGAAGCTTTAATTGCCAAGGCAAAGGAGGAGTATGCAAAACTGCATCCCAAGCCGGCTGCTTCTGCTACTACCGGTATGATTCTTCCCCCCCCCCCCCCGGATCGGCTTAGATCCGAGCTTTTTGGCGAAATAAATGCTAATAGTTCCCTGTACAGCTGCTACACTTGACCTCTCCGATCCTAACTTCGACTTCGCGTAAGGAATTTTTTTTTTTCGGTTTTGCATTTTTCACTTGAGCCTCAGTGCATTCAGTATTATTTGTGAAACGTTGCTCTAATATTGTTTATAGCAAATACCTGGAAAATGCGCTGAAGGAGTAGAAGACCCCTTCATAAAACTTCGGACACCGGCCACAACTCTTTGATTATAAAATAGACCTATGGTGCTGTGTTTTTTTGTTAATTATACAGTCAGCATTCAGTGTAATTTTTCTATTTTTATATTAGGTATATTTATCGATGAAAATTGGATAGTATTACTATGATACTTTGTATTGCATATATAGTAGAAAACCTGGTTTTGCTTTAGATATTTACTTGTGTGATTCAAAAACTGTCCCCTGGTTGGCTAACTCAAAAAAAAGTAAAGCCGTAGCATGCAACTTTACAATAGTTAATACAAACTAACTTTTAAAAAAGTTGCATATGGAAATTTTTTGTCAGATGAGTTCTAGCCTACTCAAAGTATCCATGTCACGAGTCAACCGCTAAGGGGTTGCGCCAAACTAAGCAAAATCTTTCCCTATTTTACAAATATTATACATATCGAAGTTCATTGATAGAGTGCGCATATGAAATTATAAACCTATACTTTCCGACGCCCATAGTTTGACTGACCGGTCCCAGCCGCTACTCGCTATAAATCTGCAGTCTAATATTACATACAGCAGTTAGGCATAATGCACGATATAAATAGAATCATTATGGGACTTGCTTACCGTTTGATATGTCAACACTCATGGCCTTGTCTGAATGACCCCTCAGTGATTTTATTAACGTCCACGAGTCCGACTTCCAGATCTACTACCGAGTCAGATACCAAGTCTTGAAAATGGAAAGGATGTCCCCGTCTACTTACATTAACACATCCATCGTACGAACTGGTAGCCATGTATGATCCTCTTAGAGGAGGTGCACTTTCTTCCTGCGTTACGCCAGGGATTTCTCCGTCGCCGTTGAAGAATCGGACGTCGGATACCAAGCTCTTATGGGCGGGAATGGTGGCGCTAGCTCTAACCTTCCTCACGTCCCATATTTTAACACTCGCATCTCCGGACCCAGTAGCTATGTGATACCCATCCGGCGAGAAATCGGCCGCATATATCTCCCGACTATGCCCGTCCAGTACCATGATTGTCCGTCCGGTCCGAAGATCCCAGACTCGACCTATGCCGTCGAGTCCGGCAGAGACAATGAGCGCGCCGTCTTGCTGAATCGCAACGCAGTAGACTTCCTTTGAATGGCCTTCCTGCACAAGTATCTCTCGTTGCATTTCTAGATCCCACAGTCGCCATGTATAGTCAAATGACGCAGATGCCAGTAGTCTCCCTGACGGATGAAAAGCCACTCGACAGACACGCCCCTCGTGCCCTTGTAATGTTGCCAGGGGCGTATCCTGTGAGAGCGCCCATAACCGAACGGTACAGTCGCCACCTCCTGAGGCAAGATTTAGAGAGTCCGCAGACTGCGATAGTTGAGCCTGTGGGTGCCATGCAAGCCCGCCAATCCGGTCAGTGTGTCCTCGTAATATTGCAATGTCGTTATCTTCCAGATTAGGCACCTGTAGCAAACGAATCGATCCAGTCCACGATCCGGCGGCTATCAAGTCAGAATTTGGTGAAAATCGAACGTTGGATACTGCACGATCTGCAACGAATTGCGTGCCCATTAACGCATATGTCTTTAAATATTCCGAAAGTCCACGCGCTTGCTTAACTAGTTTCGTCAGTGGAAATGCTGCATCTTTTATCTGCTGTGTCCGTCGTTGGCGAGCACGTGCGAGAGAGTATCGAGCGATTTGCTTCCGAACCTCGAGAATATCCTCATCGCCTGGAGTGTAAAACTCCTCATCTTCTTCTTCTTCCGCTTCTTCGCCAGTGACACTCCGTACACTCCCTGTCACACTACGCATTTCAACGTCCTCATCAGCAGCTTCTTGTCGCTCAAGCAATACCTTCCGCAGTCGTTCACGGCGATCCGCTTTATCTTCTGCAAACAAGGTTATCGGCTCGCCGAGCTCGCGCAACCTCGCTCGTACTTTCAAATCATCCGTCGGTACGGCGATTTCTTTGGCCCGCCGCCGACGTGATAACTCTTCTAGATACGTTTGCGCCTTCATGCTGGTGCCGTACATTGCGTAGTCGTTGTCCACAGCAATGTCTTCGAGATACACACCGTCTCCTTGCGGAGACGGCGGATCTACCGACATTCTGCTTTCAACCTGTGCTTGCCGCGACGGATGCACAGACATTGCGAAGTGCGACGACAAACTGATTTACCCAGTCAAACGCTGTGAATCTGGGGACGAAGAAGTTGACAAATATCAAACAAGTTTTGATCGTTCGCGCCTAATCCGGGGGACTAAACGCTTGCTAAATGCGGACAAGATCAAACAGCGCGAATCTTTTGCGATATATAATTTCGACGGTCGTAGCCTTGGGCCGGTATTGTATTTTTAAGTATGCGCCATGTTACGCCCCAGGTTGGAGCACTTCTTTTATTTTGGTGCCAAATTTGTGTTTTAAGTGACCAAACTGGTTCTTCCTAGATAAACCACATTTCACCCTGCTGCTTACTCTAAGTAAAAGTAAAAACTAATATGACCGGGAAGATATATGTAATAAGAACTCCAACAACCACAATAGTATTCTTTCGAATGTACAAATCATGAATAGAGAGCTGCGAGGCTACTCCCCCATGTCAGGGTTAGGTATTAAAGGACGCGTCGCGACGGAACACAAAATCACCATCCCTGAAAGAGAGCTTCAACTCGATTAAACGCTGATCTGGCCGGGAAAGGCGAATAAAACGCTTATTGCTTCGCGATCAGTGCGCCTGTTAGTCAATTGCTTAGTCTAGGACATCAGCACGGATTGACTATGGCGCCAAAGAACGCTGCGTCCGAAAAAGGAGCCAAGAAGGCTAAGCAGCCTACCGGTCCAACTACGACGGCAGATTCAGCCGCCAATGTACCTGAGGAGTCTGTCGTGAAGACAGATGAGGTTGTCGGCAGTAACGATGGCCCGATTTATCTGGTGGCTAAGCCGTTGACGGTTGCCGAGGCGAGGAGAGAAGAATTTTATTACAAATTCGCGCTCGTCATTATCACAATACTAAGTTTCTGGACCCGTTTTTACATGCTTTATCACCCGGACCAGGTGGTGTAAGTAGTTATCGATTGCAATTGTGGTTACTATACAGTCCTGGCAACTAATTGATCTTGCAGGTTTGATGAAGTTCACTTTGGCAAGTTCGCCAGTTATGTAAGTAGGAACATGATCGGCAGATGGCTGATCTTGCTGACACGGGTGTAGTATCTTCAGCGAACATATTTCTTCGACGTCCATCCACCGTTTGGAAAGTTATTGTATGCTCTTGTTGGGTGGCTAGTAGGCTATGATGGCTCCTTCCTGTTCGAGAACATCGGTGACGGATATGTGCACAACAAGGTGCCCTACCTCGCATACAGAGCATTACCGGCGCTCCTCGGATCGTTGACTGTCCCGGTTGTGTTCCTCACTATGAAGCATAGCGGATACAGTTTGGCGGCCTGTCTGGTTTCCGCGGGATTGGTATTGTTTGACAACGGCCACATCACTCAGACGAGACTAATCCTCCTCGATGCCACTCTCATATTCTCAATGACCTGCGCAATGTACAGTTATGTTAGATTCATGCAATATCGACACTTGCCGTTCGGCATAAAGTGGTGGAAATGGCTTCTTCTAACCGGACTGTCGCTTGCTTGTACTATCAGTACTAAGTACGTGGGTGTCTTCACCTTCCTCACGATTGGCCTTGCTGTTATCGTTGATCTCTGGAACTTACTCGACATCGATTACGGTCTTTCGTTGGTGGGTATAGTGTCGGTAATTACATCGCAACTGTCGTCTAATAACATTTAGAAAAAATACGCACAACATTTCATTGCCCGCGCATTTGCCCTGATAGTCATGCCATTCATGATTTATCTCTTCTTTTTCCAAGTTCATTTCTGGGTGCTCACCAGGTCCGGTCCTGGCGATGATTTCATGTCTCCCGAGTTTCAGGAGACATTGGGAGACAGCGAATTGGCGCTACTCTCGAGACCTATCAACTATTACGACACAATTACAATCAAGCATAAAGATACTGGCGGCTACTTGCACTCGCATTCGGACCGATATCCGCTGCGATATGACGATGGGCGCATCTCGTCTCAGGGGCAGCAAGTTACGGGCTATCCGCACAAGGACGCGAACAACAACTGGGTTATATTGCCGACTGTTGAGTTTCCTGAGAATGACAGGCTTGGTCACCCTGTCAAGGGCGGCGACATTGTGCAATTGTTCCATACTATTACGGAAACATATCTACTCACCCACGACGTTGCTTCGCCCTACTATCCTACTAATCAGGAGTTTACAACTGTCAGCCCCGACGATGCTCATGGGTCCCGCCACAATGATACCCTCTTTGAAATTCGTCTCAATACTGGCAAGAAAGACCCGTTTCGTACAAAAGGGGGCCTTTTCAAGCTTATTCATGTTCCTACGAAGGTTGCCATGTGGACGCATACCAAACCGCTGCCAGAGTGGGGATACGGCCAGCAAGAAATCAATGGTAACAAGAACTCGCAGCAAGTATCCAACACGTGGCTGGTGGACGAAATTACCGACCTGCAGGATGATCGAGTGAATATTGAGAAGAAGCAAGTCAAGCATCTTCCGTTCATTAAGAAATGGCTTGAACTTCAGATTGCCATGTTTAGACACAACAATGCCTTAACTTCATCCCATCCATATTCCTCACTGCCGCCAGAATGGCCGTTTATGCTACGTGGCGTCTCATTCTGGACCAAGAATGAGTCTCGGTCACAAATCTATCTTGTCGGAAATCCACTTGGCTGGTGGCTCGGAACCAGCTGCCTCGCAGTGCTGTCTGGTGTGTTTATCGCCGACCTGCTTACACGTCGACGGCGTTTTTATGTCTTGGCCGAGAATGTCCGAACGAGATTGTACAACTCTGCTGGATTTTTCCTTCTGGCGTGGGCGGCCCATTACTTCCCCTTCTACATTATGGGTCGTCAGCTCTTCCTGCATCACTATCTTCCTGCTCATCTATTATCCGCATTGGCAGCAGGCGCCCTCCTGGACTTCTTTTACGGCAATCCGGGTGTCTTCCCAGTCACTTACCAAGCTCCTGTCGCTACACCAAAGAAGGCCGCAACAAAAACGAAAGGGCAGCGTGAGGAGTCTACCATTCAGGGCAACCGGCCAGTGTACCCTCCTTCGTCGCTAATCAGCTACGCCATATCCGGAGTTATAATCGGCTTCGTATTTGGAGTGTATTGGTTTTTCAAGCCGTTCACGTACGGTGATCCGGGTTTATCGGTGCAGCAAGTCTTGATGCGCAAATGGATGAACTTTGACTTGCATTATGCCAAGTGACACCGTGCTGGTTGAAAACTCATCTGTTAAAGAGCGAATTGTGAAACGAAGTCGGCCGATGAAATAATAAAAGATGGATGACGAGTATAGGAATTTTGCGGTTATATATATAATTTTGTAGTATACTATTTATAAACTAGTCTGTAGAAAGAATTGGTAAATGATATTAAACGTTCGTCACTGCATGCTTTAAATTCTATATTTTGGCTTCGGTACGAGCCGCATTATGTAAGTTCAAATGTCATCTGGTTACGCGTCGTGCCACTAGGGAAATATACGTCACTTTGCTCTCTGAATTACAATCGTAATATCGCTCGCTAGTTACCGTCTTAACAGAAAGCTGCGATACAATTATATTACAAATAGATGTCTTTGACACACTACTTCCTCGATGTTGCGTATACATTCAATACGTGTATCAACTGCTTTCCGTCGCCATCGTTACATATAAACAATCGGAGTTACAAAATCCAGCGGTTATTAGGCGAGGTAACGACCTCCTTTACTCAGCGAATAGATACTTTGCCGTCAGACCTTAGGGCTAATATATATATCTGTTAACCAGGGTGGTTTCTCCTATGTCTATCTGGTTCAGGCGTCGAATGGCGAGTACTTTGCGCTCAAAAAAATACGATGCCCATCCGGTTCCGACAATCTCCCGCAGGCCATGAGAGAAATTGACAGCTACAAGATATTCAATGACGAGCACATAATTAATATGATCGTGGGTTTTATTTTTTTTGGTGCTTCTTTGCTTCGCCGAGTAGTGCTGACGTTTGAAAAACCTAGGACTCCAACATAGTTCAGGAACGCGATGGATCCAAGACTGTGTATATCCTGCTGCCGTATTTCCGGAGAGGAAATCTTCAGGACACGATTAACGCGAATTTAGTAAATCATACGCGCTATGACGAACGGGAGGCTTTGCAACTATTTCTTGAAATTGCGCAAGGAGTGAGAGTCATGCACAAACATAAGGTGGATCCGGGCTCCGGAGTGACTACGAGGCGTGCAGGAAAGAACGCACTTGATATGGAGAGAGAGTCGCAGCCGTTAATGGACGACGACCCGGCAGTCACACCATCGGCCAGTTCGTCGAATTTAATAATGTCGGGCGACGGGATCCTGCCGTATTCACATCGCGATATTAAGCCAGCGAACATCATGCTCTCGCAGACTGGCGTCCCGGTGTTGATGGACCTGGGCAGTTGTACTAGGTCCAGGATAGAAGTCACATCGCGTCAACAGGCATTAGAGCTACAGGACTATGCCGCGGAACACTGCACCATTTCTTACCGAGCGCCAGAGTTATTCGACGTAAAGACGAACTCAGTTCTCGACGAAGGAGTCGACATTTGGAGTCTTGGCTGTACTTACTTTGCCTTGCTATATTGCTCGTCTCCATTTGAGCTGCAGTCATCAGAGTCGGGCGCTAGCCTTAGTCTCGCAATCGTCAATGGTCGATTCCGATTCCCCGATGCCCAATACTCCGAGCGGACCAAGGACATCATTCGCGCATGTCTCACTGTCGATCCCAAAAATAGACCGGATATAGATAGAGTAATTCAGATGATTCATGGCGCTCTGCAGCAGTTTTGACATCTCAGCTCAAGTTGCATCATTAGCGTTGGTGTTGAGAAAAAATTTAATATGGGTCAAGTCAAGTTCACAACTCTTGTACAGCAAGGATCGAAAAATGACGGTCATATTTAACCTTCCTATCGCCATACATTATCACTTTGTAACTTTTAGATAAAAATTCAATTAATGAAACAATACAAAATTGCTTGGTAGCCTAACGGCAAACGAACTTTTCATGTGCGCTATATTGTACAACCACGACGTATCCACTTTTTGCAAAAAAAAAAAAAAGAACAAGATATGGGCGAATGAATCGCCAAAAGTATGTCTAAACTGCCTTTTTTCTACTCAACGCCTTGTCTGCTTCCCAGACGCCTCTGTCGATTACTGAAGCCACAGCCAAGACCCCTCCTGCAACTGCACAAACGCCAATCAAGAAAGATCCAAACGATTTTGATCTGTTGAATGTCAGACGAGCTACTAGAATAACGATATAGAATGAGAATATAACAAACAAACCTCTCTTCTCTGTTAATAACCTTCATTGGAGAGATGTCATATGAAAAGAAAACTCCGGGAATACCCCCACGGGCGTGCATCGTGTTTGGGTGGTCCTCATCTCGTCCTCCTCGAATGGCACGTTCGTGCGACGTGACAGAGTACTGGTTCGTCTCGAGTGGCGATTCGCCTATCCGTTCAAATCGCGTCGACACAACTTTGATGAAATACATGAAATTGAACAGGCGTTCATCCGTTTCCCTGGCGGTACCGTCTAGAGGATTACTGACAGTATGGTGACGTGGGCCGAAAGAGAGGTGGTGGATATGGTGAGTGAACGTATGCCGCACTGCTGACGTTTCATAGATATTTAGGTCATGGAGGTGCATATTTGGTGAAGAGTACGACTTTCCAGGTGCAAAGTGGAAGTTTCCAACAACTTTATTGACCGATATCGTACCTGCAACATTGCAGCCTTCATGGGCCATTTCTTGAAGCCTGTTCGGGTAATTTTCTCTCTCGCATTGCTCGACACCATGGCCATCGCCAAACGCCCAGCCAACTTCCTGGTAAGCGGTTCGGACATCGTCGCATGTGTTACAGCAACGTGTGCCTTCGTCTTCCTTTGGTATTGCACCATAACAAGGACCGCAGTAGCCTGCGTCGAGGTGAGGCGCTCTATCGCCCGCCCCATGAAGATCAAGCTGTTGGGTCGAAATTATGCTGCCATCTTCGTTGAGTCTGGTCTTGATGATCCCATGGGTTACCTCGGTCTGTTGCTCACCCGAAACGTCCATAACATCCAATGTTAATATCTCACACGGAACGGTTGGGAATGTAATATTGAGGTTGATACTCATCCGTTCGCCTGCAAGACTATATATAAGCAATGTCCGACAAACAACTCTCGATTTGCGAATTGCACCCACTGACCTCTAGTCTTGTCGACAATCAGCTCCGGCCGGTTGACAATCCGTCTGTAGTCTGACCATTCGGAAACAATCAGCAGCACGATTATGACAACTGCAACGATGGTGACTACACCGCCAGCAGACGTGCGCACGCGCGCGTCCTCTACCGTCTTTGTAAAGGCGTCGAACGTGGTCAACCGCCGTCGGGGTGGCATAATTAACTAGAATAAGCTGGTTCGTGCAATTGCCGTGCCAGACTGTGGTCCGTCTTAGTTCCTGGCGCTCCCTCAGGCGAATCTTGAGCCAAGGGTGGTGGTTTGGGGTCGGACCCGGTTCTCGAGATTGAGGAAACGTGTTTTCCCGGAGGTTTCTCCCAAATGTCGCACACGTGGTCTACAGGTTAAGGGTTTGACCTTGGTCCAAGAATTTCAATTTACTACACAAAGTTGCTTTTGAAAAGGCAATCTAATCTCATATTTATGACTATCTGACACACTGTCATATTGCTGTCAACCGAATTCGTATTATTTTGAAATGAGTACTAGTAGTCGAGTATGTACAACTACCAACTACAAAGTATATGGAGAAAGAGCTCTAACAGCGTGCCAGAAACTTCAGTCAGAGATCAACAGGATTCTCTTCGTGAAGAATCTCTCATACAGCGTTACATCGGAAGAACTCTACGATCTCTTCGGCAAGTTTGGCTCGATAAGGTATGAACACGGCGGGGGACCTTGTTCCTAATTCTCAATTTTGTGATTTTTTTTGTTGTTCCAAAAGGCGCCAGTTAACAGAAAAACAGACAAATCCGGCTAGGTAACGCACAGAATACTCGCGGCACGGCGTTTGTAGTTTTCGACGACATTCAGGACGCCAAAATGGCTTGTGACAAATTATCGGGTTTTAATTTTCAAAACAGATATTTGGTCGTTTTGTACCATCAGCCCGACAAGGTGGCACATTCAGCTACACAAGGCCAGGGTGGTGCGGCCGCTTCGGCTGACCAAAAGCCTATGGCGGATATCACGTCTACGCCACGGCGACAAATATAATTTGAAATGCAGCTGTGAGAGTAGGGATAAATCGATAAGATGTATATTATGGGGAATTTGTATATTTGCAACACTACAGGAGTTTGGATTTAGGTAAAAAACAACATAATGAATGCATAAATGTTATCATTTTAAAAGGTACAAGGCTGTACCACGTTGCTCACTTTTTAATTCAAATAATGAATGCAAATTTCTGGCGCGTCGGCTTTGTCAATGGCATAAATTAGCTTACCTTGTATTATCAGGATATGTTTGGCTGATTTCGCGCCTAAAGGCGGTTTTCAATCCCGACGATTGAGGCTAACCTCACTCACTATACATTATACGATATAGAAGCCGCATGCCAAATTTAAAAAAAAAAGAGAGACTGGATAGTAACAACTACATAAGTTGCATAACAAGGTAGTTAAACAATAAAAACCCAGGATAAATAAAAAATTATTGACGGGTGCGAGGTTCGAACTCGCGCGAACTTACGTTCAGCAGATGTCGTCAGAATGCAATATCTTAAGTCTGCCGCCTTAGACCACTCGGCCAACCCGCCCACTATGGCGAACTAATCACAGCAAAACAAGCCACTTGAGGCGAACTGGCTTCCCCGGGCCCACGATGCTCCGTACTGGGTCCGTTACGCCCGACGCCTTCTCCGGACGCGGTCTTTCCTCGCACCCTGGGAGTGACCGCTTTTCGATCCGGCGGCATGTCCTTTGGGTTGGCATTGTTCTAGTCCTTTTCTTTCCTCCTTTTCGGCCTCCTGGTGAGCGCCTTTGCTATTTTTTCCTTCTTCCGTATTCGTGTTCGTGTTCGTGTTCGTGTTCGCTTTCCTTTCGTTCCTTTGTTTTCGCCGGTACATGCCTGTAAATAGCTTGTAAAATACACTGGCTTTTCAAACAAAAAAAAAACTCGCCCAGACAACAATGTAGATATTGCGAAAATAAACTGGCATTTCAATCAAAAAAAAACTATCCAAAGGAATACTGCGTGAAGCATTGATTGCATACACTCGATTGCAAATTGTTGGACCATGTCATTTAACTGAATGTACACGATACAGAGAGACATCTAAACTTTACCACCAAAAAAAACAAAATAACAGACAACGATGACCCCACCAAATGCCAACTTCTATATATAATGTTCACCCTTGGAGCGGGTGGTGCATCAATATTGATTTTTTGCAACCCACACTTCCCAGCGACCCTCCAAAATTTTTCTACCTCAGTTTACTGTTAAAAAAATATATGTACACCGATATACAATACAGGATTATCTCGTTCCTGACACGTCAGCTTTGGACGAACTTGCTGACGGTTGCGGGGACGGTGAGCTTTGAGACCTTGGCAGTGACAGGTCACCGGTCGAATCGTTATGTGTGGATGTGTCTAGTAGAACTGGCTTGAGCACCTGGAACCAAAACGCATTAATATAAATCGCGTAAAATAAGCGTGACTCTAACTTACGTGTTCATCAAACTGCTGGAACCACCGCGCATGGTCTTCCGCGGTGCGCGACAATATGCCGTGAAATCCACCAAGAGGGGTCGCCGCAGTCGAATTCGAATTTGACGTCGACGCAACACTACTTGCTCCAGCCGACTGATTCATTGATGTCGTTCGGGACATGGACGGTGTCGTAAGTGTCTTGGTTCCGCTTTCTGACGCAGCACGTTCACCTGACTCCGACACCAATCCGTGCGAATACGGGTTCTCATCTTGCATAGAGAGTGTTCCCTGCGAAGCTTCAGGAGATCGCCGGATCACTTGCGATGACTGTTCATTCACAGACTGCGACGCTGAACTCGCTCTCCGCTTATGATGACTGCTTTCTGGATATGGGGAATAACTCTGCCCGTTATGCTTCGGCCCAATATTACCAATCTCCATGTCAAGTTCTATATCGCTCTCGTTATCGTCGGCCTCAATTCCGGTTGGGATACCAAGAATTTCAAGCATGCTCGAGGTCGTGCCACCGAACACAATTACAGTCAATACCACAACAATTAGAATCGTCGCACGTAACGCGTTCGCATTTTCTCCTTCCAAACCTGCAGCTAGCGCAACTCCCACAGCTCCCCGAAGACCGGCCCAGAATAGCATGGTCTGGTACGGACGAGGGAGCTCGGCGGGTACAGCTCGTCCGTACGCCCTTGCCCGAGTTGCGTGTACGAAGTTAATGAGACGTGATAGAGGGAATACTGATGCCCATCTCGCGACACAAATTCCAAACTACGAATCTAATCAGTTATACGGTCAACACACCCAATCTTGGATGATAACTCACAGCTGTGACCACGATTAAAAGTGGCTTGTAAACGAGTTCGACCTCGGTGAAAAGTGATAATCCCAAATATATAAAAATGAAATTCTCAGACAATTGAGCCAGCGTTTGGAACATGAACTTTGTCGCGATCTGGGTTCGCCTCGACATGTTGTAATACGCGTAGTGCTTCAACGTGATGCCACAAAACAATAGCGATACAATACCAGACATGTGGCACCCGTTGGAGAAGAAATAAGACGCATAAGCAAAAAGTAGAATAAGACAGGTCTCGATGGATGGAAAGAGTCGGATCCGCGAGTGCTTCAGAACCAGCGCCGTCATGACACCCACTATGGCACCGATCAAGAGCGAAATCGTAAAAGTCATCAAGAAGATGCCGATACCTTTGAACAAGCCACTGACACCAGCAGATTCGCCGTGGAGCTTTTGTGTAGTCCTAAATTGTCAGAAGGCAAATACAACAAAATAATTAAATTAATCAATAATCTGACTTACTCAAACATGACGATAGAAACCGCATCGTTAAGAATACTTTCGCCAAAAATAATTGTATACAATTTTGGATCGACTTTGTATGTGTTGAAAATAGACAAGATTGTGACCGGATCAGTGGCAGACAACGTAGCACCGAACCCGAGTGCCGCAACAAATGGAATCTTCAAGCCTTCGAGTCCAAGTAAAGCCCAGATATAAATAATTATTCCAAGTACGACCGCAGATACGAACGTTCCGGCGAAGGCGAATGTAAGAATGGTACCGATATTTCGGAAAAAGTTCGCCTTTGGGTTGTTATGGGTTAGCATATATGTCATTAAAGCGATCATATCGATAACTGGCAGTACCTGATGTAACTCGTATCCACAATTGAGAATAATCGGCGGTAGAAGCATATTAAAGAAGTACGATGACTTGAACGACACTGTATCTTGAATGTAATGGCCAGGTAAGATCCGGATCACCAAGCCAACGATCATGCCTGTCAACAAGTCAATAAATCACCGTCCGCTTGTCCATCGCGCGCGCGCCAAGGATTCGATAACACTACTACGTACCGGCGAAAATTGATACGACAGTCTCGTGTATGGATTGGATCTTACGAACTTGCAAATAATAACTAGTCCATAAAGACCCGATGAGCAGTACGAGTAAAATGAAAAGGGCCCATGATGAATACAATTCTTCCTGACTAGGATTATTCACATCATCTACATAAACATGTCAGTTTCCGGTTGCTTCTACGATCCAGTGCTTCACGGTTAGCGAAAGCAGCTTACCATCTGGGGTGCCTTCGAAATCAGCGTCATTTTCTCTTCGGGCTAAACATGGATAAAATCGTCAACACAAAATACAGTAGCCAAGATCTATCAAATGGCTTAGTCGTACTCAGCTGTGATGTTGCCGCCAATAGTATGGAATTCAGCATGACTGATTATGAGCTAATACTTGCTGCCTATGAATTGATATGCCAAGAACCAAACAACTGCCCCACTGAAGCGTTGCTCGTGAACAACCCCAGGAATTCAGCACTGCCTGCTGTGACCAAAATTTTTAGGAGTGTGACAAAATAACCGTAGTAATTTTCGTGTCCCCAATTTCCGCTAGAATTCTTTCGTTATTGTTGCACCGTTAATACATCATCTGCATGTTGGCGAATGGTGAAGGAGACTACGACGGCGACGACGACGACAAGACGTAGTAGCGCGAATTTCATTCATGCGGCGCGCGTTGGTCGCCCCAGAAATTTATGCAGCCACTTACCCGGCCGGTATGAGGGTAAGGGTATCAGCGCGGCTCAATACGATCAGAAATGAAACTATGTTCGTTTCCTTGTTGCCCACGATAAGTGGTCCAAAAATGATATTTTAGCAATCTGGACCATTTACCGTGTCAATGCCGAAAATTCTGTTTCTAAAAAACCCAAATCCAGACCCTGCCAGAGATCAGTATGCAATATCTGCAAGATCAAACGGCTACGACTCGTGTTTCCTGCCCGTACTGTCGCACACGTTTGTCGACCAGGCCGGACTGCGGACATGTCTTTCTGACCTTGCTGCAAACGCTGACCAAGCACAACCAGTGGATGCGCTAATCATAACTTCGCAGCGTGCAGTCGAAGCTGTTGCTTCGGCACTGTTGGAATTGGCGGGTTTGTGTTGGTTGTTTATAATGTTGTTCTCGAACCATTTGTGGTCCTGACTCTTTGGCAGGTTCAACCCAGTCTTACATTCGCTCACTGCCGCTGTACACTGTGGGTCCAGCAACAGCGGCCTTAGTTCAAATGCATGGGTTCAGCAAAATATTAGGGGGCCCAGACGCGGGTAACGGCAGGATTCTTGCCTCACAAATTGTCAAGGCGTTGCCGCGACGATGCTTGTTCTTTACGGGCGAAACCAGACGGGACATTATCCCGGTGACGTTGCGCGAGCATGGAATTGAATGCATTGAACGCGTGGTATATGCTTCCGAAGGCGTTGAGGGAGTTGAGAAACAGTTTATAGGATTAATAACGAATGATACGAAACAACAGGTTTGGTGGACGGTGTTTTTCTCGCCTGCCGGTTCAGAATCAATTGCTCGACAGATTTTGGCAAATAACAATCCGGGTCGAATGACAAAAGTTGCGGCAATAGGACCGACAACTGAAGAATTTCTCCTGCAAAATGGCGTCACTCCTGACACGGTCTCGCCAAAACCAGATCCAGAGTCTTTATTGCAAGGAATAAAAGAAGCATCTCCAAGCTAACGCGCTTCTAGCACTTTTTTTAATATAATTCATGCGATGCAGTCTTGTAAAAAATAAGAGCATTTGTGGTTTGGTGTATATATGTTTTTCCTAAGATAGAATAATCCATTGAAATGAACGACTAAACCATATTTCACTAAGAATACAAACATGACATAAAATCATTACCCAGGTAAAAACGGTGGAAACAAATTGCTTTTGATTCTCCACACACGCTCAAGCACATGTGGCGCCCCAAAAATTATTTCCCGCAGGAGTTAAAAGCAAAGCCTAGAAAACCATTTTGCAATCAAAACAAAACATATTGGCCGGTGGTGGGGGGTGCCACAATTCTTTACAAGCTAGAGGCAGTTGCTGCCGCTGCGGCAGCAGTAGCATCAGCGACATTAGCAAGGTCCTTGTCAGCCTTGGACTGTCTGACATTTGCCAAGAACTTATCAAAGAGGAAAGAAGAATCCAATGGACCACCTTTAGCCTCGGGATGGAACTGGGTGCTGAAGATGGGTCTTGAAACGTGGTACATGCCTTCGTTTGAGCGGTCGTTCAAATTGATGAAGAACTCCTTGAAGGTCGGGGGCAATGTTGAGGCGTCAACCGCATAGCCGTGGTTCTGGGAAGTGATGTGACAATGGCCGGTGGTGACGTCCAGGGTCGGAATATTGTGAGCACGGTTGCCGTACTTTAGCTTGACAGTCTTAGCACCAACGGCCAAAGCGAGCAGCTGATGACCCAAACAAATACCGAAGATTGGAAGAGAATGAAGGTTCATTGTCTGCTGCAAGTTGTAAACTGTCGTTGCGCAATGGGTTGGGTCACCGGGACCATTGGAAATGAAAATTCCGTCAAACTGGCCGGCAACATCTTGAATAGGGAAGTCGTGAGGAAACACAGTAACTGATGCGCCGCGGCTGACAAGGCATCTCAAAATGTTCTCTTTGACACCACAGTCGAGAACAGCAATCTTGATATCCTGGCCAGGGTTGATCTCATACACGTTCTTAGTCGAGACCCTAGCGACAAGATGCATTGCACCGGGATCCTGGAATCCGTCTGCGATTTCCTGGTTGCCGATGGTAATCTGAGCCAATCTAGAACCGTGTTCTCTGAGATATGTCACGATTGCACGCGTATCAACGCCAGTGACGGCAGCAACACCTTCGCGCTTGCACCAGTCACCCAATGACTCAACAGCAGTCCAATGAGAATACTTTTGCGCAAAGTCGGCAACCACAATTCCAGAGCACTGGATCTTAGATGACTCAAAGTATCGCAGGAGACTATACTGATCTCGGGCCAGTCCTGGCACGCCGTAGTTTCCAATTAAAGGCTGAGTGAAGACCACTAATTGTTAAGTTAGCAAAATTGATAGTTTCAAACAATCTGCCGGGGGCTTATGTACAGATTTGGCCAGTGTAGGAAGGGTCAGTCATGGACTCAGGGTATCCGACAAGCGAAGTTGTGAATACGGCTTCGCCCGAGATACTCTGGTCCGCACCGAATGAGTTTCCACTGTAGACTGGACCATCCTTCATAGTAAGCGTGGCTTTTTCGAGAGCGGGAGTACTGAAATATCGGAGTCGGACCACGGGAGAACCAGAACCAGCTGCCCACGCGAGCCTGGCTGGCTTGTTCTGCTTAAGCAGGCAACCGAACGAAACTGGACGATAGAATCGGGGCAGCATGGTTTATACGTGCGAATTCTTCCAAATGTGATCTTTTCTTATTGTCAGTACTACTGTTCAAAAACGAAGCTGCGTTCCGAATAATTTCATTCGTACCTGATAAGTAGTCCTGTTACATAATATGTTAGCTGTGGATCCAAGGCAGAAAGAAAACCAACAAGCTCGGGCCACATGGGCGGACTCGGGCAAGTATATGTTACTAACCTGGCAAGTAAATCGTGAAAACAATCTCATATACGCAGACGTGTACGACAAAATGCCGCGAGGAATTGAACGTTCCGGAACGAGAAAGATCTATATATATATAGAAGACGGTGGGCCTGCAAAAAAAACTTGACGGTGGAGGGATGACGTGAAGATCTTTTCAAAAGAGAGAAAAAAAAAAAAAAGGAAAAAAACTAAAAAATTTAAGTTTCGCCGAGGACGATTTGAGTAATTCAAATGTCGTCGTCGAGAAAAAATCTCGTGACTAGTGGAGTGACGTCTACGGTTCATTTGCCTATTTGCAGTCACTACTCCTAATAATATTGTAGTTAAGGTAAAATATCATTTTAAGGGGGACTTTGTGACGAGAAACAGATTTCGGCAGCGAAATTTTTCGACAATCCTTAGGGCCCATATCAAGATCGCCATCTTATCGACGTGTAATTTATTTATCCGGAATCGCTCGCAATGATTCGATCAATGCTTTCTCGTTCTACCTTCCGTAGTACTGCTGGTACTGCGCGACTCTTCTCATCCACCAGCGTGTCCAAGGATCTCGCGCGCATCACCCTCATTGGTAGACTCGGTGCCGGCCCTGAGAAAGCGACTTCCTCCAACGGGCGCGACTACGTGAGATATTCCGTTGCAGTCAAACAGGGCCGTGATACGGAGACTTCATGGTACCATGTCGTTTGCTTTGATCAGTATCTGGACTATTTGGTGGACAACTTTTCTAAGGGGTAAGTTTTACCGGCTGGCTGAAGCCAACGATCGGCTTACGAAAAAATAATCTGACTTGAATACGCGCTTACATAATTTCGGTTTTTTTCTCTAGCAACCTAGTCTACGTCGATGCCCATGCTAGCTTGCAGCCTTTCGAGACTGCCGATGGCCGAAGAGTGGGCTCGCTCCAGTTGGTTCAGCGTACGTTTTTGACATTGATATCATGAGGCTTAAGAGCTCAAGCGTGCTAACGTTAAAAAAAAAAAAAGGATCTATTCAGAGACTGTCTAGTAATCGAAAAAACGAGCAGCCGGAAAATGCCGAGGCAGAAGTCGAATTTGAGAACTAAGTCAGATGGTCCTGGTGAGGTGACAGGTTTGGAATTGCCGGCAATATTTTTGCAAGGTGTATATATTATATATTATATGACATCGCTCTCCATTATTTGTGTACATTTAAATGAAAACTCGTCAAAACTACTTGTGAATGCAATCTTGCATGATATCCACGCGCACATCTTGCATTCAGTTGCATGACAGCACATTGCAACGCAAGATCAATATTAAAAATTTACTTATTACAACCGGTATAATACACGAAAAAACCTAATTAACCCAGCCCACCAAACTAGACGGAACTCCGAATCATCGCAACCGTTGAACCCACTGCATCCCACCATCCACCAGCCATCCGATCACCAAGTAGTAGAAGTACATTGAGCCATGCTCATGGCCGAGAGCCTGATCCTGCGAATCACTTCTCA
Organism: Lipomyces yamadae; assembly: GCA_030556285.1. Classification (NCBI taxonomy): domain Eukaryota; kingdom Fungi; phylum Ascomycota; class Lipomycetes; order Lipomycetales; family Lipomycetaceae; genus Lipomyces; species Lipomyces yamadae. The sequence goes on along the minus strand of JAKTPU010000006.1, from coordinate 45,165 downwards.
ATGCGGACTTCATACGTGATTTTAACAGCTTTGTCGAGGATCGGCGGCTGCATGCATTCGGTCTGCACGCCATCATCCTCGTTCAGGGTGACCCCGTCTGGATTATTCTGAGCGCCGCCAACAACAAAAGCCGAATTAGTATCCATGTTGCCATATTTCTCGCCCAACTCGGTACCGAGCTCAAGATCGGTCATAGTATCCCAAGAGTCAAATCTCGTAGGTCTACTAGACAAGCACGTTTCGGTTGTGGTGGAGGCGGTATCATTATTGTTCTTGTTGTTGTAGTTCTTGGCAAGCCACTTCCACTTGGGGAACAATTTTCGTAATCCAAGAGCGACCAGCCAGTCGTGGTACATGGTGCGGGCATCGACACCGAATCCAAAATAGACAAACAAGAGCACAGACACGATGGTGAAGTAGTAAAAATCCGGGCGCGTGGCAGATTCCGCGAGCCTCGGAATGGCACTCCAATTGGCATGGGTCTGCGTGAAGTTGAATGCATGCATGCCAGGTCCCACATTTTGGACTAGGTTCACAATTGCGAGAGGTAATTCTACCAAAATGATTGTGATGCAAAAGAACAGCAACCGGGCAAATCGGCCAACAGTCAATCCAGATTGACTGGACCGCAGAACTTCTCGAAATTGACGTCGGCGTTGAAAATACCTGTATATTGTAATACCTAAGTTTGGCTACATTAATACTAATTGCTTCAATTAGATAAGTTAGTAGAACCTACCGGAATACACTGCCGAGACGGTTGGGAAGAATGGCTGCCAGAAATCATAGAGCAAGAATGAAACCCAATCGTAAGAGAACACGACGATGCAGCCAGAGTGTTGGAGAAGTACGTATCTGTATGGCTGATAAATGTAGAACGTTGCCAGAGACAAAAGAGGGAATCCGAGGCAGAGCAGAAGCTCGAACATGCACTCTCTTCGTTGTTGGGCAACACTGACCGAGAGGGTTACGTTCTTGGACAATATTCTGGCTAGCGTCCGAGACATGGACGTCAACGAGCAAATGATGCCGAGTCCACAGAAAAGAGGCAGTCTGGAAATTATGTCACATAGTCCTTTGCCTTCCCAATAACTTGACACGTCAGGACCTCCATATAGGGAAGATTGAATAATGACAGATATGTTTGCGACAATGACATAAACAACAAATATCGTGGCCGAAATGTTGCGGTACCGAAAGTTCCAAAGGAAAGGAGTAACTGATAATAAGAGTGATAACAGCCCACAGACGAACAGCGGGGCGTTGATCATGATGTTGTTCGACTTTGACTGAAATTACCAAGATGAGTTGAGAGTATAGACCAGCAACAAGAATTTTGCAGCACACAGAACAGTAAGAAACGGGTGCATAGGAATGTTATATCTATGAAAATGACATGGATATGCGAAAAAAAACAAGGGACATGCAAGAATTGATTTAATCGTACGGCCTGCTGCCACCCCCCTCCCCCCTTTTGGTGTACAGCAAAGTCGCCAAAAACTTGGCACAGACCCAATTCTGTGTTCTCTAATTAGGGGAAGAAGGTGTATATGGTAGTCCTTGTGGACCCCGATGTCCCAGCCTGGCTGAGACAGAAGGCGGTGTTCACGGCAGGACAAGGGAACAGTGTAACAGCTCCTCCATCGTTTTGCTGCAGTAGGACACTAACCCCCTACCGCTTTTAGTGTCCACAACTTTTCAGCAGCCAAAATTGACCCACAATTAGAAGACTCATGGGTCTTAGTCATGGTTTTCTCTTGGATGCCCGCGTGGATCGGGATTGCCCACCTCTCCAAGAGATCGCGACATTGCTTGCCCGATTGGGCAAGTCGCGTGATGCTGCGCGGCTTTCCCCTGTCAACTGGCCAAAACGAAAAAGAAAAAAAAAGAAAAAAAGAGCACTCCGCTGGCCAAGACGAAAATAGTTAGGGGAAGAATATTCCTGCTGTAAGGGACAATTGGATAATTCATAGCAAACGAAGGTCAATTGATTGCTCTTTGGCAACAGCGGAGCCAATTCCCTCTGCTTTTTGCCAGTCCGAAATATTAGGTTGTGGCATAACTGCATAATCTTCTCCCAGATACCGCACGATCGCGGAACCAACCCCCTCAATTTTGTTGCGTCTCTCATCATCATCATGATGATGCAAGGCGAGCGGGGTACTCGCTAACAGTAGGAAAATATAATATATAATATAATCACAATGCACTTACCAATGCGGATCATCGCGCGACTTGTTGAGACAATTGCCATGCATGCATTCGCTAATTTAATACTGACGTTGCAGTCAGTTGGAGGACAATTCTGAAAGATTGACACGACAACCTAGTCGCTAATGTCAGCTGTCTGTCTTAAAACTGGGTGTTAATCAGCCATCGCCAACGGTCCGTGGTCGCAATGGACCGACGGCAGTTTAAGCAAGCCTCAACCGAAAAAAAAAAGTTGCCCACATGAGCTCGTGCGTATGCATAAAGAAAAGGAGTTTGTTTCGATCTGTTCTTGAGAAATTAACTGCCAACTCACTGTCAATGTAATGCCACGTGAATAGACCAATGTTAGAACAAAGACCTTCACCACTACACGGCGCAAAATGATTTCAAACCGTAGAGTATGAAGCATTGCACAACTAGTAGACACATGTGCACTATTTGACGAGTAAGCACTGCCATTCCTCGAACGAATGTTGAACGCGCACGCCAGCCCAGAGTCGCCGCCATATTACCAATAAATTAGGGGGACAAAGTACGGGAAACAGTACCGATGATAGCTTCTTGAAATTTATACATTCATTTGGGGAATTTGCTCTTATTATATTGCATGGCCCGACTCAAGTGGGAGGATCCTGCATTGAGGCACGCGGACATGTTATGATTGTTCTCATCATTAGTATTGTTCTTCTGCACTGTGAATCCTTCCTTAATCAGAGAAAGTCACCCGCACCACTCATTTCAGCCGCATATCGAGAGGCTTCATAAGGGTGAGCTTGCGGACATGTCGCTTGCGACCATTAACTTAACTAAAAAAAACTTTGCATTGAATTACAAGATGCCTGGCTGGCTGGCTGCCTCAGCGAATGGTATATACGGCATCCATAAACTGTGGTGAATGTGTCTGTATGTGTCTGTATTGTACTTCATGCAGTCACAAATCTGTGTATTTGTAATAAACCTAATATGCCCCAAGTCCAGGACATTGTAATTATCTTATCTGGAGTCGACAAATGCGACGAAATCGTTCAATCCTACAAGTTGAACAAGAAGATGAAGCCTGCTAGATGCTAAAGCTCCTAACTGCATCTGCAAGCGGTAGCTGGCTAGGCGAATGCATCATGGTGAGTAATAGTTACTCGCCCCCTATGTTAGTCGCCTCGGCATCATATCATTCATCAATAATTGACTCATACCCTGAACTACTCTAATAGTTTCTGACACAAAAGTAATTCAAAATTGTTCACTGATACTTTCGTACAACTTTCTGTAACCAATAGTTAACTACCGATAATAGCCTATGACATCATACTAAAACTCTAACCGTCCTACGTTTCTCTCACAAGTGTGTAACGATATGCCGTAAATGTCACGATGTTTCGTCGACCTGGGCAAAAAATTTACATCTCATAAAAGTCGGTCGTATAACTCTAGCAAACATCACCCTTGTCACATATATATATAAAAAGAAGTTGTTAATCGACCTTGCATTCGGTTTTTATTTAGCATAGACTTATAAAGACCGCAATTTTCGAGTCGTCGTCTGCTTTAACGGGATCTGTGCCACTCTCAATAAACGTATTCCTGGAACTAAGTTCTCACCTCATTTTCCGACCAGAATGGCTGTTCGTGCACAGGCATGCTGACACTATGTATATTTTCTCATATATTCGGATTTGTGTGCTAATATTGTTTTTAGTTTGAGAATTCGAACGAGTAAGTGTACTTTCACAGTCGTATTATCTACCAATTGGGGACTTTCCATCACGCGATGCATTTTGCAATATCTAACACAGGTCTCTGGTAGGATTGGCGTGTTTGCCACGCTGACCAACTCTTACTCTCTCGTTTCCGTTGGTGCTTCGGAAAACTTCTACAGGTAGGATCAGGCTCAATCCAATCCAATCCAATTATGCTTGGCATTTAACTTACAGGCTTCTGTAGTGTTCTGGAAGCCGAGCTAGGCGACGTTATCCCTATCTGCCATACAACTATTGGTGGTACAAGAATTGTTGGGCGATTGACTGCAGGGTATGTAAGGGTAGTCATATGCTAGCACTGGCCCTGGTTTAACCTTGCTTTCGATCCAGAAATCGACGAGGGCTATTAGTCCCAGCTACCACGACGGACCAAGAGTTACAGCACCTCCGAAATTCACTGCCTGATAGTGTACGGATTCAACGAGTAGAAGAACGGTTATCGGCGCTTGGTAATGTTATTTGCTGTAACGATTACGTTGCATTGGTACACCCGGATATCGAGCGAGAAACCGAGGAATTGATTTCCGACGTCCTCGGAGTCGAAGTCTTCAGGCAAACTATTGCCGACAATGTCCTGGTTGGTTCATACTGTGCCTTAAGTAACCAGGGAGGATTGGTCCACCCGAAAACGTCGATACAAGATCAAGACGAGTTGTCATCCCTGCTGCAGGTGCCGTTAGTGGCCGGGAGTATCAACAGAGGTTCACCTGTTGTAGGTGCTGGAATGATTGTAAATGATTGGCTTGCCGTAGCTGGACTGGATACAACTGCGCCTGAGCTAAGTGTCGTCGAGAGTATATTCAAACTCCAGGATGCTCAGCAAGGCGCTATTGTGGGGTCCATGCGCGATACATTAATCGAGACTTACACTTAGGTGCCTTACAGTATATGGGTTTCGGGAAAGATTACAAAGGTCAACAGGGGAGTGGTTTTGGATTATGTAATTGTACTAAAGAAAGCACAGTTTTGGGTGTCGGGGTAGAGATCTTTTGTACCGGGTATGTGTAGGTCATGCATTTCCAAATAGAGTCCATGTACTTGTTCAAGTCGGGGCAAAGGGCAAAACAAATGGCAGACAGCCCCGTAAGTTTTAAATCACTCGCTATATACACTTCCAATAAATATTTACCTTCGTTCTCTATATCAATGAGTCGAAGTTCTGAATAACTTTGTGCGCAATCCTATCCTCCTCTGAAATCGGAGGATTGCCAGGTCTCTCAACGATATATGCTTCCCATCCGGCTTCTTTCGCTGCAACAATTTCTGTTCCAAAATTAGAAAATAGACTTACTTAACTGACTGGGGGGGGAGCAAAGTACGCACCTTTCACGTTATCGCTCAAAAACAAGATATCTTTGGGATCAACCTTGAGGCCAATTTCGTTCGCAATCCTGATATACGATGCCGGATCTGTTTTTATGCCCGCATTGACAGTATCGAAGTAACCCATAATACCTTTGGTAAGGTCACCATGTTCTGTATGGGCAAACAACAAGATCTGCGCATCAACAGACCCAGACGAATAAATAAACACACGCCGTTTATGGTGGCTGGTCCATTTATCAAATGCCTTGTACACGTCCGGAAATAGTGGAGACTTTAGTTCACCAGTTTCGTAGCCCTTGCGCCAGACGTACCCTTGCAAAGCCTTTAGTTCTGAGACTTTTTGATCTGCGATGGTAAGGTCACGGATGTATGTGTACAATGAGTCATAGCTAGTACGGACTGTAGGTGGAAACGCATCAATATATGGTTGTAAATCTGGTGGTGGAGATGATGAAAAGTGAAGACTTAATGTGTCGGGAAGTGCTTTAAGGAAATACGGAAACTAAAACAACAACATTACTATGCTATTAAAATTCAATATCAAACAAAAGGACTTTATTTACCAGAACATCCTTGACGAATGAAATCGCACACACGGTACCTTCTATAATTTTTGACGAAAATCTAAGTACAGGAACGTCTTAGTCCGCACGTGGCATGCACCTACCTATATCTAGCACTAAATGCTTTTGCGAAATCATTGTTGCTGATCGCAAATCAAATGCCGGTGGCGAGATTGATTGTACTTATGCTATTAAATAATTGTTTAGATCTAACTGATCAACTACTATTATTTTGAACAGCTGCTAGACCACGAGGTTAACAAGGGGATATGACGACATCATGTCCACGTGCCCTGCAATCAGCCATCGACTTGACGAAGGTTCGACTTCTATTGCACCACAGCCATAAAGTAACTACTACAATAAATTTATTGCACACATGCGAGTAATTATTGTACAAATTTCAAAAAGTCGTATCTAAATTCCAATAATCAGACAGCCATACATACATTATTTATACAGCGTATATGCTACACTACCTGCTCATGTTTATCGAGTTATAAACGTCGTGCCTAAATACATTATACATACTTTTAAACACCCTTCCCCTCCAAAATGCTAATGAATTTGCCCGCGCTCTTCACACGTGAGTCTGTTGTCATTCCCAAAAATTATAGTCACATACACGCATCTAGATCGTTCGGTTTCCTGATATAGTAGCAGACATTATCGCTCATCTGAATCCTTACTCAGTTCAGACTTCTTTCCCTCGGCTTTCTCTTTCCTCCTGGCAATTAGTTTGTCCATATACGTCGTAATGAATTGCTTAATTTTCTTCTTTTTATCATCACTCAGCTCGGAGGCGTTCTTGACAACATGCCCTGGACGCAGCTCTTTCTCAACGAGGATCTTCGTGATCTAAATTCAAGATGTTAAGCGAGCTTTCTTCACCAAAGTAAACGGCCAAAAATAATACCTCCTTGGAATACTTTTTCACATCGTCATGGCCAACTTCTTTTTCGTACCGTGCCACCACATTAGGAACGTACTTGGCGAACTAACAGCTGTCATAAGCACCACTGACAAACAAATCAAGAGGGGCGGTTCAACGTACCGTCTTCGTGAGCTTCATTTCGAAAGTCGCTTCTCCATTACTCTGCTTGTTCTCACCATTGCTTCTCTGATCTCTCGACCTATGCTTTCGTGCACCTACGTCTGAACTATCTGGCTTGGCTCCTACTTGCCCAGGCGTCGACTCATCATCCTTGGCACGCTCAGCAAGCTTCTTATTCGCTTCATCAATAATCTTCTGCAAATCAAGCTTCTCAACCGCCGGCGTACTGGCAGCAGGTGGAGGAGGCGGCGGCGGCGGCGGCGCCATGGAGTCTCCCTCTGGGAATTCCCATTGTGTCCGATTTTCTTGTCGGTTGTAGTAATATGTCCGACCATTTGCGTCCTCTGCACTCGACCATCCCCACGGCAGAGACCTCGCGCCATTATTAGTCCTTTCGGGAGCTCGATAGAATCGTGGTGGAGGCCTAAATGTCGTCTTGGTCGGTTGACGGGGACCCGATGGTGGACCCATCGGCAACGGCGAATCTGTCTTTGAAATCTTCGTATCAGCAGGAGGCTCTGGTGAGTTAGCTGTGGAAATATCTTTCTTCTCCTTATCCTTGTCAGGTTTCATCGGCCGCTCTCGTCGAGGAATTCTGTAAGCCATCTCCAAACTTTGCCACTCAGATACCAAAGCCATTGCCAGCTCTTTGATCCGCTCACTTTTGCTCTCATTGGAAAACCCAGAGACTGTGCCTTCGATTTTGGAACTCGATATTTTGTTACGAGTCATTCGTGGCCACTTTGACAGAATCTCCAGAACCAAGATGACAATATCATCCTCGGATTTCCACTCCCGCAAAATAGATCCCAGAATCTGGTAGCCATGCATTCGCATAACACGTCTTTGAACGCCGAGGTCGTCGCTCGACTGAATGCGCTTGAGCAATTTGCTAGCCAGCCATCTCTCCTTGCACTGTAGTAATCCACTCATAATCTTGGAGACTCCTTCTTCTGAAACAGGTCGAGTTGGTAACGTTGACACGTACTCCTCATCATCGTTAGCCTGTATTCTGCGTTTTCGTTTTGAAGTAGCGGTTGCCCATTCTTCGTCATCGCTAATACCAAGAGCGTCAACAAAGACCTGCGATAATTTAGGTACTGCTTCCGTCTGGGTCTTGCCGCCAATAAATCCAATACAATTCGGCTCCCCACAGTAGCAGGGCTGAGCCTGGGCACCGTATCTGTCCACATTGTAGTCGAATGTAATCTCTTCACCGGCAATAATATCTCGTTTGGCAAATATGCCCATTCGAAGCTTGTCTTTAACAGCCCACTTGTCTACATAGCAGTTCGGGTTACAAGAATGATTGCAGAACCGAGCCAGGCAACCCTTCTGCGTTGCATCGACAAATTCGCCCTTTTGCAACATCATGAAGTAGAAGTGCTTGATTCCTTCTTCATCATACTGCTGCATTCGTCTTCGAAATCGTACCTCATCGATGACCTCTCCAATATACTCGTAGATAAAAGTGCCTTGACTAATGTTTGCTACAGCTCGAATGCCGTAACCTTTCATATCGGTTTGAATAACGTCTACTTGCGCATACTCGCGCCGCTGAAACCGCTGATTCCGGCAGCCATCGCCGCAATTAGATTCGCCGTCTACACATTCCATTGATGTCATTCGATTGATACAGTCCGAAGATTCGTCGCATGCCAAGTTTGCCGTACCGTCTGTAGATTGAAAGAGTTAGACGCAAGCCATTCTCTGAACCACTTGTCTCGAAAACAAAATTAAAAAGTCGTTACCAACCCCAGTTTTCCTTGCAATCACACGTCATGATTTCCTCCTGTCCAGAATCACCAAGATTCTTGTTGCTGTACGTGCACTCTGTCAATTCCTCAAACGTTTTCAGCGCGTCGTCAGTTTTGCTGGGCAAGTCAAGGAATAATTTCGCCGCATTGCCAGCAACTTTTTTCTTCATCTTCGTAATTTTCTGGGTGGCAGCCGTCGTAGTCGTAACCGCAGTCATCGTATGTTGCTGCTTCTGATCAGACTCGGTCGTGTCGCCATCCTCAAACGTTGTTCCGTTGGCGATCTCAGGTTGAGAGTGCGTACTGGACGACGATATTGAACTTGCAGTTCCGCTTATCGAATACCCATTTTCCAGGAACTCCTCCTTATCTGTTTTAATGACTGGCTCCGGGGTTGCGTCGTCGTACGTCATGGCTGCAGTGTAGGCAACTGGTGATAGTAGGCGGACGAGAGAGGCAGTGAGAAACACTCACAGGCAATCAGGTAAAATCCCCAACTATTATTGGCCCTATTAACTAAAATATGCGTAGGTTATGTTAGCATAAATCAGTCTCTTTGTTTACACGTAGTAAACCAAAAGGCCTGACGTGTTGTACGACTGAGGACTGATATTAATCTAAATGAATGTGGCAATAAAGCGGATTCTAAAAAGTGTGTGCCAAGTAACGCATCGCTACATCTGCGTCTATGTGTGCTCAGACTATACAGACAGAACCAACACCAATATCAATTTAGTCTACAATGGCATAGATAGTGCATAATCTAGGCTCCATTTAGTTCCAAAAAAAAATGCCCACGCGGTGAAAAATATTAAATGGCAAGCCGTTGCTGTAATCGTTGGCGGAATTCGAGTCACTTTGACGCACTTCTATTATTTCCAAACCAATCTTATTCGAAATACTTGAGCGGTGAATTTGGCAGACACAATTCATAGGAAGACTTCTATAAAACGCAGGATAAATTGTTGCACTCAATTTCAGTATGCAATTATCTAGTATTCACATACCAGCTATTAGAAGCGCAATTACTCAGTTGAGCAAATTAATGACCACAGTTTGCAAAGAGACATCCACAATGGTATCGTAGTAAAACAGTCTCATAAATGACCCAGCTAATGGGCAATCATTTGAGGTATTGGTTGGTCACATTTGGCCAGCCCAGTCCAGATAGATCAACAATCAATGTCCCGGGTACATACACTCCAAAAAATTCCAGCATGATGTGAACTCGGATATGAAAACAAGGCGACAACATTAGCTTTGAGTGAGAAGCGAGCACATCTGCGATTGATGAGGTATTACTCGTTATATCGTCGTTTGGCGGCGAAATTTTGTGGTGACGCGTTCATGGTATCAAAGATACCGACACAAATGTGCAAACCAGCATGCACTTCTGGTGGAACTAGGGAAAAAAGATGTGGGGGCAAGGTGTTTCTTTCCGTAAGCATAGCACCACCACCGACGACTAACCAGCCAAACCACCAGGTCATCATCTGTTCCATATAATAATCTACAGCTTAGACTGGAATTTCAGCATAATAGCGTATACTGCTAAGCAAGCTCTTGCTAATTATCGCGATCAACACAGCCTATCGTCTAACTGTATATTTCGGCGTACAAAACGATTGTTAGTTCATGATGCAGTTAACACTTCGTGACATAAAGCGACAAAAGTGGACTGTCGAAGTCGATCCGTCAGACACCGTAAGTTTACCAATCATTTTATTTATACCTCATTGGGGACACTGGGGTTTCGCCCACCGGGCTGTCCGTGAACGTCTAGATCATGTCTGGGTGAAGGAATATTAGCTTGGTTCACAGGATCTAGCAGAATGTTGCCAAATTTCGGACCAAGTCGAAGCTCCGCTCTAGTAGTATCTGGTTTTGTCATGCTAATGTGCACGATATTTAGATCCAGAAGGTCAAAGAACTTATTCAGGCGGAGAAGGGATGGGATGCTACTCAACAGATGTTGATCTATTCCGGTTAGTACCTATGTTTGCGTCTGCGTGAATCCTTTGCTGCGATATCGAGTCTGACTGTATCGATAGGTAAAACTCTCGTAGATGACAGGACCGTTGAGTCATATAACATTAAGGAGACTGATTTTATCGTCTGCATGGTTTCAAAGGTACCCATTTATTGCCCGGCAGATTATTTTATAGCTTGTATATTTACTTCCATCTTCTAGAAGAAGGCAACCGCTGGCGCACCTGCTGCGGAAGGTTCTACTTCGTCAACACCTGCTACACCTGCGCCAGCACCTGTGTCAACACCGGCTGCCCCAGTGCCATCGAACCCTGCTCCAGCCGTCGTGCCAGCCGCTGCTCCGGCTGAGAGTCCAATAATTACTACACCTACTCCGGTCTCATCGGTCCAGGGTCCGTCTGGATTCAATGACCCCTCAGCGTTCTGTAAGCTTTGACCCTCTGCGGTTGATATACTAGGATGTAGTTGACAAGCCACTAGCTACAGGTTCTGCTCGTCAGGCGGCTATAGACAACATGATGGAGATGGGATACGAACGGCAAGAAATCGAGAAGGCTATGCGTGCAGCTTTCAACAATCCGGATCGTGCAGTCGAGTATCTGTTGACAGTAGGTGCTGTTTGTGTCGATCACAGTCTTCCGTTAGTTGACGTAGCTCCTAGGGTATTCCCGAGCACTTGGTGCGAGAAGTTCCGCAATCTGCTCCACAACCGGCCGCTGCTTCTCCACCTCCCGCTCCAGCTGCTGCTCCAGCTGCTGATCCTGTAGCTTCTCCAGAAGCTGCGCCAGAAGCTGCTCCTGTAAATCTGTTTGAGGCGGCCGCCCAAGCCACCCAGCAGCGACCGACCCCTTCTGAACAGACCGGCCCCAGTGCTAATTTGGATTTCCTACGAAACAGTGCTCAGTTTCAGCAACTACGGGATCTTATTCGTCAGCAGCCTCAATTTCTCGAACCAATTCTCCAGCAAGTTGCTCAGTCCAACCCACAGCTAGCATCGGTAAGTTTTCAAATAGAGCAATCTATTAGATCTAGGAACTGATATCTAGTTAGCTCATACAATCAAATCCCGAGGAGTTCGTTCGATTATTGACCGAAGGTGCTGAGGATGAACCTGGTCGAGGTTATCAGATTGAAGTTACCCCAGAAGAATCGGCGGCTATTGACCGACTGTGCAGTTTGGGCTTTCACAGACAGGTTGTTATACAAGCGTATTTTGCCTGTGATAAGAACGAAGAGATTGCTGCGAACTATTTGTTTGAACACGTAAGGCTAACATTCCGATTCTCTGATATTTTCTTGTCTAATCATGTCTATATAGGGTCACGAAGACGACGAGTAGGTTGATAATGAAGTAACTGGTTCTGTTTTGTGTCACGATTATAAGAATTAATGTTTACCTGTGTTCATACGTCTTTCAATTGTAACTCGGCAGTGGAACTGGCAGCCTGGTAAGATCTTGAGCATTGTTTGTTAGTGGGCATGCATGAATCGTTATGTTAGGGATGCTGTTTCTTGTCGTTCAGTGCTTCATTTTAAAGTCCTCCAGAGTAACGCCGGAAAATTTAATAGTAATAATTGAATGCGACTTTCCACGAAGAAATTCGGATATTTACATGTGAATCCCATCTATAAATTGTCCTAATGCCTGCGATGCCGTGCAACTTCGCTTTGACTCAGTCTTAAGCCAGAGGGCGTAAATCTACCAACAGATTGAATTTTCAATCCTCTATCGCGGATTTGCCTAGCTTGCTTCTGCTTGCGAGGGGCTTTCGGCAGAACAATTCCTGCCTCTTTAGCATTCTTTTCGTATTTCTCTTGACGTGCCGCCTTTTTCTGCACCATGCCCTTTCTCATTTGCATCGGCATTTTCTCCTTGTTGAATTTCTTATTTTGGGATTCCAACAGTGCCTGCGGATTTATGGAGTAATAGTCCTTTCTGGAAGCTTTCATCCTACCCCCACTTTGCAACGATAGACTGTCTATCCTAGCCTCCATTGCTTTTGTACGAGCTTTCCCTATGGCATCAACTGATCCACCCGATAACGATAACGTACCGCTCTTCCGTGACGCGTCAGACAAAATATGAGACTCAGTGATTAACCGCTGAAGTTCGACGTCGTGCTTAAGATTCATGTATTCGTCGTCACCTACGTTTGGTTTTTGCTTTGATTGATTTCTGGCAGCTTGTTTCTCGAGCACGATTTCCGGCTTTGGAGCTGATTCGGACTGCAGCATGCATAAGTGACAAGTCCAGGATCAAGGGATAGAGATATCTCTACTTACCATAAAATTCCGACGATCCTTTGGGGTAGGAGCCTTTATCATTCTCTGCGACTTGGATCCGTCAAATCGAATCACGATTGGCTCATCGATATCATCGGCCGCGGTCTTGTCCCTTTCTTTCGACTTTGCAAAGTCATCATCAAAGCCAATAAACTCATCTTCTTCCTCTTGATATTCCTCATCATTGGCTTCTTCATCTTCAGTATCCAAACCTTCGTTATCCTCATCGTCAGCATCTAGATCAAATACATCGTCGTCGTCGTCGTCCTCCTCCTCCTCAGGATTAATAATCCTTATCTCTGTCCGGCTCTTCGTATATTCGACCGCATGCCCGTTTGCTTTCTTCATTTCTTTCATCTCGCGCAACTTCTTCATAACATCTGCACCAGAGTCCCCTGGAGCTTTCCGCTTAAATCCCGGTTTACTCGTCCATGATCCTGCCCCTGCTTTCTTCGCTTTTGCCTCCTTCAATAAACGAAGCTTGTTCATTACATCCGCAGCTGATTCCCCCATTCTGTTCCTATAATCCAACAGTTTTTTTGCGTAGTTTAGTTTAATTCCAACAAGTTTCAGGGGCACTATTAGCACGTGACTTACAGATGGGGCTTTGATCCCACCAAACGGAAAGAAAACTGCCAATTCTAATACCCTAACCCTTTGCTTAATTCAACATTTGTATGCCCGATACCCTAAACCCTCACTTGATAACAAAGACTTTGTGGCAGATAGTTCCCAAAATATGCCATTATGAATTCAGAAGAATGAACCAAATAAACCATGCCATCTAGATAATACCATAAAACAACCCAAAATCCACTATATCAACCTGTAAATGAACTGCACAAAATATAGTTGCCCACTAGTATTAGAGAATCTGACCATTCTTGCGTTGCCTTTGTTCCACCATTGCTGCCCAAAGCTCCACTTCATCATTCTCCTCCTCATCGGTTGCAACACCTGTCGCAATGCCGAGTATTTCCAGCATGCGGGCGGTTGTACCACCAAAGACGACAACTGTAAGGACGACCACAACGAGAATGGTTGCGCGTAAAGCGTTTGCGTGCTCGCCTTCGAGACCGGCTGCTAGTGCGACGCCAACTGCTCCTCGCAAACCGGCCCAGAACAGCATGAGTTGGTATTGATGCGGTAGTTCCTCGGGATAGGGGTTTCCCAGTGCTCGTGAACGCGTGCGGTAGACGAAGTTAATAGCACGGGATAGCGGAAATACAGCTGCCCAGCGCGATACGCAAATTCCAAACTATGCATGGTTAGAATTACGATACGGACGTACAAGAAGATGTCAAAACAAACCATCGTCACGACAATCAAGACAGGCTTGTACACCAGTTCGACCTCGGTGAAAAGTGACAATCCAAGATATATGAAAATGAAATTCTCGGATAGCTGGGCCAGTGTCTGGAAAATATATTTGACGGATATTTGCGTTCGCTTTGACATGCTGAAATAAGCGTAATGTTTTAAAGTCACGCCACAGAACAAGAGTGAGACGATGCCTAGAAGGATAGCGCATTAGACTAATTAACACCACATGGACCACATTAGCGTACCAGACATATGACAGCCATTTGAAAAAAAGTACGACGCATAGGCAAAGAGCATGATAAGACACGTCTCTATAGATGGGAAATTCTTAACCTGGGAGTGCCTCAGCATTGTTGCTGTCGCAACCCCCACTATAGCTCCAATGAGAAGAGATAATGTGAAAGTCATCAGGAAAAGGCCGATTCCCTTGAATAAACTGCTGAATCCAACTGATTCGCCATGAAATTTCTGTGTAGTCCTATGCTGATCATGAGCGACTCTATCGAAATGCTGAATAAAGACTCTTTGTACTTACTCGAACATGACAATAGAGACCGCATCATTCAGGATGCTTTCGCCAAAGATTATTGTATAAAGGTTGGGATCTACTTTGTAAGTATTAAAAATTGACAGAATCGTTACTGGGTCTGTCGCTGACAATGTTGCACCTACACCGAGTGCCATGACAAAAGGAATCTTAAGACCTTCAAGACCCAAAAAAGCCCAAACGTAAAGTATACAGCTACTCTTTTGGTTAAACGGGATCAAAACGTGCTTAATTGCCACTGACCCTAAAACGACAGCTGAAACAAATGTGCCACCAAATGCAAATGTCAAGATAGGACCAATGTTCCTCGAGAAATTTCCCTATTACGTTAAACTAGGTTAGAGAATAAGACGTAGGGTTGGAAAAAATTGAACACCTACAAGATGCAACTCGTATCCGCAATTCAAGATAATAGGCGGCAGAAGCACATTAAAGAAATATGAAGACTTGAATGATACGGCATCCTGTATATAGTGCCCCGGAGAGACACGAATAATCAAGCCGACAATCATTCCTATACCTAGTCAGTAGCGCTACTGGGAGCAAACACAATCGAAAAAAAAGCGCATACCAGCAAAGATAGAGACGACTGTCTCATGTATCGCCCGAATCTTGCGCACTTGCAAATAATAACTCGTCCATAATGATCCAACTAACAGTGCGATCAAAATAAACAGTGCCCACGACGAGTACAGCTCCTCTTGACTCGGATCATTCATTTCACCATCTGCGGGTAAAATCAATACACCTTTCTGTTTGTCGCGATTGCGTAAATTTCCTACCATCCGGGCTACCAGAGAAGTCCGCATCATTCTCTCTCTTACCTATGAATAATTAGCTTCTCGCCTTAGACCATTTGGAAGGACGGACATACTCAGGGGGCCTAGTAAACTCAGAGCATTTTCAGCCAACATATTCGATCGTCCGTCGCGGTCAATCGTATGTGTAAGATCGGTTAGCCGTCGCGACGAGTTGGCTGGTATGGCCAACGCTTGCTATGCTATTTGTAGAATTCAAGAACTCATTAATACTGTCAATCGCTAACTACTGCTTGTTCCTTCCTCCTCCGAAGTTCTACCTCGAACATTTAACTCGCCCGCACGCTACCTTCAGTTAATTAATGTGGGGGGTGTTCGGTCTATGTTACCCGGCATGACGGAACATACATAGAGTCCTGACAACATAAAAGCTGATAAGGCCCAGCGGCAGCGGAATTTACAATGGACCCTGGACTCAGGCACAAAGGTATGACTCAATAATCGTGGGAGAAGTATACATGAATGCATACGCAGGAATAGACAATGAGTGCGATTCTGGGCGATAACTTGAACCATGTTAACAGATTTGCAATTAAAAGGAAACGCGATGGATGGTAGGTAGCACGTTTTGAAAATGGAATGTTATTATATGATCATTGCCACTTTTTGTCATCGTCCATGTATTCAAGCGCGCCATCCCATTCCCTGAGTGTGAGCCTACTGCCGATGTGGTGCTTTGTGATATCGGTCGATGCAGTCAAACGGCGGCGAATATCCTCACTGATCCCACAGCTCATTACGGATACCCTGCAAGACAACGGGACCACTATCCCCCTCGGCTCGGAGCTCTTGGACAAGTAAGGCTCAGCAGCGTCCCTGTTTCGGTACTAGCCTAAAACCTGAAGACACGCATTCAATTTTCACGTCTGCCAACAGAACACTATTTCTTATCCAGTGAACACAATTGGTCGTACGACAGTGATTAGGAAAATACTCGTTAATAATAAAATCGTCAAAATTTGTTAGTAATAAGCAGCGGGAAAGACTTCAAAAGGTCCTCCTACACCTCCCGCGACGGTTGCACTGCCTCATTCTCCCCTTCCCCGGAGTAATCAATCGACTCTTCCTCCGTCGGCAAACCTTCAAACGTCATATCCTCAACAGTCAACTGGTCCGGTGTTTTTATCTTCGCACTTAAATACGCAGCTACGATGGCGCCGAGGCCTGATAGCCTGAATATCCAAACTATACTGTTATCGTCTTCTTCCCCGCGAGGTTTGGCAAGGAATTTGAAAATGACACTACTCGCTAGAGAGCTCAGAACCTGTTGTTTGGGTACCGGATTAGAATCACATTTTGCGCGACTGGATATTTGAATTCGTACGTACCTGCGGTAAGGACACAAAGACATTGTGAACGCCCATGATTATACCGGCCTCGTGTTCGAACCTTTCAAAGTTAGGATGCCTCACGTTTGTCTTAATTCGCGCGATGTCTTCCGCGATTAATGCGAAAGGTGCCCATAGCGCGTGTGCCCATGGTATACCGAGCACGGCGATCATGATGGTCGCCTGTGTCCCTGTCTGGATGAAGAACGTGGATAACATTGCCACCGCAAACACAATGTGGGAGAGCATCCACGAACGTGGTAGAGTGAGCCATTTGATCCGAAAACGTGATGGTTTTGCAAGTTCGGGGTTCGAGTATGACGGGGCAATGATGAGAGGTAGCAGTATGTTGGCGATCAAGGATGTAAGGGAGTAAAATAAGAGTGACCAGCTTGCATACCGAGTTGCTTCTTCCCATAACTTGTCGATTTCATCGCTCGTGAGCGACGGCGAAGCGGGGTCTCGGGCGTGAATGACTTCTTGATAATACATCTCGCCGACGTAGGTCGTCGTATAGAAGAGCCTAAGGGATTGTGAGCAACAAAACAACTATTTGAACCGGTGCGCATTTACATTGGAAAGTATCCTATTAATATTATCAACATATCGCTCCACATAACAAGGGGGATGGCATACCTGTCCAAGCAAAAAATTCGGTATCGCAGATTAATCGAACTTGCGGACTGAGTCGCGAGATTCCGTGCACGGTCTCTCTGAAGAAATCAGGTATCGACCGCCGTTTCACTCGTCGTTCCCTGACATAGCTGCGCAAACAATTAGATTCTGCTCACCACCCTATGTACACAGACTCACGGGTCAAAGCGCGGATCCTTTTCCTTTATGTACTTGCATGCAATAGCGACAGAAGCGATTAATGCGAAGGACGCAATTGCCGCCAGACATTTGAATTGTGTGTTTCCGAGAAACGGAAAACTTTTGGGTAGGTTCATCGTCCCGAGAATAAACCCAATCATGTTTCCAACACCTGTTAATACTGCCGCCCATGCGTTCGCTACCTGTTGCTGGTGGATCGGCACATTGTCGACTATAAACGCCCTAGAACTCGCTTGCACTGTCGGACACTGTTAGTTTGATTAAAATCAATACTGCGTAGTTCGTCAAGCCTTACCAGTTCCCACAGAAAAGTCGAGCACATACACCATAATGATAGCTAATACTTGGGTAGCACCCCCAAGAGCACCTGTAAACCAGCCAAGCAATCCCGCAATTATATCTTTTGACCAACTCAGCAGGAATAAGCTTAGCGACGTGAAAACTGCACCGCCGACCATGAACGGCCTTCGTCTTCCAAATGGCGACATGCAGGAGTCACTAAGCATGCCGACCACTGGTTGCACTAGCACTCCAGATAACGGGCCGGCTATCCAAACTAAACTCATGAGCGTTTTTGACATTCCAAGTGACAGCAAAAACGGCTAATCCAATCAATATCAGGTATATATTGCATTAACATATTGTGGATCACGTACAGTGCCGTTGGAGAACTCAGTAGACCACGAAATCTGCAAGCCACCAATCGCCAAGGTGAGCAAGAAGATGTACATTGTCGACCTCGTCTCATTTTCAAAATTCTCATCAAGGCTCTCTTCCCCGTCCAACTGGGCCCTTAATATCTCATCGTCAACCTCATCTACTCGTGCTGGCAATGATATGCCTGATCCCACCTCCGACCGGTGTAGGGATGTCAATGGCTGGCCTCCATTTCCGTCTCTGACCTCGTCGACCAAAGTTTCCCGTTCATGTCCTTCGACAACCATTCTCTATACCTGCCAAAATTTTAATAAGCACTAGCTTAAGCAAAATTGTTAAATTATTCCAATTGTTTAGATGGGCATGATAAATTGTGAACGATATTACCGGCAAACGATCGCCTTATGACCCCACAGAATTTGAGTTTCGCTCTTAGGACCCTTGTGCACGTACCCCTACCCTACCCCACAAAACCCTAACCGTGCCCACCCTTATTTTTGTTTGGGCATATTTTACGTACTGTGCGCGTATAGAAGCGTGTAACACATAAACGCACAAAATATCAATGCAACAAATCAGCAATCATCAAAATTACTCCAGATCTAGCATCAGAGGCAGTCGACGGTGAGATCTGTAAGTTTTAGCGGCGAAGATGGCCGTCCGGCCATCAAGACCGCGCTCGTACGCCTGTATATGGGGCCAGGCAGCTCTAGAGACCTTTCCTCACACGTGCGACTGGGATTGAATTGAGTATTTCTGGAACTTGAATCTTTAGGGAAGTGTAAGAATAATTGCAATTGGCTCTGGCTTGACGCTTAGCGTTTCCCCAGACGCGTTCGATAAAATTGCATTCACAATGAAATTTTGGGTACATCTCGATAATCCTCGTGTTCCATCACGGCTCTTTCCAGGTTCAATTATCTTTCGAGCCATTTCATCTTCAAACCGTAACGGTACGTGACAGGCTCAGTAAGAAGTCTGAAAACCATTAGCCTGAGACCTTGGCCTTTTTTTCTTTACGACCGATTCACCTTGTTCTATCCACGTGACAGCGTTATCGTCGTTGCTGTTAAAGTAGCATTCGTCATGTGTGACTAACATTATTTCTTTAACTCCGTCAGGAAGTGTACGCTCGATCACAATTTGACAATCCTCGCCATCAAAGTCCTTCATCTGGGATCGATATGCTACCATTCTTCGTGCCCATTCTTGTCGATACTTTACAACGTCGTTTCTCTCGTGGCCATCAAAGTAGACATCCTTGGAATGACGACCGAGAAAGAAGCCCCAGTTTCGGAGGTAGCGTGTGACAGTGGTGTGGGAGATACTTTTTGGGCTGATAAGAATCGGAGACCCACATAGACACCTCTGAGTTGCCGTCTCTCCACTAAGGGTGGCAAATGCAAGTTGTTGCTTATCTTTGAGCAGACGCGAATTCTGATACATCTTGAACTCTCCAATGATTTGCTCAAGCGTCTTACCTAAAGCTTCTCCTCGCACCAACTTAGGCCAATATTCGTAGTACAATACGGGATTGAGCTCCTCGCAATCGCCTACGAGCAATTCGATAATTCTGTCTTCTTGCGCCTGTGGCATATCCACCATTTTGCCCTTGTGCAAGATTGTACGGTGCAAGGTGAGGACGAGCGGAAAGCTCGTCTTCATAGAATTTCTTGAGAGTTTGAGCGGTTCTGTTGTTGGGTCGAAACGCACGGAAGAACGTAAGACATTTTCTTTTAATGTCTTCATGGCTCTAGGGCGCCTGGCGTTTTGGGTGCTTGCCGCGCTGACTAGGAAAACCGGAAGTTTCCCGGTGCGTTGAATCTGCACTGCCCATCCTCTCACAAGTCTGGCCTGGTAATTTCCCTTCCCATACAAATACGGAGAGTGACGAATTTAGAGCCGTTAAGCCCATCAGACGGTCCTCGAAGTAGTTCTTGATAGCGTCTAAATTCCTGACCTCTGAGTCTGATAACTTCGGGTTCATGAGAGCTTCAAGCTTAGCAAGCGACGCTGACCAAGAATGAGCAGAGTTCGATTTCACGCTGTAATACATAATAGGTTCCATATCCTCACCGGTCGTTGTGTCTTGGACGCACTCATCCAAGGAGTGGGGCCCCTCCGAATGAACGTGTACCTCCACCGGGCTCTGATATTCCACATTCTCTTCATCATTGTGTGTCTATTCTGAGACAGTTACAGATAGCATGCCCACAGCCCCGTCAGCTGAGTCCTTGTCCTGTTTGGAAAAGGAAAAGTTATATTCAAATAATGAGCGCATGCTGACGTTGCTTTTGAGCTTGGCTCTCCACCTGCGCTGGGTTCGTTCAGACTCGCCTGTATATATTGTACGCTTCAGAGATATATCAGCTTCACCAAAGTAAACCAACTTTACATTGGGATGCTGCCTGTGTGATTCTGTCCCGTCACATTTCGCCTGCGTTTCGTCTTCAGCGAAGTCAAGGCTCCCCGAAGGCTTGTCGAGTTCCGGCTCGTGCATGTCAGCTTGCGAATCAATGCCATATTTCTTCTGGAATTTTCTCGATTTGCTTTAAGCGCTTTGATCGAGCGGGCATTATTGCAATAAATCAAATAAAGAGTCACAATTGATATATGGCGGATTCTGCTAGAGATAGCGAATAAAAAACCAGGTCATATTCAAAACATGGCAGGTGTTAAACAAAATCATCAAAGCTATAACTTATCGTATTGGGAAGTTGCTAGGTACGCTATTCCGAATGTGGTATAGTCCACTCTAAACCCTAACATAAACCTTATTTTCCTGATGTATCTCGTCGTCGTCCAATTATTGCGCTTTGCCATACTCAAGCCGCGAAAGTATTCAACCAAGTAGTACCTCCCAAATCTCTTGCAAATTTTAATTCCTAACAAAAAAATTCCCAATTAATATAAGTACGAGTACGACTAGTACGACGACGTATTTTATTTTGTATTTGAGTGATTTCTGTTGGTGATTAAGAAAGGTTTTGTTGACAAGGAGTACAAATGCCTAGCGACTAAAGTAGATGCACTATACTACACTTCCGTAAATCGTATTAAAAAGCCAACGATTAACCTGCTCGCCGATATCTGATTTGGCAATGATCTCCCAGGCCTTTAAGAGCAATTCCGGTAGACTTCTCGTTAGAAGCATCTATCGGTCCAACATTAGGATATTTGCTGACACTTATTAAGCCTTGCTAATAATCAAAGAAGACGACGCTTTTGACTGACTTCAAGGATTATGTTGATGTATTTTTGACTGAGCGAATGAATACGAAATACTCTTTGACATATGATTGATTACGACTATAATTTCGTGGAATGAGCTATTAAAGATCATATATACTAGAATATTTAGTTGTTCAGTAATTGCTCTGTCTAACCAGCACTACGAGAGCCCGGTACTAACAGGTACTAACAGGTCACCAGCAGGGTGTGGTGGCGTTTTTTTTGGGCCTATCATTCGATGAATTAAGCGCCCTGCGCGTAGACGGATTCGGCCCTCGCCGAACAATAAATGACATCAGTATATCGCTGCCGCAGGGACCGAGAATTTGTTTGTTTAGAGTTATTCCTGGATGTAGTCTAGCATGATGAGCACAGATAAAATAATAAAGTTAGGGACCATAAAAGCAAAGGGGGACGCCAAGCTCACCTCTGTAACTTTGAACTCGGTCTGCGAATGGCAGGACACCGCTCCCGCAATTAAATTTTCTTTTTTTTCATTTGCGTGTCATTAAGACCACGTTTACAGATTGAGTTGAATGGCCTTCCATAATTGATCAAAGTTTCCTTTCGAATTGGCATAGTGGAACTTCCTCTTTCATAGTGAAAGTGTCTATATTACTGGAGCCTCACTGCCCGCACGCATTAACAGTCGACGGCTTTTCCTATGGTTTGTAAGAGTAAGTATATCTACGGCTAACGTGTGCCTTCTTTGTGACGCAACCTTGTTTTTTGGCAATTAGATATAGTTAGTTAGTTGCGAACACCCTGATGTAACAAATTGTGCGGTTGGCATCCAAGATATCCGAATCCTCGCCGACTCAAGTCAAATTGAATGTTTAAGAGATTATAGTTGAAACGTGCGCACATAACCTCGATTGCATATTTGATAAGGAACGACAGATCCCCAACTACCGTCACAATGACGGCTACATTGAACTTTCTGGGCACCTCCGAACGATAGAGAGCGACGAGAAAGTAGCACAAGGCGAAAAGGAAGTATGCGCGTGTTGTGCCTCGTCTTCGGCTCACTTGGTAGTTGATCACGCAGAAATTGTTGCTTATTAACAGAAATCAAGTGATAGATGCCAATCCACTTCAGGGCAGCAAGGTTTAAACTGTCGCAAAGGAAAGTTTGTCAACGGAAGTCGGAAATGGCGAGCGAATTCCGGGAAAGCTTTGTAGAAGGCCGAGATAGAAGCCAAGTTAATAGTTGGCCGAAACTTTTGGCAGCAATGGCCAAATGTCAAGTTGAAAGAAAACTCATGCCGGCCAGCTATAGGCTCTGGTTGGGTAATAGACTAGAGTTGGGTAGCTGTGGGCCCCTCTCGTGCCTGTGGGCTGTGGACGGCATGCGGGCACACTAGCGACATAGGGTGGGTACCTGGGGTACCTTATTGCATTATAATATCATGATACAAAAAAACAATTCAATTGTCATCCACCGGACAGTCAAGGCTAGTAGTGATCCGTTTGCGTTTGTCTGGCATCTACAGTAGCAAACTCCACAATCGCAACTATCACTGTCTAGAGCACAATTGTGTGAAAGGGTCTACATAATACTGGCAAGGTGGGCGGCCGTTAATACGAATAGGGTCAGAAATGATGTCACCGGGCTTACGCACAGATAGATACATTTTTGTGACGGTAGTTAATCTTATCGCCCTCGTATCCGGATCCCCACTAACTCACTCTTCCCAGTACCGCACTGTCTCATAGAATGGAGAGACAGTAGAGAAAGGCTCCGACAGATACGTTAAGGCAAATCGGCTTACCTGCAATGTAAATATCTGTGTTTTGTCTTATTGTTGCTGCTCAGTTGTTAGCGAGACTGCAATGGTTTAGGGCTGCTACAGTTCCCGGAGTACTTCGTATTGTTAGGTACCCGTCTGGAATAGCCTAACAGTAAGTACTAGGTACCCAAGGTCCACAACGTTTTCAAAAGCCAAGGTTGCTCTACAAGCTGTCCAACCGAGTGGAATACAAACGGTATCTGTACTTGCTCTTAAATTTCTTTTTTTCGCGTCTTGTCGCCTGTGCTTCTCGATTACTGCCGCTCTTTACCCCTCTGACTTTCTTCGTCTCTTAAGACTTTGATCCTAATCTCGAGATTCAAATCCTCCTCTGTCACAAAACGGTGTATGCGTACTATCTTTCACACTAAACTTTTCTGCTCACGACAAATTCCGTTGTCTGCTCGCCTTGCGGCCTCACTATTCAGCACCCACTTTATATTCCAGCTAACGAACGGTGCTTTGTCGTGGCTAAGTGAACTGCTCATCCCCAAGCCAAAGCCTGACTCGGTCCGCTTGGACTCGCCGTCCAATACCGTCATCCGCATATAAGTTTTCAATTTTCAGTATATATTTGTATTTTGCTGATTCGTTACGCATGAGTGCTTCCAAGGTGGGCATTCTTCGTGTCGTTTACTGTGATGATTGGCTGATCTTTATTCTAGCTCTACGTCTTTTCTATTTTGAAGCTGAGCAATCGCCTGACATCGAACAATACAAACGACGGCACTTTCTCACTTACCTCTAATTGATGGATATTGATCAGATTTTAAATTCGTCAACTGCTCAATCCAAAGATCAAGACCCTGTGCCGCCGCAGCGGTCTCCTGAGCCCGGGCGTGACAATGTATCGTCCGTGCCGGAGACGAACCCGTCGCCAGAGTCCCTGTCGGAGCGGCAGCATCCAGAAAAGCAGTCCTCACCTGCTTCAGCGCCTCAGTACATAGATTTACCGCCCCTGGAAAAATCAAAATCTACTGCACCAGTGGCTACCAGTATTCCCCGATCGTGGCCGTCGGGAGAGACTCCTCCATTACAGCAGCCAATTCTTCATCAACATCATCAGACTTCACAATATCAGGGGACGCAGCAGTCGTACGCTTATCCGCCGCAGTATCATCAGCAGCGATATCCTCAGTACCCTCCACAGATGTATTACCAAGATCAGACGACTGCATACCACGTACCCACTGCCCAACCTCATATACAGCCGCTTCAACAGGGCCACTATTCGCCGACAAGTGACCAGCAGTTTTCTTTCCCTCGAGCCGTTGACCAGAATTATGGCGAGTCGTCATCAGTGAGTCAATGGGCACCACCACGACAGTCTAGTTCTTCACAAAGCATCCCACAAGAACATTTCGCGCCTACCCTTGATTCCAGTGGTAGTAGTATTACACGCGCAAGTGAGGGTGCTGGACTGCGCAGATCGAACTCAGATGCCGATCCGCAAGAACAGGCGAGTCTGACCGCCGTTAAGCCAAAGCGCCGAAAGGCACCCAACTCTACGTGGACTCTCGAGGAAGACCGAAAATTGGTAGGTCCATGCTTTGATCAGGCATGAGTTATGGCTAACTCTTGTGAAAGGTCGATATGGTCCTCCAAACACTGCCGCGACAGGATTTCAGCGAGTATGCACAGATTCTCAATAAACGCGACGGCCAAACTGTGAGGTACAGATGGAAAGTCCTGGTCCGGCGAGCCAAAGGAGAAAATGAAGACGGGGCTTCATCATGACGGACATGTATTATTATAAAGATGCATATATAGGGAAGAGCGACTTGCTTTGCATTAGGTGTTTGAAGATACCTTACACCGGATTATTCATGGTATTGCGTTGGAATGTACTTATTGTTCTTGGCGTGATCTTCTCATGGGCATATTCTTTCTACTGCGACTTTTGTATTACTAGAATCACGTTGGTTTGAAAACGCTTTTAGTTATTTAAAACTCTGAAGGGTTCCGTGTAAGATTTCACACTATGAGCTTCAGTCTATCAACTCAGTAGCCAATGTCTGCAAGGGCAAAAGTATCCAAATTAGTTTGGTTTCTTTTTTTGTACACTTTGTAAATTAGCGAGAGAATACACAGCGTTGATAGCAGAGGGATTTAGTGTTTGTCGGGGTCTTGAATATTATGCAGCGGTGGCAGTGTGAGATAAGTCACACGCACCGTTTCCTCTATCCTGAATTAAGAACGTATTAAAGGATAAGTCATGATGACATGACTGCCGCAGAGGACCACTCTCGAATGACTCTCTCGACTGATCGCTTACGTTGAGCTTTTCGGCTTTCGCGCAATTCGAGTTCGACAGAATCGTCGGACTTCTAGTTTGGTGGGCTGACGCAAAACATTTGCGTTGTAAATACAAAACCAAACCGTCTTACCTATCAGTGTTCGACAGGTTTAGCCAGTATGCAAGTGTGAATGTGTGGTTGCGTTTTTGGCCACAGGCCGTTCGTGATATGAGGCGATGAGGCCCACCTTTATTAGGTATTGGAACAAAAAAAAGTAGTTACCACGAAAGGCGGGCTGACACAACGGCTTCGACCAATTGCCATTATTTGCAAATGCACCAATGCATTGGGCATACGCTTGTGTTAGAGTGTGTCCGACAAACTCTGATGTCTGTAGATTGTAAATTGCCGGAATTGCCGAGCTACGACAGGATTGGAATGGCGTGGATTATAGATACTCGCTTTAGTAGTTAGTCTACTACAAGTCCACAATTATCTTGACAAATCCCACTGAAAAAGCGTAAGATTGTTACACTAGAAAGCTTAAGGATTGATATTCCATTAATGCAGCCTATATAGCTGTCTTAGCTGATCACCGAGCTGACGCACGATAGCCTCTCGCGTTGTTGCGAATCCCAAGCTGTTTATCTTGCCGTTGCTCGTTGACAGTATTAGTATTTTGCTATATAATCACTACTAAGCAAACTATGTTTCGCAGTCATTGGTAGGACCCGAGTATTGTTTAGAGAGAAACTCCCGTTTCATTACATACGCCCTAAGCCGCTTCGAGTGGGCATCGACGTTTAATACCAAACCCTTACAATGCGGTCAACACTAATTTTCACGGTTTCCGTTGTTGATTCCTTCACTTGATCGAGACATTAATTTACTATGCGGCGAAATGACACGATTCCGGGGCTGCATTGACATTCATGCTGGTAAAGTCAAGCAAATCGTCGGTGGTACGCTCTCGGACGACGCAGACACAGCTCTCAAGACCAACTTTGTCGCAACACTGCCGTCATCACATTTTGCGAAATTGTATAAAGAGAATGGGGTTACCGGAACTCATGTCATCAAGCTTGGCCCTGGCTGCGATGATGCTGCTATTGAAGCCTTGAGGGCATGGAATGGTTGGTTTGGGAGTCCTGTGTGCGTGCGAGAGAGAGAGTGGGGTTAATTATATTTAGGCGGCTTGCAGATTGGTGGTGGGATCACGGCCGAGAATGCTCAATTCTGGATAGACAACGGCGCTGAGAAGGTGCCCAAAAATAATTTATTTTACGAAGCTCTCTTCTTTATGTGCTAACTTTCTAAGGTTATTGTCACGTCATATCTCTTCCCGGACGGCAAGCTAGATTTGACACGATTACAGCAATTACGTGACAAGGTCGGCAAGGAAAATTTGGTAATCGACCTAAGTTGTCGACGGCGAGGAGGTGAATGGATTGTTGCGATGAATAAATGGCAGACAATGACGGACACGATGGTTAATAAGCGTGAGCATTGACGCGTGTTTTTTGAATGCTTGATTTGACATCATGATTAATAATATTATAGAAACATTGGAATTCTTGGCGAATTATTGTTCGGAGTTTTTGGTGCATGCCGCGGATGTCGAGGGTCTTTGCAGAGGCATTGATGAAGATTTGGTTATCGCGCTTGGTCAATGGTCGCCTATCCCAGTCACATACGCAGGCGGTGCCAAAAGTATAGACGATCTTGCTTTAGTCAACAAGTTGAGTAAAGGGAAGGTTGATCTGACGTATGGCAGCGCTTTAGATATCTTTGGGGGTACTTTGGTTCCATTTGCAGCCTGTGTTGCGTGGAATAGCACCCGTTGATAACTTGGGGTGTGTTGTCCGATACTAGAGGGCAAGGTCCTAGATTCTCTAGCATGGTACTTGCATTTGGTCGCAAAAACAAATGAACGCCAGACATATGTACAAACACATCCTGCCAGCTGCAAAGGAATTCTCAGTATCTCGGTTTGGGAATTAGTGACAGCCGATTTCCAATATAAGTGGCAATTCCCAGCATCTTCGTCTTAAAAACATCTAGATTTATGTCAGTGGCGCTAGGACTAACAAAGTCGATACACGTACTTCCTGTGGACTGTCCACTTTGTATCGTACCCCTGAACCACGGGACGAGGAGTATCTTCAACATCCTGAGCCCGAACCCCTGTAGAAACTGTACCAAGATCTGGTCTTTGAAGGTGATCCAAGCAATCCCGAGTATGGATCCTCCAGCTGCTGCAATCGCTCGCATATACGTCTGTTCAGCGCGTAAATCAACCATAACAGCAATTGCATACAAGGCGTGAATGTTACTGCGCAGCTTGTAAAATGGATCATATTCAAACTCCTCATCGTCGGAAAGAACGATACTCGTGGAGTACCCACTATCACTACAAGCACTCGATGCGTCTTCGTCTACTGCAGCAGCATGTCTGGCCGAAAGCTGATGCCGGAAGGTACCGAGGACCGGTCCAACAGTATCGAAGTCCTCATCGGATCCACTACCGGTTCTCTCGCTACCGTTCGCTGGCTCAGTCGAGGTCGGCATAGGCGACAGAATAACACCGCTCCAATTGGTGTAGGTGAGATGATCTTCAGACAATTGCTGGCTGTTAACAACACATCACAAATGTTGGGAATCGTGATGGGTCAAGGAAGTGAACAATATCTGCCTTCCCTGTAGTTAACTTGGTCTAAAACTTCACACATTAAACCAAGCCGGGTAATATTATCGTTTATAATGATATTCATTCAAAGCTTCGCAGATAGTTGCTAATTGATCATGCACTGTCACATGCAGGGTATGTAGTAACAGTGGAAGATTAATTACATGTTGAAGTAGACAGACAATTCTGGCGTAAGATAATTTATTTATATAACGCTTAGTTGATGTGCACCTATCCACTATTATATACCTTCGATCTTTTGATAAACACTCGAGCCGCACAATGTAACTGTTTCATCGCAGGCAGCTTTTTGGCACACGACATCAGCCATGCCTTCGGCTAAATTCCTAGCAAGGCCGCATGGCGGATTCTCAGTGCTGTCAATTGTGCGAGGGTTCCAATTAACACTGCTAGGGGTCTATCGCGCACTGCAGAACCCTGATCTACTGAAGGGCAAGTACTATAAACAGGCTGCTTATGCAATCGCTATATCCCTGATCATTCAGTTTATTATAACAATTCCGTTATGGATTGTCAAGGTCACCACGAGCGCTCTTGCCTGGATATTTTCGAGTCAGGGGAATCATGAAGCAAGCGTGCATGCGGCGAAACTGATAAACGGGATAGATTTCATTCAGGGCTCCGTGATTAATCTAAGTGGACTGTTGATTGGTCTGATGAGGTACTTGCGTCCTGAAATGGACGAGATGTTTATGGAATCATTACGCTTTATAGATAAGGTTTATTTCAAGATGCATCCCGAGAAAGCAATATCGCCCGAGGCTATCACACGGAGCAATTCAACTGTCACACAAACTGGCAGTGAAACCACACCTTGCGCCTCGAGATTTTACACTCCGTTATCACTCTACACAACGTCTTCAGCGCACATATTGTCAGCGTCGAGAACATCATCTGCAAGTGCTTCAGCGGAGAAAGAGTATGTACCGATGTCCAACGATGCTGCGAAGTTCATATCCCGCTATTTCAGGCGATCGATCTTGTCGGTCGCTATATACTTCCTGTCATTGATCCCTTATCTTGGAAAGATTATTCTTCAGATAGTCTCTTTTTACAGTTTTAGAAAGACTGTCGGCATTGGTCCTGCCATTATCGTGTTCAGCGTCGCAGCGTTCATGCCGAAGAGCTGGCTTACGATCTTTCTGGCGAGCTACTGGGGCAGTAGGAGTCTTGTTAGAGAACTGGTACTGAACCGTATGCGATCGTACAGCTGAGTGTGTTGCTGAGTGGCGTAGTTAATCCCGTATTTTTCCCGCATCCCTTTCACGCCAAAGCAACGAGACGCGTGGTTTCGAGCACGAGAGGGCGTTCTGTTCGGTACGTTGAAAATTTTGCGATTCTAAGAATAGTGAACTGCCCTGCTAAACGCCGTTAAGGCTTCGGCTTCGGCTTCTACTTCATACTCAAGATTCCATACGTAGGAGTCCTACTCTATGGATTTGCAGAGGCCTCGGTCGCTTACTTAGTTACGAAGGTGACCGACCCGCCACCACCTCCTACAAGAGTCCTGGATTGGACAGAGACGCAGACTAAGTGGAAGATACCCAGTGGGGATTTTTTGCACAGTGAAGGTTTTATACCTCTCATAGGCACCGGACCAGGAGTGCCCGGCGGTTGGTCAGAAGGCGAGAAGAAGAACAACTGAGGTTTGAGATCAGCGAAGATAACTGTGTGTCTTTAGTATATTTTGATCTAGGTCCTCTTACGAGTAGTTAGTATGGACATAGTCGTCGTCCGTGAGACAGAAGATCTCATATTGAAGAGTAGCATAAATACATTACAATAATGCAATCTAATTTCGGCTAATCGGGTCTCCCTTCTCGGGCTTTTATATCATTATATATATGCTGTCTATATCCTCCTTCAAATACGTTCTCCATCGAAGTTATGAAGAGATAAACGGAAACGATAAATTTGTCTACTTACTATTGAA
The DNA here is from genome assembly GCA_030556285.1 of Lipomyces yamadae. NCBI lineage: Eukaryota > Fungi > Ascomycota > Lipomycetes > Lipomycetales > Lipomycetaceae > Lipomyces > Lipomyces yamadae. The sequence goes on along the minus strand of JAKTPU010000006.1, from coordinate 14,820 downwards.
TACTTAACACATTCCCACAAATTCAGGGTACGGGTTGAGTAGGGGTAGGGCAGACGCAGATATGTCGTGTGGGAAAATTTCGCCCAACAATTGTAAGATTAGTCAAAGTACAAGCTGAAGGCCCAGTGATTGGTTGTTTATTCAACTCAGAGATTTAATTTCCGTGTTAAAACTGGAATCACATCATGGCTTCTGTTGACGAGAGTTTGACGCCGACTACGGAGGAGCAGGTATGTGATGAAATTTGCAGCATTGCTTGCCATCTGCCGATCTCGTGAGATGATTAGAATATTGGCAACGGATTGTTGGCATCGCGAGTATAGAATAGTACTAAATATTGTACTAGCTGGAGTTTGATCCGACCCTGAAGAAGAAAAAAAAGAAATCCAAAGCTGTTTCTTTTAACCCGGATGATTTGGAGGAGGCTCCTCAGGAGCAAACCCGTATGTGATCTTTTTTTCGTCTATTCGCGTTTGACGTGAAATTCTATAATTATTCTTACCATAGGGACTAATACTGGAATAGCTGACCCAGAGGTCGACGAGTTGACTGATATGTTTGCTGGCTTGAAGAAGAAAAAGAAGAAATCCACATCGTCCGCGCCACTCGAGCCCGCCGAGGAGGCCGTTGACGCTACAGAAGCGGACGCCGGCGCTGAGGATAATGTTGAAGATTTCGATTTCGGAAGTCAAAAGAAGAAGAAAAAGAAGAAAGCGGCAGATGTGAGTGAATTCGAACAGCAGCTGGAGGAGGCTGGTGTTATAGAAGAGGATGAAGACCGCGATGACGATACGTTTGAGAAACCTGAAGGCGGCGAGGCGGGCGAAGATGAAGAAGAGGAGGCTGGATGGCTTAATAGCGACCGCGAGTATTCATACGAGGAATTACTTCACCGGTTCTTTAAGATCTTACGCACGAACAATCCGGAGCTGGCCGGCGAGCGAGGACAGCGGTACAAACTTCCTCCTCCCAGTGTTATGCGTGAGGGTAACAAGAAGACCATTTTTGCCAACTTAAAGGATATATCAGACCGAATGCACCGACCTTACGAGCACGTCATGCAATTCTTGTTCGCGGAGTTAGGTACCTCCGGTTCGGTTGACGGTAACTCTCGATTAGTTATCAAGGGCCGTTTCCAGCAGAAACAGCTCGAGAATGTTTTGCGGCGATATATCAGTACGTATTTTGTGCCGTGATGTACAATTTAACTTTGGGACGTTACTAACATGGTCAATAGTGGAGTACGTAACCTGCAAGACCTGCAAGTCAAGCAGCACCCACTTGGCCAAGGAGAACCGTCTGTACTTCTTAGTGTGCGAGAGTTGCGGCAGTCGGAGGTCTGTCAGCGGCATCAAGACCGGTTTCCAGGCTCATGTTGGCAAGAGAAAGAAAATGGTCGGTTAAATTGGAAACACTTCGTTATGTATATTTTGCTGTTTCGGTCGTTCCAGTTATCACAATAGGAGAGGTTAGAACACAATATATTCGATCCTAGTTGTAAACCTACGAAATGCTACTGAATATAAATAAGAAATATGCTTTGTAGCAGCATATTCTACACTCTCATATGATTCCCTCATGGCTCGGCAACCTTCACGGCGGTTCCACCATTATTTGAGCTTTCCACGGACGCAACAATAACGGCGAAATGATGGAAAGCTTTCTCAGGCGGGATCTGTAATATCATTAGCGTGAACCCACATAATCTCATAGATGTTCCACAACCTTCAACAAAGACTTGTCATTCTTTCGAACTGCCTCGGCGAAATTCTCAAACTCTTTAGGAACACCTTCTTGGACATTGCCAGCAACAGGGATGACTTTGCCTACTTTGTCCGCGTCGGTGTATAATGTCAGAGTCGCGTTGGCTTTGTCAGCAAAGTCGTAAATTATAGTTCCAGTTGTACCGTTAATCGACAGCTTGTTGATACGAGGGTTTGACACGGCCTGGCATATCAGTCTCGATGTAACTCACAAAAGGGCATATCATGCAGGTCGGTACGTACAGAGGTGTAGGTGAAGCTTCCCAAGACGCCCGACTTCATCTTCAGAGTTGCCGTGAGAGTATCAACGTCGCCGGACTGCTCGCGAACTTGTGTGGTCAACGCCGAGAGCTGTTCATGATTAGAGTCAAGCCTAAGTCATACTATCCAGTGCGATCTCACGGTATCGATTTCACCCAAAATCTCAGTGAACAAAGCAACTTGATGGACGCCGCCATCTAGATTTTACAAGGTACAGTTAATTATGGGAATCTCCATTACTATCGGAAAACTCACCAGACAAAAATCCACCAACATGTTCCGGCTTCTGTCGCCACCATGTCTCCAAATACTTGTTATTGAAATTAAATGGCGATGTGCAATAATGTGAAAAATAGATCACGGTGCCAATCTGGGGAAGGAGCGCCTTAATCTCGGGGATCACGTTCCAAAACACAAAATTCTCGAGCACGGCAACAGGAATATCAGTCGATCTGGCTAGCGCGACAACTTCTTTGGCTTGCGCGAGGGTTGCCGCGATTGGCTTCTCGATCGCAATTGGTTTGCCAGCGCTGATGGCATCTTTGACGGCTTGCGCCGTGAATTGAGCCGGCAGAAGCGCGTCGATAAAGTCAACCTGTGGGTCAGATAGAAGCGACGCCAGGGAGTCGTACACTTTCGAGTCCGGGATACCGGCCAATGAGGCGAATTTTTTTGCCTTCTCGATGCTGCGGTTTGCACAGGCGGCGAGCTGAACAGAAGTGGGGATAGATGCAAGGGCGGGATAATGACGTTGGGTAGCGAAAAGCTACAATAGAGAAGTTAATAGGGCTTTCATTGCACATATGACCTACCACGCAGTATATCGCATTCAATAGCTTTATGAGCAATTTGCGGCCACACCAATATGGTAGTCATGGTACACGACGGAAAAACATTACCCCGGTGCCAATCAATCCAACTCCAAGCGGCGATTCAGTAGACATATTGACGGATATTTATTCGTATGGCAAAATAAAGAACAATTGATTTTGAATGCTTCCCGACTGAGGTGAAACAGTTGCTTATAGACGCTAGAGATCAGGCGCGGGAGTCGAAGATCGAGCCGGACTACTCTGTAGCGGAAGCGGGTACCAAAGTATGGATAAAGTGGATAAAGTGGCGTGCTGCACCGAGCCGCATCAACTTTAACTCCACGGACGAGTATCCTCCTTGGGTTAGTATGTTACAGATGAATCGACGCCTGTTTGTCAATATTTGGAACCAAAAAAACTCAGCATTTTAGAAGCTGTTTAGAAATTACAGCGACGAATTACAGCGACGTATGACGTCCAAAGGGTAGTTCACAAACAACACTTATCCATTTCCCGTAGTTACGTATTGTGAATGTTGTCCGCCACGATCTACTGGCGTCGTTTAGGTGGAGCCTGTGACAGGACGAATATAAATGTTGAAATACAACTATATCAGTAACGAACGCCAATAATAAATTGATAATTCAAGAGATTAACAAATGGCCCCGCGCCAAATAGTCATACAATACGGGCAATGTATCCAACAACACGCATACACACAAAAAATTCCGACCGACGAACTGAAATTTGGAGAAATTTACGATAATGGCTGGAACTTTTGTTTCATCGACTTAGAACTCTTGAGCCTTTTAGGATACGGTCGAGCCAATAATTGTCCAATGACAAAGTTCGCGACATCGAGATCCCTGAAGTAGCCCAGATGAGAACCAATAGATGCTAGCAATGTGATATCCATGTATCCTTCCTGCAACGAGAAGTCAAGGCGCCCAGTATAGTTCAATCCACGTATGAGCTCCTCGTCGCGTTGCAACCTGGCATGTTCTTCAGCGGCCTTGGTTAGCTTCTCGCTCTCCTTTTGGAACTTGGAGTACAATGTCTCTACACCTGTTTCAGGTGGATTGTGAATTGTTACTGCTAGAGCTTGCTGGAATGTCGATGACGACGGATCCGACGAGGATGTTGCCCCACCAGTCCCCTCCCCAGTCGCCTCATCAAATGTTCCCGAAACTTCGGCTTCATAACCGAGTGACTTGTTCAATATAGTGCTCGCTAATCCAGAGGCAACGCTACTCCACATATTAGACGCACTCTGGGCTACCAGTTCTGCAATATTCGCAATCTGAGAATTGAGTCCTTTGCGCGTGCTTGGAATCGCTTGCGGTTTCAATTCAGCCATGCGCTTCACTATCAACGGCTCAAGCCTATAACTGATGGGATCTGCAGGATGAAAGATGTTGTAGATATCCTCAACTTTTGGTGTGGACACTGTGCCGATTGGTTTCTTGGCGGCTTCGAATGGATTATCCAAGTCAAAGTCTAGCGGTGACATAGGATAATCATCGCCGGACCTGACAGTTCTGGGAGCAATCGTCTTGCCTTTTAGCATTTGGAACAACCCGACCGGACTGCCTAGACCGAAAAAGGAGTCAACATCGAAATCCAGTGTTACTTTCGGTGGCTTCGATTTCGACGATCGCCGATTATCTGGCTGCCGACAGAGAATATCAAACGCAATCGCTGCCCCAAGTGAATGGCCAACGATGCTCACTCGACCCTTGAAATCCGGATTCGATTTCCTAAAGAGGTTGTAGATTCGGTTGCACTCGGCCGTTACGTTATTCATGATCCGCTCCCTATAATTTGGTTGATAGTATAACAGAATATCAAGAAGAACTTCCGATATAATCCTGGAAATATTAACACAATTTAATAACAAGTGCCAAAACGATCACTTACCCCCTCAATGCAGGGACTCCATCGACGGTAATATCCTGTAGGGTGGCAGAGTCGTCAGATACTTTTTTACCGTTCTCCTCTTCCTGGTCTCCAATATCCTGCTCTTTCCTAGATTTTGCGGGGTCATCATCCAACTCCTGTTGGAGTCCAAAATGGATGCTGTGCCGCCAACAAACAGGAAGTACTTGGATTCGAGAATTGAGCTTTTTAACATCGTTGCCAGTTTCTCCATTTAATGTCTGCAAATCCGGAGATGTTGAATACACCGACTTCAACGTCTTTCTGAACGTATTCACGTCCTATACCATCTTCTTCAGCGGCACACTACGACAGAGAAGACAGACGAAGTACTTACCCCAACAAAGTTCACAGATTCGAGTCGCTGACCAAGTTTCTGGCCGATTCCATGAACGCATAGCACCAAGTGTTCAATCTCGCGGCTTTGATCCTCATCCTCATCAGGGTTGTAATCTTTCTCCATTTGTTGCTCCAGCAAGGCGTTGACCTGCGCCTCGCGGCTTTCCTTGATTCCTATGGGTAAACTAACCACGGAAGAGTTTCGAATCGCCTCAACTAACTTAGCCGTTTGATCTCCTGCTGACGTCGACTCCGACGCATCCTTCATTTCGACGTCGTTATCAGGACCAGAACTAGCCGCTGCAGCCGTTGAAGAAGGCTTCGGTGGCGCTTTCGCTTTGACGTCCGACCAACCTCTCACGATCTTGATCCCTCCCATGCTAGCACCAGCTGTCAAACGCTGATAAATAGTCGATGCGAATTTCCCGTAGAAATCGTCCGATATGATCCACGCCGTTATGGCATCAGTTGAATATACGACGTATTTCCCCAGATATGGGCCGTACAACGGCCAGGTGCTAGTCGGTTGCACGACAGAGGACGCGGTAGAGGATGTGGCACTCACGGGCTTGTCAGACTCTTGAGCCTTTCGGTCAGACGAGGGCGATCGTGGCTGCGGCGCAGGATTTGAAGTTGATGGCGACGTAGATCTGAAAGTGAATGCATTGGTAATTGACTCCGTGAACGATGTCGATGCCCGAGCTTGAGACGCAATGTCAGTTGTGTCTCGCGAATGTTCAACCGCAGGTCCAGAGATCGCCGTGCCCTGCACTTCTGGGCTGGATGTTGGAGGAGCAGCAGGAGCGGCCGGCGGACACTGTGAATTTACCGGTGGCGGCTCAGAATTAGCACGCGATATAGGAACATGCGCTGGTTTGCGGAATGGTTGGTTCTTCAAGTACCCTTCCTCAATTTGATTTGCCAAATTTTCATCACATGGTTTCAATGTACTGCTGTCGGCATAAAACCACGTTCCACGACGCACATCATATGTAGGACCATTCCAATAAAGAGGCGACAACTCTCGTTTGCGAATGTCAACTTGAAACAGCCTGTCCTCGTTCACTGCGACGGTGTCGAGCTTGGACTCATCCTTTTGTTGATATGCGGTCTCGATACTACGAGAATCTGTGACAGAAAACGGCACGAATTTCGAAGGAGGTTTGGGTGGTTTCCAGTCTTTGTCCGCAAAGGGCTTCCTTTTCGGTATGTCTGTTGCAAAAAACCATCTGCCAGGCAGACGTTAGTTCCAGTCAATGGCCGGCAGGTTGATTAACTTACCTAACGACGAGAGGGGGAGTATCTGGTGGTAAATCCTGAAGCGACATGCGATGCCTGTACGGCACTTTGTGATCGACCGAACCTGAAGATTGGAACTCCTTATTTGCTTCTGGACCTGACACCGACACCGGCTCCGTGCCCTTGATCGGCACAACTGGTGTAGACATGAAAGTCGCTATCGATTGTGCTTTCCTGATAGCAGGTGTAGTAGGTGTGTTGCCTGCACGACAGATAATCAGCGCCGAGGATTCTCCAACAAGCAGTGGCCAAATGCGCCTGCGAAAGGCGAATCTCGCAACTGGGAGAACCACCGCTCGATCTGGATATATGGTGAAGCTTGGTTATAAACCCTGGGATATCGGTTTAATTGCTGCTTATTGTATGCTGCAGACCGAACCCAAGATGCGGATTGATAGAAAGGCAATGACCGGTTGATTGTCTCCACGTAACTGTAGATCGCGTTATAGCCATTTCAATAATATTTGGCCACATCGCAGCCGCGTCACTAAGAACTCCCAACAGATGAGTATTTGAACCGGTTTGACAAACTCAGGGGATGCCAAGTTCCGGTTCAGTTTCATGGTCGGATCTAAAACCCGCCCTTGAAGCGAGTCCGACAGGTCGCAATATATTAGATTCCCAAAATTAGCGTAATACAATATAAGTGTTAAGTAACATGTAAATTAGAAGTTCATTATCCTCGAGAGTCTTGAGAAAGGAGTTGCCGGGGGGTTGAAGCTTATTGGTGATGGACTGTTGAATATCAACGTCATTGTGGTAAGCTTGCTCAGGTTGGTACGATACTAAGGCTAGCCTCCAAGCATTTAGGCCTCTGTACTCCAGCGTCAATACCAAAATCCCCCACTTACATCATAGACGTTAGACCAAACGTATATTTGACGCAGACGTATAGAAGCTTCGACATATCGAACCAACATGGAGAGCGCTGTTGAACAGATTGTGGATATGGGCTTCAATCGGTCAGATGCTTTGTTTGCTCTGCAGGTCAGTGACAGCAACGTCAAGGTCAGACAAATCCATCTGCTAATTATTTTGTTTTGTTAGGCATCAAACAATGACGTTGGGAGAGCAATTGATTACATATTTTCAGGTAAACTCGACGAGGTAAGGCCGAATAGATCCCCTTCGATATTCTTGACGCACTCGGCGTCCAGTGATTACAGACCTAACATAGCCAGGACCGCCGGAAAAATCAATGGAGCGAATCACAGTTCACTCAAGAGAACTGGGACTCGACTGAAAATTCCAAACGGACGGTATTTAACGAGAACGAAATTCGTAAGTTCAGAAACCTTTTGGTATTTAGTAGTGATTAACCGGTGGTATAGAAGCGTTTGCTCCAGAGACTTTTTACAATGATGATTACAGGCCCAAGAGCACATCAACAGATCGACAAGGGAATGAGAACGATGCTGATTTGGGCGGTGCAGTTGACGAGCAGAGTACGTATTCGCTCACGACCAAGACACCACAACGACTGACTCTTACGATAGTGGACGACGATATGGCGAAAGCCATGCGCATGTCTCTTCAAGATCTTTCGGCACTGGACGCAGAACAGGAACAGCAGAACCAACAGGTCAATCGTGAGGGTCAAGAGTCGGGAGTTGTTCTTCGCCCTGCACCACACGGGGGCGTGTACAACACTGATCAATGGGGCTTGATGGCTTTATCAGACGACCGTGGAGTGACTCAGAGTCCATTTGAATTGGGAAACAGTCGAAGAGAAGCAGAAGTGTGAGTTTGCACAGTAGTGATTTTCACAAATATAATGCGAAGTGTGCTTATTCGCTGTACAGGCCACCGGTTCTGCGGCCATGCGAGCAGGCGAGGTATTTGGCGCCATTACTAATGATTTTGCATTCGATTCCAATATCACGCTCTGCACTTTTATTATTTGGCAAACAATTGGTCAAGGACTACGGCATTGCGCCGGCTTGGTGGGACAAAGAGCTCATATTCGTGCCTGAATTTGCAGCATCGTCGCAGAAACAAGGTTTGTGTTTTTTGTTCATCGATCCACGCCTGTGCATAGAGTTATGACTGACATGAGCCTGTAGAAGACCTCCAGAGGTTATTGCTTCTTCTGGAATGTCAACGTATAATGGCATTTCTTGATATGACATCGCCAGCTGGACGCGCCTATTGCAGTATTGAAAATCTGGTTTACGCCTTTTCTGCATGTCAACAGACATACATGGACATCGCGTACTCCGATTTTATAACAGATTCCGAGCCTATCGCAAATTTCTTGAAACTATGGTCATTGGTCGCCGGCCAGTACGCTGATTCATTGGAGGTACCGGTCCCAAACACCATGAGCAACAAATTATTCAATAGCTGGGTATCGCTCGATCGCCCAACGGCCACCGAAACTGACTCGACAGCAACAACAACAACAATGGAGCAGAAGTTTGTGAATCTCGAACTGAGCATGACTGAGGACGTGCGTAACCTGTACGGCTCGTTTGTCGGTGCCCTGGACAGCCTTTTATGGTCTGAAGAGCCCGAAGCGTATCTGAAATCCGTGGCGGATGTGTTTGTGATATCGGTCAAACAAGATAACTGGTTAGCTGGGGCCGGCGTGGATTTACCGCTCGAGTGGTACCCAGATAGGTACACCAAGCCGTTTATGAAAGTTATGAAGTCACGTAATGTGCGACGTGTCGAGATATTGGACGAAATTCAGTCTTTGCGAGACCGTCGGCTCCAGATTGCAGAATATGCTGTATGCTTCACCGATTTTTTGGTCAACAAAAAATGAAATGAAACAAAACTAATTAAATTTAATAGGGATTCAATACCAAGTCGCTGCTTGATTCTACCGTCGAATACTTCACACGTACGACCGAGTTATCGACGGACCAGAAAACGACTAGTCCGATCCTGGCCAAGTTGCAACGGCTCACGGCGAATCTTGACAGGTACATTGCTGAGATTGACAAAAAAATCGGGTGGTTGGAGCTAGAAATCCGGAGTCTGACCGAGTTCATGAGCGAGCCTCCTGCTGAGGACGATATTGAGGGACGTAAGGAGCTGGCTGCTGGTTTTGATGAGGGGCATCTGCCGGACTTTCATCGGTATAGTCTTGCCGGAGTTATCATCAGCGATAGCATTGTTTATTTCAAACAAAAGCTGGAAAAGTCGTCAGCAGAAAGCAATAATATACTGGAAAAACAGGATCAGATCGACATTACTACCAAAACTGAGAGCGAGACGCCGGCGACGGTGACAGGCGACGAACCTGTCGTGCCAGAGGAGCAGTACGTGTGGATGCGGTACACGTTTGTGTCTTACTCTGACTCCGAGTCGGACTCGTTTGAAATCCGCCAGGTTAACGCCGAGCAGGTGATCGACGTTGCCCGCTCGACCGGACCGGATGGTGTAGTGGCGGTGTACGCGAGCGACGAAGCCTACAGTGATTCGGCCAAAGTTCACGGAATTGTCAATGCTGGTCTGAAGGTACGTTTGTTTTTAATTATATCGCACAATAATTTGAGTTTGGCGATGCTCATATAGACGATGTAGGAGTTTTTGGCCCGAGACAACGAGTTGCTGCGCCAGGAACTAATCCGGTCAGAGCAATCCATAGATCTGATCAATCTCGAGCCCACGACCAGGGAAATATTATCGACCCCGACATCGGCAACTTCATCATCATTCGACATTGACTCGGACGTGGACATGGCAGGACCGGCGAAGCCTGTGAAGACGGCGCCGTTTATCAAGAAACGAATTGACACTGGACGGGAGAAGATAGCGCAAACAGTACCGGTCGAGCGGGATATACATGACGAGGGCCAGGACGACGAAGATGAGGACGAATACCCGGAGTTGTTGCCTCCAAGGTATCCAGCAAGCCCTGAGTTTGCTCGCAGAATCAGCGTGTCTGGGGTGCCAACGTCAATGCCTAGCGCGCACAGTCCTCCTGCTATCAGGCGACGGTCAGAGCCTATTGTGCACAGTGGGCGGTCAGGGAAAGTAACAGTTGAACACCTTGAGCATGCGGAAGACCATCAAATGGCGGATAGTGATGAGGAAGTTCTTGATCGCATGCGAAGACGCTAATTTTTTTTTGGGCGTACATACGTTCTAAAAAAGTTTTTTTTTCCAGCGCTGGACTAGTGTTTTATTGTAACTCCACATACAAAATCAAGCGAATGCCACCTAGAACAAGCATTTTGGTATAGATATACTAAAGAAAGATAAACCATCTGACAAAAAAAAACCAGAAAAGACCCTTGATTCGGTAATAAACAAAAGATACAAAGCCGTGAAATATTCGCCACCTCGATTTCTGTTGTCCTGGGTCACTAAACCTTTAAATTCCATCATGCATAAAATAACGCCGTGGCAAAAAGAGCGTCCATCTTAATCGGTCATGGACGAGCGAGGAAACACAAAATTGGCATGACGGTGTGCTATTCAAACCAGATATGCGGGGATTCAGAGACCAAGGTGTCTGTTTTCGGCGGTGTTCTCCTTGTTGGCTGCAGATGCGGCCAAGTTGCCGAATCTTAAGAGTTGAGGTTTGCTCCTGTTTTGTTATGACAGTTAGTATTTTTTGGATCACAGAAAGAGAGTTAGATGGGGCAAAACGCACTTGACGTAATGGTTCTTCTTATGGGCTTGCAGTTTGGCGGTACAAGGTGACATCAAGTTATCAGTGGGGGAAGCGAAACTAGATCGACTAGAATAATTATCTGTCAGTAGTTGTGATTTCTGCCATAGCGCGGGCAAAAGACGTACGCTTCGACTATTTTCTGGTGTAGACGGTGTCGTTGGAAGTTATGACTCCCGGAAGCATGCAGGGGTTGCACTTCACCGTGGTGCTGTTGTTGCTGCTGCTGCTGCTGCAAAGCAGATGTGAAGTCAGACGATGATGGCTGCTGTGATGACATGGTTTTCAAAGTTTCTGTCTGGACGTAAAGTAATAATAATGTGATCTGCGAGACAAATCAATGAATTGAATCAATGGTCAAGCAAAGGCAAGTTCCCGGAAATGTGCTGAGCGAGAAAATATAAGAAGAAACAAGTTTATGATGTGCGCTGTCGAAAAGGGGAGACTGCTGTTGACTAGATACCTCAGTCGGCAGTAGTGACATTTGCCCATATTCGGTTAGCGCCGAATCGGGACAGTTGCTACGGTAACGTGCTTTTAGGGGTTCCTGCTTCTTCCGCACCATGACGTCACTTGCGGGATGGCTTGAATGCATGTGTCATGCATGAATTAAAGTTTAGCGGGTAGGACAACGTGCGGCTGCGGGGTGGTCAGTCTCGAGCCGCACATGGCGAACAGGGTTGGGGTACGATCGACCAACCGAAATGCTGCCTCGGGCTCATGTGCATCAAAGGACTCGGTCAGAGTTGTTCTTCACGCCTCCGTGACAGGGCCCACCTGGCCCCCGAGTCAGTCGCCGGCGAGGCCAAATGATCCCCGCCAAGCGAGCCAATTGTCTCAAACTGACATGTCATCTCGGCGTCCTAAAAAACCCTGAAAAAAAAAATTTGCTGGGGTTTTATTCATCCTGTCAACTATGCTACACCAAACCGCTATCAACAATTGGCGATATCACGACTCTGCCCCGTACGAATCCTATTCATATCCGGCAACAATCCACCGCAGATCCTTGTTTTTATCATCTCGCACGGTGTAGGGGTCTTGTTCTCTCCAACCGGCCAACATGGAGTCGCCGATCAGATGCCTATTTGACACGAGAGCTATGAGAAAACTCAACCTCCACTTTTCGACTCCCACGTTCTTTGTCACATTCCCTGCAATCAAAGCTCTCTTTCTTCAACTCGAACTGTGCTGGCTCTGCCATTCTTAGCTCGGCCTTTCTGCGGTTCTGGCTTTTGTCCCGTGCTGGTCTTCCAACCATTCTTGTCACAATCGGCAACCTCGCACGTGGCTCAGGGCCGACCTGTTTTTTTTTTTCTTTCTGCCCCGCTCACTGCATCCAACTACAAATACATATCCCTCGCCGGCGGGGTCTTAGTCTGTTTCTCTAAAACAGAAAAAGTCATTCTCTTCACTCCATCTACCGGGTCGTTGTTATCTTGCATATAGTAATACCAAAAATGTCCGGCGTCAAGACTTCTGGAGGAAACGCAGCTTTCCACAACTTCGTTAATGACTTTGCCCACATCACCGACCCCAATGAGCGTCGGCGAATGGCCCTGGCAAAGATCGACAGTGCCCCCTTCAGCTGGTACCATATCCGCGCCATCATCGTGGCCGGTATAGGCTTCTTCACCGATGCATACGACATATTTGCTATCAACATTGTGGTCGTGATGTTGGGTTACGTCTACTTCGGCAAGCCGTCCTTGCCCACTAACTCTGATACCACCGTCAAAGTCGCTACTTCCGGTGGTACCGTCGTCGGCCAGCTCTTCTTTGGCTGGATCGCGGATCAGGTCGGACGTAAGAGAATCTACGGGATAGAACTCATTATCATCATCGTTGGCACACTTGGCCAGGCATTGTGTGGTCATTCTCAGGCAGTCAATATCATCGGCATCATCACTTTCTGGCGTGTCATCATGGGCGTCGGTATCGGTGGTGACTACCCGCTGTCGTCGATCATCACGTCCGAGTTCGCTACCACCAAATGGCGAGGTGCCATGATGGGCGCCGTTTTCGCCAACCAGGGCTGGGGTCAGCTGGCAGCGGCCGTTGTAGCGCTCTGCGCCACGGCCGGGTTCAAGAACACGCTCACGGCGGCCCACACTGCGTCTCAGTGTCATCTCAATTGCCAGACCGCTATCGACCAGATGTGGCGGATCGTGGTCGGGTTTGGCGCCGTCCCTGCCTGCGTGGCTCTCTACTTCCGTTTGACCATCCCCGAGACTCCTCGTTATACTTTTGATGTCTCCCGCGAACTCGAGAAAGGTGCAGCCGATATCCAACAGTACGTTTCCGGAGCTTATGGTAATGCGCCTCAGCGGGAGATTCAGCAGATCAGCGAAGCCGAGGGCCAACCCGCGGAGCTCAGAGTTCCGAAGGCTTCGTGGCGAGATTTCTGGAGACACTTTTTACAGTGGAGGTATGGCAAGGTTCTGTTCGGCACGGCCTTTTCGTGGTTCGCCCTCGACGTTGCGTTCTACGGATTGGGCTTGAATAACTCCACCATCTTGGCCGCCATCAACTACGCTGGTCAGCCCGACGTGTACACTAACCTTTACAACGTCTGCGTTGGCAATTTGATTCTCATCTGTGCCGGTGGTATTCCCGGATACTGGTTAGCGGTTGCCACTCTGGACACTCTTGGACGCAAGACCCTGCAGCTAGGAGGCTTTTTCATTTTGGTCATCCTTTTCTGTGTCATTGGATTTGCATACCACCATCTCTCTGGCGGCGGCCTGCTGGCTCTGTATATTCTTAGCCAGCTCTTCTTGAACTGGGGACCGAACACGACGACGTTTGTTATTCCCGGTGAATGCTATCCGACCCGATATCGTTCGACCGCGCACGGCATCTCTGCCGCGTCAGGCAAGGTCGGTGCCATCATTGCCCAGACCGCGATTGCTCCGTTGCGTACAAGGGGATGCCCGGGTGGCAACTGCTGGCTCAACCATGTCATGCAGATTTTTGCGCTCTTCATGTTGCTCGGCTTCTTTGCTTCGTTCTTGGTTCCCGAGACCAAGCGTCAGACGCTCGAGGAGATTGTCGAGCGCGTGCATGGCGAGTCCGACAGCACGAAAAGCGGCCGCACGAACGGCGGGAGCGATCGCTCGAACGGTGAAGACACTGAGAAGATCGAACAGGTCTAGGTAGCTGAATGCAGGATTCCGTGATCGTCGTCAGATAATAACGTTCCATTTGTGGACCATTTGGGGAGTTGGCCGACAAGAGATCTTATATTTTTTTTTTTTTTGTAATATAGGCTCTTTCATCAATTGTGCGGGTTCTCTGATAATAGTCATGGTGTAATGCTATAATATGTAACTACGGTCATTTGTAAAGTCTGTAATTTTCCTGATCATTTTTTAATTCTAATATTTTAAACCTTCTTTGCTCTCCATTCGTCATGCATACCTTTACCAAAAAAGCACCGTTCGTTGCCATGGGGGAGATCCTTGATCTATTATTGGTTTGAGAGAAATTCGGCTGGCTGATGTGTTGGTGGGACTGGACGGGTTGCTTGCGTCGTCCAGGTTTGGAAGCTCATTAACTTAACCTAGTTTTAGTTTTTTACTGCACTGCACTAACTATTTACAAATCTCATGCGCTCATGCCAACAAGGAGATCAACGATATGCAAAGACGATTTTTAATCTGACGACAACGACCTTCCTTCTGCTTCCTTTACGATTTATATTAATAAGAGTCCTTACCAACTGGATCCAACACGTGCAGATTCAAATTGGGACCTCTCCATTAAAAGACAAAAATTGCACCCCAAC
>JAKTPU010000069.1:0-76046 GCA_030556285.1 Lipomyces yamadae | reverse complement strand
TAGAAGTTTAAAAAAAAATGAAAACCCTAACCCCTGGGAAAAAGGAGAAATATGGCCGCTAGGATTAGGGTTAACCCAATTGTCGGGACTAACGATTAGGCACCATAAGCAGTCTTTTTCCCAGGCTTAGACTTCGACTGAGCGCAGTCGGTGATTAACATGGACAGCTGTAGGCTCCTAAGGCGGCTTTTTCTAACGACATTTCAAGCAGTCGATCCGAAATATACGCAGGCGTCGTGGATAGTGTGGTTCAGCCACGGGTTTTTCGCCACAATATCGGTGATTATCCACGACAGGTAGAATAGGTGATTCCAATAAAGAAGCTACGCGAGGTAGTCCCAGGATTACAAAACCCATCTGCACAAACATGCGGAGTTTGCCACTTTAGCTAATAGATAGAGGTCGCAATCAGATCCATCGATAGGTTGTATGATCACAGAACAGCGTCGCAACGTCAAGGCAAAAGACGTAGGCGGCTTCGCCCAATTTGCAAGAAACTTCAATTTGGAGGGATGTACTTATGTCTCTGAAGTTGTATAACACCATTAAAGTCAATGGGCAAGAATGCGGTTCTGCTACCAGGCTACATGACTACGGGTTAGTTAGATGCCAATAGCTTGCCACTCAAGGACATGTGGAGGGGTAGGATTGGATGCTCGCCAGCAGGAGCGTGGGGTGGTGGTGTGATTATTGTCTAGGGAGCTCACTGATTGCTTTTAATTGGGTTCAGGTATATCGGAAGGGTAATCCCTCTTGCTTATCTTGAAAAGAGTGCCATGACATTGCCCGACAGAACCTGCTGCATTTAACATATGCCAGTTGCCACATAGGCTTGAAAGATGCAAAGAATGCACACCGATTGAGCTGTTGTCAGCTTTTCGATTTTGGGTCATGAGCGGCTCGTTAACAGCCGGAGGGCGACCGAAAGGATGCCCCAAGCGTTGCTTTTGGAGGTTAGGGCAAAACCCAAGTACCTGGTACGGACGTGCACCCAGACAGGTACTGACTGAAACGACGGGCCTTTGACAAAAAACCCTGAAGTCGTAAAGTGCGATCCAGTCCGAGTTTCTGTCTAGACTACTACCAAGTACTAAAACTAAACTTACACTTTGGATTTCCGATTGCTGCTCCACCCTTGTGTCGCATGTGGCTCTACCTTGCTAGTCAAACTGAACCTTGCATGCACTCCCGTTATATATACGCCCATTCCGCACTACCCTTCCGTGTTCTCGCACGCAGTTCTGCGAAAGAAGTAGTGGTAGTCAATCGAGTGTTCCCATCTTTATTTCTTCAAAACTAACCGCCTATGTCAATTGCATGGCTCGATACTTCGAACGTGAACTACTCCGCTGCCGCTGGGAGTACCGACGATCTAGTCTATCATACGATCACGGCAGCAGATCCTGTGCAGCACAAACCACATAATAATAATGAATCAGCCACTCAGCCCCGACTCAACAATTTTCCTCCATACTACACCCACCACTCATTTCCCAACACGCTGCAGCCTTGTGATAATACGCTAGATCTTGCATGTGCAGGCGGCGAGTGGCAGGCAGGTATGGACATCACTTCTCCACGTTGTTTTGAATTCTCACGAAGACTGACCGCCGCCGCCATAGCTGATGGAATAGTCCAGCCGCAATCACTCACGCCTGAGACTTTGTTGCTTTATCGTGACATTTTCCAGACAGTCGAAGTATCAAAGCTTTTCTCACTGGATACCGACACAACAGCAACATCATCATCGTCATCATCATCAACCTCCCCAATCCTTTCCACGGACGTCTCGCCGACGACGGAGATTGGCCAACCATTAGATTACAATGAAATGCCAGTCTATGTCGCTGATTCGCATCTCTCCATGCAGTCATTGGCGGAGTTGGGTTTCCCGGCCGATATCAATGGCTATGGGGACGACACACATAGCCCAGAGCCATTGTCGCCCGCAGAAGTAGCGGCCGCCAATGGTCTCTCTCCCGAACTTCTATCCTATATTTCGCCATCGGCTGCTCCCCATATCACCTTGGGTGAAGTGTCTCCAGGGACAAAATTAGAAAAAGATACCGGAGTCGTGGATCGAAGCATTAAGCCCAAGCAGAAAAGCAACAAGAGGAAGCGGTGGTCGCTTGGATCATACGTCGCACCTAGCACTGGGACTGTCAACCACATCTACGATGACGTCCCTGCTCGTTCGAGCTCCTTAGGCGGCGACGAAGTCGATTCGACCAAAGAATTTTTGTTACCAATGTCTGATGCCGAAGACGAGGGGTGTAAGAAGCTTACTTGCCACATGTCTAGTCCGGCTCGTGGACCAGCGTCTGCGTCTACGACTTCTTCTTCTTCCTCACGGCCGTCGCCTGTGGCACCATCCGTCGTATCATCGGCAATCACGTCGCCGGATGAGGAAATGCCCTCGGAATCAGCAGACTTTCCGCCCGACTTTTACCCTCGATTGCCCAAACACAGGCAGCCACCTCCAGAATCAGATTTTAAGGTGACGAATCCGTTTCATATCCCGCGCCAGCAGGATCTTCGATTCGCCGGGGATTTGTATACGCCACTGTGGGTCCGCAAAAAAGGTGATTTGAAGGAAGGGTGGTGCGACTTGTGTCCTGAGCCGCGATGGTTGATACTCAAGAACTCAGCGTACTGGTATGACAAGAACTTTGCCCATGGCATATGTCCGATCACTGGTCGTCGTTATGCCAAGCCCGAAAAATGCCGGAAAGTTAAAGGCAATGAGGAATCGTGTGAAGGACTTTGCGGAGTTTGTGGTCAGTGGATCCAGATAACTACCCGCAGAGGAGGCGGTGGAACGAGCTGGTTCCGACATGCTAATCGGTGCCATAACTACGAGAGACGAAAGTCAGACAAATGAAAGTGTGGTTTTACAAAGTTGTAAATGCTTGCATATGACTTTTTGGAGTACGGAACGGTCAACGGCCTTGGATACATCTGTACTTTACATATGGAAGCCTTTTGGGATGGGATATGTACAGATAGGGTTCACATTGCGATTTAGTCTGCCAGGTTTTGGATGACAAGAATAATTCCTGTCTTTCGTTGTAATTATATGTTAAAATTTACAGTCACGATTTCCTTTGGTGCATTGGGTTCACATTGATTGACTGTAGACCTCACCTGCACGAACGAGTGCTTGGTACTGAAAGTGCACAGTACACCACAAAGAATGGCAGGTCAATCATTCATTATAGTGTTTTCTGTTAAGGTTATTATTGACTATCGCGAAGGCGGGGGAATCTTTTATGGTCTGCTACCAAAAAACCACCACAAACTTTCAACGATCAAACATGTCTTTCACATGAGCCAGGTTCTCAAAAGGTATCTGCTACAAAGGATTTGGATAAAGGCTACATTGGCCTTAATCCGGCTTAGTGATTGGTCTGGTCTGGGGCCCCATGTGCCATCGCGGCCAATACCTTTAAACTTTGAACCTTATCCTATTAAGCTCTGGGCGGAGACTTGGCCCAAGCCCAACGTTGCACAAAATTTACGAACGAGCAAAAACATGCACGTGCCTCGTCTAGCTAACTTTGCGAAACCCAAGCTAAGCAAAAGTGGCAAAATAATGATAGAGCATCTCAAGAAACTGGCGAATCGATGAACTGCAATTTATGCATGCACATCTAGCATCTATCTCTGACAAATTGCTCGTGTCAGAAGGGGGGAGGGGGTAAGCGAGAAATGGGACCAGTGGGAAGAAGTTGATTTAATCGTAAAACAAAACTGTCCACGCAGCTGCGGCGTGAAGATTAGATTCAGTATAGACATGTTGCTATCACCAGGTGGCACGACGATTCATAATCACGATCCAATACCCGAACCGACTTCTGATCAGGTGCTTGTGGTGCCGTGGCCACGCGAGGTAGATGTCAAACCATCGCCAGTGGAGATCCTAGCGTGGAAAGGATTAGGTTTAATACTGACAATAATGGCGTGAGACCAGAGTTCAAATCGTGGTAAGCGAGAATGTTGACCGCTGGAGATGTTCCTCCGTCGACCTCCATCCAATCCTGTTTAATGGTCTAAACACACACTCTCCGCGCCCTGAAATGTGTCCGTCTCGTGATTAGAAGCAATATGGCGGTATTAAAATAAGCTCAAACCCCTCTCAGATTCGGTGGTTCCAGCGTGATGACCCCGGCGTTGTTGGCATTGTCGATCATATCTCCATCCAGATTTGTGTCGTGGCCCTCTAGGCTCACAATCTCGGGCCACAACAGTCCAGTCGGTCCAGTCGCTTGACCGTCGACCACCGACCGAATGGAGCGCCCTGCTCATATTGGGGACGATCAATATGTCTGCACTTTCTTGCTCACCCTAGACGTCATTGGAATTATCACGTGGCGACACTCCGCAAATGCTGCGCGACGAATCTGATACCGTATATTGAGCACGGTTGTCACCTTGAAGACAGGATTCGGAGAGACTTCGGAGCGCGGGGGAATCCGAAGTGTCGATCTTACAAGTATTTGCGGCGATGCTAAGCAATTACCGGAGCAGTCGTAGGAGTCACGCTACTTAGACTTTCTCTAGCGTTGAATTTGCCGGCTTCACTATTAACCCGAAGCAGCATTAAACGTAATCAGGGTTAAACGCTTGAGGACCGCCCGCAAAGTCATCTATGGTTAATGTTTCAACTATATATTTTGGAAAATTTTTAAGTCTGTTCTCTAGCGTATTATCGTGTAATAAACAATTTACTTTCACCTGGCGGAGGCAATTTCTAGAAATTTAGCCGAGCAATTCGGAATAATGCAAGTTTTATTCGAATACATAACTTATATTGCGTAGGGAGCCAACTTTCGATCGAGCATCCCATGACTCGGTCTGTAGCGATCATAAATAATTCAAAAGCCATTGCTTACCATAGCAACTCCCTTGAAATATAAGTTACCAAATAATATTAAGCGCAGTTCAAATCAGCCTTGATTGAATAGAGCGTATAATGTTCAAAACGAATAGCCAAGCCATTTTAACAAATACAAGTCTACACCTCTGTTACACTCAGCGCTCGTTCTGGTCGCGCCACATTTGAAGAGTCTCCGTTAGGCCCGTTTACTGGAATGCTTATTATTCCTGAAACCTCGCATTCACCTTGCTGTCTTTGCACAATAGCCTCCTCGTAGGTCGGCGGAACAGAGTAGTGCCGTATGTTCTGATCATACAGCGGTAAAGGCATCCCTCTATTGGATTCCTCATTAAAGCCGAATTGCTGCATTTCTTGCTGAATGTAAGGGTGATGTAAATCGCCGGGAATCGAATCCTGGGTCCCTCGCCGGTCAATGCCTAAAACGTCCATTCGCATCCTCCTCCTCGCCGCCATAGCGTCCGATGAGTTATTTACCACGATAGGCGGTCTAGCACAGTGTCGTATGCGACGCAAGCGCAGTGAAATCAAAAACGACAGCAATAAGACCAAGACGACAGCAACACCGACCTAGACAGAGAATTCATCAATACCACAACTCTAAAAGCCAATGTACAACAACATGAAACCACCGTACACCAACATTAATTGAAACTGGCTCCATTTTCATATGACAGACTAGAGAATTTGATATGGCCTGTGGATTATTTGCAAGTCCTTATTCCCAAGTTCCTATCCGCTTATCATAACCTGTATCAGATCAATATCATTGGCTGTTAAACTGCAATTCAAACCTCAGTATTCCGGTTCTAGAGCGCTCCAGTTTCGCTTCTGCTTTTTTGGCCTATTGAAGAAAATTTCGACTAAAACTGGGTATCTGGAGATGGAAACACCTTTACCAACAGAAAGACGTGCTCAGTCATAGCTTCTTAGCGGTCCAGAATAATCAGCAACGCAGTCAGCAGTCTGAATTGAAATTCCAATCTTTCGTTCGTGTGCCGTGTTATTTCGAGGATAATTGTTAGAACGTTTGCCAAATATCGTATACAAAGGCCACACAAAAAGAGATTCAGAAAATAAAGCTCAAAAATATGTGCAAGACCGGTAGTTTTGCGCGCGACCTCCCCGACCAAACAGCGACGCGGCGAGTGCCCTGGCAAACTGACCGCTGAGGCGCTGACTATCTTCGTTGGTCGATTTTTTAAGACGCACAGCAACGAACCTAAAATAGGTTGTTCACACTTTAATAGCACTCTGGCTTACCGCACTCCCATCTACAAACGTTATAAAAATGAAAGATGCAATGCTTTTTGAGTTTTCTCTATTACATAGCAGAACTTAATAGTTAGACTACGTGGTTGTTGACTCTGTTACAGAGCTCATATAGGCGCAAATTAATGCGTCGAACGAAAAGTTTTCTTTCTGTGTTTCCTTCTTTTAATTTAACAATGCCAATAATGGTACTGCTCTTTACTAGAACTTCTTAATATTGTATTCTGCTTTAATTCTCATTTCAGGGGATTTGCCTGAAGGTTTCGAGTGATTAGTCCCGTCGGGTTCGAAGGGTTGTGGAAAACTGTGTTGGTATAGTGGTACCTCTGTTGGCATAGGAATTTTGCGGGGAAGTGATGTACCTCGGCGGGTTTCAGGGTTGCGCCCTTAGATGGCCTGGTGCGTGTATTGACGCCAAAGTGGCCAGCTGGAGATGAAACTACCGTCAAAACGAGCAAAAATATCATTCAGGGAGCTCCTTGATAAAGGCTTGATGCAAAGCTATGTACACGAAAGTCGAATCGTCATTGCTCCGACACAGACCGGTCATTTAGATCCTGTCTCTTCTTCAAATACTTCTCGCGCGAATCGAAATACCGTTCCATGAAATGACTAATTTCAAAAGCAACTTCGACCATGATCAGAATAATAATCATCCATTCAAGGCGTACACTCTTCTCTTCAGATAAATGTGCCTTAAGGATCGACACAACTTCTGAAACATAATCCAATTTCTTGTTTAGTATCGCGATCCGTGGCGCGATATCAAGGTTTTTCGAAATTGCTCGGTATATTGTCTCCAATTCAGGCTCTGACCAATAAAGATCCGGAGTTTCTGTCAGTTCTGAGTAGAGATTAAGATTTCCGCGTAGTGTCAATAGTTCACCGGTTTTTTTCAACACCTCTCTGCCGTCATGGACAGGAAGTTTAGCGCCCGTAGCTAACCGGTCCGTAATATCCCTTATACTTTCCAAGTATTTTTCCAATCCCGCTTCCAACACGGCTAGTTTTGTCGAACGTGCAAGGCCTGATGCAAACGCGGCTTTGTCAAGCACCTTGTCGGAACCTCGAATACAAATAATTTCGCCGTCCATGAAACTTCGTTTTAAATCTTCCTCGCGATGATGGCGATTATGCTCTTCGTCCATATTGTTAGAGTCGTACAGATCGTCGGGAAATTCAACATAGTCCATATCTTCTGATTCTCTAACTGGATACGGTCGGATCTCGGCGGCGCGTAGTTCGTCCGCTAGTCGGATGGTATCAATTTCCGTCATTCCAAACGTCACAATTGATCCGTTACTTAGCACGAATGCATCAGCCTTTTGCCCCGACGAGAGTGGATATTGGGCATAAGTGACCTCGTGTGGGAGAAGCATCGACGCCTGCAAATGACCCTGATTGTGAAGGATCTCCAGCACTTTTGGCAGATCATAGGAATCGGCCACAGTCAAAGCAACACATAACTGCACTGTCGTTACATGCCCATGAGGGAGCGACTTACGGCCCGCTAACGGGTATACGCGCTGAGGAGTGACTCGTCGAAGAGATTGCTTTGATGTAGGTCGAGTAATTCGCGAGGTCGGGGGAGCATCGTGCGATTCTGAGCTGATCGTAGCACTTGAACTCAAATATTTTGCGTCCCTCCGCGGTAAGGCATAATTCTGCGAAGAGCAAAGAACTGCTGTAATTGGACGTAATGTCCCTAGTCGAAACGATTTTCTCCCGTAATAAAGTTGCCGAATCATGTCTGTTGTCCAACTAGCTGGCTCTAGGAATAATAATATAGTCTAAACCTGTTCGATTTGATTTGATCGCGTTTTGCCCATCAATGCAAATCCCCTCCGACAGCGATAGCATCTAGCAGCACACCGAAATGTGAGCTTAAATGTCTATATTATGAAATTTGTATGATTGGCATATCCAATGCGACTCCCTGACCAACTGCAAAGTGCTGACTCGGAACCGACTTATGACTCGCCATAGCCTGCTTCCTGGCCGGGCAACGCCAGGGGCGCCGCGATCATCGGATTTACCCTGCTCGAGACAACCTTCAAGTTATCTCGCCTGTAAACATCAGCTATTGTATAATTTTATTTGTCTGCTAACCCAACCGAATCGAAATGGCAACCTTCGCGCTGCCATCGAAAAGCGGAGGCTTTTCGCTAGAATCGTTGCGAAGGGCTGCTTTGCAGTCGCGAGCTAAAGCACGCCCTCCATCTGTATCGAAAGCGGCAGCTTCTGCATTCGAGCAAGATAGTGAAGTGTCGGATGACGAACTTGCGCGCCGAGTACGCAGTGAACGAACACCGTCGCCGGACGGACAAGCCAATGACTGTAGGTGCATTTTTTACCGGAATTTTTTAATATAGGCAAAGCACAAAACTATCACGGTGTTTAGAGGGTCATGGCCACCAAAGCTTCATGCCCTACCTGTAACCGAGAATATTTTTCAGGCTAACGTCATCTCTGTGCATCAGCTTTCGACTCGATATCGACTTCGTTAAGGTTAGTCGGGCTAAAACAATCTTTCAATATCCCTAACAACAAATGTTAGTATTCTGGAACCGAAGGTGCAAGCAGATGCTGTAGCAGCTTTATCAGACCTTTCTCGTGCGGGACTGTCATATCAGGATCTGCTGACGTATGGTGGGATAAATGCCCAATTCCTTTCGATGCTGGTGTCTAGTGTTTCTCTTCCATCGTCTTCGCCTGCAACTGAAACTAGCAAGCGTGCAGACACATCGATGTCGTCACCGGCTCAAAAATCTGACGTATGCATTGCTGATAAAGATGTCCAGAGTGGTGGAGAACAAGCGCTGGCGGAGCTGTCTTCTGCAGGACTAACTTGCAATGACATGGTCGAGCTCGGTGGACTGCATCCTTTGTTTCTTGCGCAGCTTATATCACAAATGTCATCTTCGTTACAAAATCATGCTCAACTGTTAGAACAGGCCATGGATATTGTACGGGAGGCTGCTGCAACTTTATCAGCGGCGCCGTCAGCGGCGCCCACCTCTATTCCATCGTCCGGTGCAGCTACACCTACACCGTCAATCTCAATGACACCTGTCACTTCTGTTTCCGCTCAGCCTGCAGTATCGTCAAAGACTACGAAGACCGAAATAACAAATAGCGGTAAGTTGGGTTCGCTTACTTCCGCAATATCTTTGGATACTCAGCAGCCTGTAATTACAGCTTCTTCTACTGCGCAGTTCTTGAGCAGCAGGTCCAATGTTCAAAGTAGTGTTAGTATATCTGGAATTAGCGTGAATGTTTCTCGAACTCTTAGAAAGAGGCCCACAGCCATGGATTTGGACGCTACTTCTAATCAGAATGTGAAGTTCGGAAGCGATAGGTCTAATGGTAAAATGGTAATCGAAATGACCGACTCTGATGACAGTGAGGCCGAAGGAGGGAAGTAATAGAAAATCATTTCAAATCCGTTTCATGTGCACTGGCAGATGTGTATGTGGGAAGTGTCTTGGTCCAGCATTTGATTGGTTCTGACTGAGAACTAGACGATTTATATGCGAACGAATTCGATGGTTGTAAGATCTCGAAAAGCTATGATTGATTGATCAATGCACTGGTCTGACAACTGCCGCTGAGATTACTGCTAGACTATAGTATTGTGCTTGCGCTACATATAGTTCGTCCAGTGATGTGACTATTGGCGCGAGCCTGCGTTTCTTTGAATTGTTTGTACATACGGTAATTTTTACGAACTTGTTTGTCTACGATAAGATTTGTTTAATTACAGACGGGGGATTGATATATTAGACGAATCTTGGTTATGTACAAAAGTGGGATTGATTTATACTGCTCATCACGATTATCGATTGGTGATTTCTTTGGATTTTTACAACGAGCTTGCGTTGCAGTTCGTGCATAGTTATTCTAATTGTCACTTACGCGCTACACGAACTTTCTAATATATCAATTTTGATTGTGACTAACTAATTTGAGTGAGTCCGTTATTGTCTGGCTTCGTCAGACTACGTCCATCGAACGTTGGAATTGTGCCATTTTAACCGTAAATACGTGGCACAATTTGTCGACCGGGCAATCGTAGTGGTCTATCGCACAAATGCCAGCGATTGGGAGTCCAATGATAATATCATGGCAAAATGAGCGGGGGAGTAGCCCCTGAGTTGCACCAAAGGGTTATGGCTAAACCCTGAGGCTGAGTGCCGTTTAAATTGGCCGCGCAGTCGGTGACGTAGACTCGCGTACCGAAGCCGACATCGACGACCGAATTTCCGAGGGACTCTCGGCAGGCCGAAACCATACTATAATCTATTTTAGTATACGGAATATTAATGTCACTTATTTCGTAATCCGCTATATAGCTCTCTCGTCTGCTTCCACTACTACGGCATTCCATAATTTCTTTGTTCTTGGTCCACCATGGTTCACACTGCAGAAAGCGAAGGACTTCACCAAGACGAGCAACCTACAAGTCTCAAGTACCATATTATTCAGAGCGGCGGATCGGACTATTACTTGACCACCAATCCCAATCAAAAGCACATTAATGATCCAATAGGCCCCAGTTACTATGTCCGAGTGTCGAGAGCTTCTTCTAATGGGTTTGGAGAGAAGTCAAATCAAGCGGCCGTCGATGCACTGAATGACTCGGATGGGTCTTTCTCAATCACTATGTTTGTACATGACTATGACAATGTCTCGGTATCAATGCATTCGCACGACGACGACGATGAGGAGCAGTCAATAAATTTGCAGGAGCAAAATGGATTGCTAGTGCCAATAATGCACATAAGGAGAATAGATGGGGAGAGTAAAATGGCAGTTACGGTAATAGATAATGGCGAAAATATATGGGAAACTATCGTGGCTCTTCATCGTGATCCATCCAGTGGAGAATCAAAGTTTGTGTTTCTGGATCCCTGGGAGAGGCGGTGGTCGTTGTCAGGCAAGGATGGAATCAAATGTACCTCGTCTCTTGGTGATGAGCCAATATCAACGTTAGAGAAGAAGGTTTTGGCAGATTCTAAGGTACGTCTGGTTTGTGACTTAACCTCGCACTTCCCCCACTTCTTAACATCAATCCTAGATCGGGTGGATCACCCTGGAGCGACCAGCTCTGAAAATGCTTGACCTGATGGTCGGAGTCAATATGGCTGTATATTGTTTTCGGACGTATGAGTTCAATCCTTCCAGACTCACTGCCATCGCAACGGGTATCCTACATGCCGATTTGAATACCACTAAGGCATCACAAGCTTCAGCCAAGGGCAAGAAGAGTGGCTTTAGGATGGGTTTCATAAAGAAGAAACAGAAAGAAAGAGGGATTCATTCTAGTTACTCTAATAAGACGCAAAGGGAAAAAGAAATTGTAGATCCCAATCCGGAACCGGTTCGCAGTGCGCAAACTGGACTCAAGACTGTGGATCAACACAGGCGGCAACCGCCGGAGCTAACACGGCGGGATGTAATGCCAGTGGCCAACCAGTCGCCTGCCAAATATCAACCGAAATCGACAATGAGAAGCAATCGATCATTTGAAGGGTCGTTGCCCGCTCAAACACAGTCCGGGAATACCGCGCCAACAGTTCGCAGGCCCAGTCAACAGTCAGGTGGGCATATGGTTATCCGCCCCGAGTCCGGCGGCGAAGACCAGCAGACACCGTCAACAGACACAGAGGGACGATATCCACGAATACCTGCAATTGCACAAACGGCGGGTGTGAATAAAATTCCGACTGTCCGACGAACTCCATCGCTGCAACCGGAAATCCCCCGTGATGAAATACCGCCAGCCTTACCTAGCCGACCGACGAAGGAGCCTTACAAGCCCAGTCTGCACAGTGATAGTAAGAATGGGACAGACATCCTACCGCAAAGTCGATATCCCTCTACAGTACCTCCACGACAAGGCCCAGGCCGGCCGAATGCGATTCCAACAGACCCTCCAATGTCAACCGATATTCATCGCCGATCAATGTTCGTTTCATCAATGACTAATGCATCGGCTTCTCCTACCGCCTCACAGGGTCCTCGTCCTCGTCCTCGTCCTCGTCCAAATTCTATGATCCTGCCGGAATCCACTTCTCCTAATGGAAATAGAGCAAATCCAAGCCACCAATCCGCGGCAGATAAACAAAAGGAGAATTCTCTTCGACAAAATTCTCAAGCCGCTTTACCTGCTTCCAAGAGTCCTGGTGATAAGAAGAATAAGAACAGGTTAAGCATGATATCCGTCATGGGCAGGTTCAATAGATAGTAAGGTGGTTATGTTTGTACATTGTAACCGGGGGGAATGAAAAGGAGTAATGGTGGAAATTTTGAATTTTGGATACTTTTCCCAATACAACTATATCACATTGAGTGTCACCCGCCTGCTTGCCATAATATACATTCTGGCATCGTATTGTAAATCAGCATTAGTGGCTGATATATCTGATATATGCTGATGAAGAAACTACTGAAAATCAATAGATTTATCGGGTCATCCTTCATGCCGGCTTTGACCTTTGTGCATCGATAGTTTTCTAACCCGGAATATGCGCCATGACAAAAGTCTACAGGAAATACTTCCTCGTATATATCAGTGTACAATATAATTCAGCGCGCCCGCTAAGGATATCGCAGGCCTTAACTTGTCGGTCTGTCGATAATTAGCCATCACCTATTCATGAGATGCAGCCTGCTCACAAATGTAAAGTCATATATTTTCCCTGTATGGCAGCTTATAAACTTAAAACGTTATAACCATGAGCCCGAAAGTGATTTAAAGTATGCTCGAAAATGGGTGACTCGTTATGTAGAAGACATAGAAGACGATATCCCGGCTAAGATATGCCCTAACCAATCCCCACTCGGAAACAGCAAATGGACTTATAATATTCATAGTATGTCAATTTTACCGGTGTTAAAGGTAAGGCCTTCGTCTGCAGCGCATTTGACAATATCGTGTGTTAAATTTCATTTGGTAATTGCACAGGATTATGAGATTTAGCTGCTCGTACGCAATAAGTTAAGCCGCATGAGCTCTGGAAGCCTATACTAACTCCCACGACTGGCGAGGAGGAAATTCTCAAGACCTTAATATAGTTGCGCCTGTCGTAGCCGAGCGTATGACATATGCCGTCCAGGTAGCAAAATTACTTAGATCACTGGATTG
Organism: Lipomyces yamadae; assembly: GCA_030556285.1. Classification (NCBI taxonomy): domain Eukaryota; kingdom Fungi; phylum Ascomycota; class Lipomycetes; order Lipomycetales; family Lipomycetaceae; genus Lipomyces; species Lipomyces yamadae. The sequence continues at coordinate 62,733 of JAKTPU010000069.1, read as the reverse complement.
CGAAGTTAGAGCTAACAGATTTTAGTTGTAAAGACATTCGCACAGGTCTGGCTCTGTGCCTCCAACGCTCGCCATGCGTATTAATTGATCGCCACACCCCGACAGAATGTATGGAGAACCCAGAACTGCGGAAGGACCTACCAGAACAGTGCTTGGCTAGAATGCGAAGCTATGCACATTGCCGGTGCGTATATCACTGTCTTCTTGGATATTGTCCAATTGCCCTGAGTGCTGATCAAGATTAACTCTAGACGAGGTATATTCGATATGAGGTGCGTGCTATCGGCATCGGTTTATTAAGGCTGCAGTTCGATCTAACGAGTTGAGCAGAAAACGATTTCGCGGCAACGGTCCTCTTTCCACCGGTGTATATGATGAGGAATATGAACGAATATCAAAAGGGGAATTTGATCCGGCAACAGAGCTTGACAAGGTTTCCAAATTGCTATAGCATGAGTGGTCTTCGATTTCGATATCGGTTCCTGGTTCATTCAGTCGATGACCGCTTGGAATGATTAATTCTGTAATCTGATTGTACATAAATATACATTGACAAGCGGAATCGTCAACCCCCCTGACCTCACTACCAGATTTAAGCGTGCATGTTGGGGATTACGTTTGTGCAAAGCGCAGATTACGAGATGTACATATTGGGCTTCGGTTCAAACCCCTTTAAATTTTATTAATTCGTTGCATTTTTGATAATATAATACACGGAGGCCAACTATCCTTTAGCTGGACTCTGATTTCACCAATCCATTGCGCTCAACTCCTTCCATCTTGTCGGCCAAATCTCCATCTTCTACCGATGACTTCTCGCCAGCTGCATATTTTTGATCAATATTGCCAGCGCTGTCTTTGTCGATATGGATTGCCTCATCATTCTGCAACAACGTATAAGCACCCACACCAAGCCACTTAGCGTACATGTCATTCATCAACATTTGAGCCATGTCCGCATGACGAAGTTCCTGTCGGAAACGAGGCTGCTTCAGCAAGGTCAGAACATGAAGACAATTCGGGTATCTATGAAGAAGTGTTACAATAATATTAGTCGACAACGATTCCTCCAAATGCTCACATCAAATATTTCACATATTCTGGTTTTCGCCAATATTCCAGGTATTCTAGATAATTGATAAACCTTTCGTCTTCCAAGTAGTTGTTCTGAGCCAAGAAATTGGCATACTGCGGATTCGCCAGAGCTTGAACAAACTCACCACTTAGCAAATCTACTGGCAGAAACATTTACGTAGTCTCCACTTACCTCTAACTCAACCTCAAACCTCGTAGGTGGTGGCTCGACCTGCGACGTCTCCACGGCCTGCTGAGGCTCCGAATTCGGCAGTGGTGGTAGTCCTAGCAGATTCTGCATTACAGGACCAGTTCGTGAAACTATGGCATTTATCAATATGCCAGGTTCAAATTTGCAGGTTTCGCTTCGCACATAAAATACCTGATCAACGGCCCCGCGATGAAGGCACCTTCATAGTGAATCTAAAAAGTTGACGTGCCTGCGGCTCGTGGTTGTTAACTACTAGCTACCGCGCAGCATCTTTACAGCACAAGCCGGATTTATCACCTCGCACATCCTTCATATCTCTAATAGTCTGAGACAGGGAAGGTTAGACTCGACAGCCATGCCGCAACATGCTTCGTCCACGCCACCGCAGGAATCTGCGGATCAATCAACAGTTCAGGCAGCACAAGGAACAGTTGTCGATATTAGCCAGACTGAGCCCACTCAGCCTACTGCGCCTACAAGAAGTGAGACAGTAGCCGGACCAGATACGGATGCAACACCTAATGGCAGTATAGGCATCGTATTTGAGGATTCTGAGATAGACACAGTACTGCTACCTGTTCATATCCACCCCCCCACACCTCCGTTAACGCCACCTCCAGCATATCCCAGGAGATATGTTGGCGGACTTGTCACTTTTGAGCAGCTATGCATATTTTTAATCTATCCAACGACAATAGCCATTGGAAGTCTCATATCGATCGTATCCCCACCAGAGAGTTATTTTGGGTTGAGAACAAATTTCTTCAACGTGTTCTTTGTGAAGAACGGATGGTTTTGGACAACAGTTACGTTCATGGTTCATTCTATTAGACTTCGAATATCAAAACCGAGCAAACTAGCGATACGGTATACTTTGGCGACTTTGTGGTGGTTTTTGTTCACGCAGTGGTTCTTTGGTGCGCCGATTATGGATCGGGTGTTCATTGGGACTGGCGGCAAGTGCTTTGTTAATGATCCGGAGACAGAGTCTGGGCAGGAAAGACAGGTACACGACAGCTGGTCATCTTTTGGATGCAGACATGTAAATGGAGAGTGGGCCGGTGGCCATGATATTAGTGGCCATTGCTTCTTGCTTACTCACGCCAGTCTTTTCTTGTGGTATGAGTTGCTACCGGTAATTATGGAACGGGGCCCGTTGCTGCGGCAAATCAACACCAAGGTGAGCTATGTAAAAGGATCAGTGTGGTCAGTCATAGCTCACAGTAATTACTTCTAGATCGTCTTTGTGTTGTTGGCTCTCTGGTGGTGGATGCTACTGATGACCGGCATTTACTTCCATACGTATACGGAAAAGGTGGGTTGCGCTGCAAGGTCATTGCGGGCGTAGTTAACATTATACACAGATTACAGGATGGCTTTGCGGGATTGCTGAGGCTACAATCATTTATATTTTGGTGCCGAAAAGTAGGATATTAACTACATTAGTTGGTGCTCCTGGCGTTTAGAGTCGTTCAGAGGTTCGTTGGCAGTTGGGGTTGCCGGTATATGTCGCATGCATCGGTATTTGGAGTTACAATATTGTATAGACTGGTAGTTTGTGTCTGTAAACACATTTATTTCATAGGCCAAATAACAGCTAAGATTACTGTTTTAAATCAATCCTGATCAGTTAATTGAACTGAACATTGGGTTAGGGTTATAGTCTGTGAAAGCCACACGCTTCTCGAAAATTCGTCCTTACCCGGCTCCGCCAAACTTCGGTGTTCTTCGACGCGTAGCCAAAAATCAAAGAGCTTCGACTGCTGCCGTCGACACGATTATACTGCTAAAAAACTACTTTGTAGGTTCTTCTCCACCCAGCCATATTCGCTCCATTGGTGTCGTGCGCGCACATCGGTTAAGCACGAACGACGTCACTTCATTCTCACCAAGTCAGGTTGGAGCTCGACTCGCTGCGTGTACTCCGCACGTGAGACGCAAGACCATCGACGGTATTAGGAGCTATTACTTGTGGGCCCCACTGTTTACGCAAATAATCGATTATGAACGGCGACGTTAGCATGACCGACGCCTCGCAGGGGGGAGGAGCGTCTGCTGAATTGTATAAATCGCAGGGAAATGAGTTCTATAAATCTGGTAGCTATGCCAAGGCCATTGACATGTACACCAAGGCGGTCGAAGCCGATCCAGAGAATCCTATATACCGCGGTAATAGAAGCATGGCGTATACGCAAATTGGCGCGTATGAACGGGCATTAGAGGATTGCTCAAAGTCGTTGGAGCTCAGTCAGCAGAAGCCAGGCGAGTATGGCTCTAATATTCAGAAGACATTAGTTCGGATAGGGAAGATCCAGACAGCTCTTGGAAGTTATGACGAAGCTATCTCTACATTTTCAAAAATAAGTCCACCGGCTTCGGCTGGAGATATACAGGCGGCATATGAAATGCGCCAGTACATGGCACAGGCGGAGGCAATGGCTGGCGGCGGTAACTTTAAGCTGGCCCAACACGCAATTAACGGAGCGGAGAAACTTCTCGGACTCAACGTTACAGCTCCACGTAGTTGGCGATTATTAAAGGCCAGATGTTATATCGAGAGCGGTGAACTTGATCAGGCGGTCTCCATTGCAGTCAATCTCTTACGAGAAGACAAGCAAGATTCAGATGCTCTAGTTCTGCGGGGCCGCGTGCTATACGCTCAAGGTGACAACTCCAAGGCGGCGACGCATTTCATGGAAGCTTTGAGAGTTGATCCGGACCACAGTCTTGCTAGGGAGCTACTAAGGACCAGTCGAGAACTGGAAAAGAAGAAGAACTTAGGAAACGACGCCTTCAAACGCGGAGATTTGCAGACGGCACTAGAACTGTACACTGAGGCTCTGTCGATCGATAAGTGCAACAAGGGTACGAATTCGAAGGTGTATTCCAATCGTGCTACGGTCAATATGCGACTAAATCGATTCGAGGATGCCATTGCAGACTGTAATGCAGCATTAGAACTGGATCCCGACTTCACTAAGGTCCGCAGAACGAAAGCGCGGGCGTTAGGTCAACTTGACAGATGGGACGAAGCGGTCCAAGAGTTCCAAAAGGCTGTCGAAGTGGATTCTTCAGATTCCAACCTGCGGGCCGAACTTCGGGAAGCGGAGCTTGAAGTTAAAAAGGCCAAGCGGAAAGATTACTACAAGATACTTGGTGTCTCCAAGTCGGCGGACGAAACTGAAATCAAGAAGGCTTATCGGAAAATGGCTCTCATCTACCACCCTGATAAGAATCCTGATGATCCGACGTCGCATGAAAAGTTTAAAGATGTCGGAGAAGCGTATGAAGTGCTCTCAGACAGTCAAAAGCGCGCACGATACGATTCCGGTGTTGATCTGCAAGATCCTAGTGATATGTATGGTGGTCATATGGGCGCCGAAATTGATCCGTCCGTGCTGTTCCAAATGTTCGGTGGTGGCGGAGGTGGCGTCCCTCCCGAGTTCATGTCTCAGTTCGGCGGTGGAGGTTCTCCATACGGTGCACAGTTTGGTGGAGCACAGTTTGGCGGTGCGCAGTTTGGCGGAGCACAGTTTGGAGGGACACCGTTTGGAGGCTCGCAGTTCAGAGGACAGGGTCGCTCGCGAGGGGCTCCATCTGGATTCTATTCATTCTAGAGGCCGACGACTGGGATTTTTCATGGTACCATGGAGTGTATAGACCGAAATTGCTGGCCTTTTTCTTTTTTCGCAATTATTGTTAGTATAATGACTTGTTAGATGGTTACTTTTATTTCGTTTGGTTAGGGCGTGATAAATGTTAATTATAGACGTATATTTAAAGAAGTTCAGCGACAGGAAAAGTAAGTGTTCTTTCGCATGTACTGATGCATTTGTGATTTGCTTTACATTATGCATTCGTTGGTAAGATACTTATATAAGTTACCAGCTTAGAGGGGTGGGTTTGTAGCTGGCATATATATGTACTTACGATGAGTAATATAATCATGGACGTATATGCCGACTTCCATAAACGTCCAATAGCATAAAATTTCTGGGCATTGTAAAGCATTTGTTGGCAAATCGTTGAGAAAGTGTAGCATTACAAAGATATGCATGTTTTGTTTGCCAGGTGACTCACAGTTTTTGGGATCGTTTTAGTGAGCCCACGGGTAGACTGCTGACAAGCAAGCCAAGCAATATTTGCGTCCTTGAGTAGTTGACCAGACTCTAATATATAATGTGCAATATTGCGTTTAATGCTCTTGGTCGGTATGGTGTTTGACGCTATTATCCGAAGGACAAGTTGAATGAGAACGTCGAAAGTGGCCGCGCATGACGAACGGCGAATATGTATCGCTTTAACTCGCGGGTTTGATTTGCCTTGTCATGTTACAAGGAAACATGCCTCATTTAAAACATGAAAAGGGTCGGTTGCAGGGCTTCAGTGCTGGCGCGATTCATCGATCGATCTTACTCATATTCATGGATGGGAGATTTTCATGGAGAGTAAGCCAACCATTCCTCTTTGGGACTAGCGCATTTTGTCGACGGTACTCGTTCAACGCAGCCCGTTCAACAAGGCTCTGGCGCTAGCATCCGACTCAAAGACCACTGGTCATATGAATTGCTTATAGCAGGGCAGAAGATACGATGATTACTCGATATTCGCTTCGTTAAGAGACACCTCATTAAATGAGTCGTTCACCTTTGTTTACGCGTCATTCTCGTGATTGACCGCGTTTAGATAACTCCGGGTAATCGGAGGTACTTACCGACGACGAACGAGTACCGTCATCAAACTACGCTAGTCTCAAAGAGGAATGGTTGGGTTATTCCCCATGAATCTCCCATTAAGATTTTCAAAAGCTTAATGTTCCACAGACTTTTTGACGCTCTCAGTTGAGGTAGTTACCGGTTTTTCATTCAGTCTTGTTTCTGTTCATAGTTCAACGCAATCCATCAAATTCCTGTCCTTATATTCTCGGATCAGAGTACAGCTTGATCCAGGTTTTGAAGGAGTCACTATATTCGATCACTGTCAGTGACTGCTCGAAAGCAGTTACGAATACACCATTTCCCCGTTCTCCATCCCGCCATTAGTCGTCACAATATCTGGCGCAACTCCATCGCGCGCTCCCTCGCGGTCCTCGGGTGCAGAGATTCCGTCTCACCAGCAAACACCTTCGAATACAACCGGTCAAATAGCACCGTTGTCCAATTCCTCTTCATTTTCCAAACCCCTCCATAGTCAGCAGCAGAGCTCTTCGGTCGCGTCATTGCCGTCGTCGCTGCCGCCGGGGGCGGGTGGTGGTGGTGGTGGAGGAAGCTCGAATCTGTCTGGAAATCGGCCTACTGAGCTATCTAAGATCGTTGGTGCCCAAATTGTTGTGTTAGTATCCACTATCAAAGAAGATAAGTGGGATACAACGGTTAAACAAATTCGACAGGTAATTGCATATATAGCGGAGAACATTGTTCGACTCTAACTTTCTTGGGTATGTAGCTTTGCGATCAAAACGGTCCCGAAGTCTATCAGAAATATTTTCGCCGACTGGTATCTACGGTATCATCCTCGCGACCGCAAGACAATCCTGCCATCAAACGACTTCTTGAAGAAGAAATCAACATACTCTGCTCCAATCCAGCCCTATCATACCGATTCGCTGATTCAGTTTCTACTCCGGATAACGACGCATTTAGAGAATTTAAGCTTCAAGAGTTCTTCAATAATTTTCGACTGGACGCATTCGATCGCACCGTTTTATGTCTAAGTCTGAAACGCTCATCAAATCAGGATTTACTAAATCAAGGTAATTTAATTTATCAGTCTCTGTATACATATTATCTGATCTTATTTCATTAGCGTTTGACATTCTCGAGGAAACATTTGGTCTCTTTACGGCTACGATTCGTGACAAGACTCAGCATACTAGTGTCCTTACAGAGTCCAATATTGTCGAGCTTTTAAATCAATATCTTCAAGAGCCAGTTCCTCCATTCTTCGACGTTGTAAACTCATTAAGTTTGTTCAGTGCAGTGAAAGCCAGGTTTTCTCCATCATCTCCTCCTGCTTCAATCGCCGCAATTATCGGGCCAAACGAAAGCCAGCAGTCGATGGACACGTTAACGAAACTGATCTCATCATCCGGTCCAGATGCACTGTCATCGGTCCAGGATCTCGCTTACGATGGCAGCTTGATAGTGCGGATTGCAAATGAGGTCTCCGATCCGGAAATACTCCGCCAATTTGCACATTTTAAGCCGTACTTGTTTACACTTGACCTTTTTGCTTATTTGGCACGGATAGGGCATTATGCATTGCAGAAATTCGTTGATGAAGTTTTGTCAACTGAAGGACATGAATTTGCCGTGGCCATTCTCAAGTTCCTGGATATCAAGTCATCCACCGAATATCAGCAGCAGCAGCAACAACACCACGATCCTCAACTTATTCACCAGAACAAGAGTGATACGCTACCTCTGCATGTGCAAGTCGTCTACGAATTATTGCATGCTTTATTGACACAGTATGGTCTATGTTTGTTATAGTCTCTTAGAACTTTTGTTAACCGATATTCAGAACGACGCCTGTAGATCTCGTCGAACTATCGGAGCATGTTCACGCACAATGTATTCAGACGTATCCTCGTCTCATCAATCTTGGCCGCGGCCACGACACGGCGATCTTAGTTAACAGTGCAACCAATACATTTTCACCAGAAGTGGAAAAACAGATGAAGTTCTACTATCAAAAAATGTACGAGCAAGGAATGAGCATTAGTGAAGTGATCGGTCTTCTGCAACAACTACGGGTTTCGGATGATCCGAACGATCAAGATATATTTGCTTGCATGATTCATTCTCTTTTTGACGAGTACCGATTCTTCCCAGATTATCCTCTCTCGGCATTGGCAACTACTGCTGTCCTTTTTGGATCTATCATTCAATTCCATCTGGTTGAAGATATGCCATTGGCTGTCGCGCTTCGGTTCGTGCTGAAGGCTTTGAAAGAGCCGCCGGATGCGAAAATGTTTAAATTTGGACTCCAAGCGCTAATGCAGTTCCAATCGCGATTGGAGTCCTTTCCGCAGTATTGCGCGCTGCTGCTTCAGATCCCTTCTTTAGAAGCTGTGCAACCTCAACTGATGACGAAATTGCGGGCAATCACAATGACTGAAAATACGAGTGAAGATGATTCGGAACAAAGGAACGGTGATGCATCGCCGCCACCGCCACCACCCTTCAGATCGCTCCATCTGGATCCGGTGAGTCCGACTGAGCAGCCATCGGAAGACCCAACCGAAGACGTACAAGACAAAGCTTTGTTCATCGTCAACAATGTCGCTCGCAGCAACATCGAAGGGAAGGCCAAAGAGCTGAAGGACTTATTGGATGAGAAGTACCATCAGTGGTTTGCAGGCTATCTTGTGGATACACGAGCCAAACAAGAACCAAACTACCACAGTATTTATATTCAATTGCTTGATTATATTGGTACCGCGCATTTAAACAAACAGGTGTTGCACAATACGTATGCTAGCATAATTGCGCTATTGAATGCTCCAGATACCATCATGTCCTCTACGGAACGTGGTCGATTGAAAAATTTAGGCTGCTGGCTAGGATTTCTGACGCTTGCGAGAGATAAGCCTATCAAGCACAAGAATATTTCTTTCAAAGACCTACTAATTGAAGGCTTTGATTCGAACCGATTAATTGTGGTATTACCATTTACTTGCAAGGTCTTGGAGCAAGCGGCCAAGTCGTCGATTTTCAAGCCGCCAAATCCTTGGCTAATGGGGATTTTGAAGTTGATGGTGGAATTGTACCAGTTCGCTGAGTTGAAGCTCAATTTAAAATTCGAGATCGAGGTACTATGTAAGAATTTGGACCTGGACATTAACACGCTAGAACCGGCAACAATTATTCGAGATAGACCACCGAAGAATGACCTGATAGATGCAGCGAATATTGCGGTCACTCCAGAACTTGGCCAGGTCTTTGACAGACTGGCTGCTTATAACAACCGAGTTGACGTGCGCGAAATCTCGAGGCCGGCCGACTCAGCAATCACTCCTTCACTGTCTGCTTCATATCCTAACATTCATGCGAGTAGGCAATTCACAACGCATCCGTCGCTTAAGAAACTTCTCCAACTTGCCATTGAGAAAGCAATTCGGGAGCTTATCAACCCTGTTGTGGAAAGATCGGATACTATTGCGCAAATCGCTACCAAGGAACTTATTACCAAGGATTTCGCTCTCGAGCCGGATGAGGAGAAACTTCGCAAATCGGCCAGGAATATGGTCGACTACCTTGCCAGTAGTCTCGCTCTGGTTACCTGTAAGGAACCATTGAGACTAACTATCGGTAACAACTTGCTCTCGCTACTAGTATCGAGTGGATATTCCGAATCATCGTTTAGTCCGGAGGTTCTTAGTGCCGCGGTAAATGAACATCTTGACGCAGCCTGTGCGATTATTCAGAAGGCTGCAAGCGACAGAGCGAAAGCAGATCTTGATGAATTGTTGGCATCGGCATATTCTATGCGTAGACGCCATAGGGAATTGCGTCCGAACCAGACATTTGTGGATCCACAGGCGTCTCGCTACGCTTTGACCTTACCTGATCCGTTCCGACTGAAGCCTCCTGGTTTGACAAGGCAGCAGCTAAGTGTATACGAAGATTTTAGCAAGTTCAAACTTGGTAGTTCTGGGGCGCTGGACAGCCTCCAACCTGGAGAGCTAGGAGCCACTGATTTTGCAAGCTCGTCGCTAGCAGTTCAAGGACAGCTGCCATCTCAGCCCCAGCTTCCGACACAGCCAAAGACACCGGTACAGCAATCCATTCCACTGTCGTTGCAGGTTGGACAGCAACGTGCTCACCCCCAGGCGCAACAACCGAGAATGATGCCACTATTGCAACAGCAACAACAAGCTCAGCAGCAACAGCAATTGCTCGCTCAGCTTCAGCAGAATGCCTCACTGAGCGGCCAACAACAGCAGCATCTCGAGCCTCAGCAAGGATTTGGCACGCAGCAACAAGATTTGTCTCACGTTGCCTCGAACAAGCTAACAGCTGTTGAGCAAGCCCTGGCTTCGATGCAGGTGAGCATATGATAAGGTGAACGAATCCGATAACTTACTGATCGTTGTTTAGTCTGCTATTGATACTTTGCTGAAACTCGTTAAAGAATGCGCGGAGGTGTCGTTTGACCAGCTCCCTGCAGACCATAAGGTTAAAACCACAGTAAATTCTATTATCACGGTTGCCAACCGACATCCACTGCGTGATCCAGTCATTCACAAAACGTCTCAGCTCGCTGTCAGTGTACTTTTCACAGTGGCAGACTCGCAGCTGGCGAGAGAGACCCTTGCGTACTTGTTGGCTCGATTGTGTGACCTATCAGCGGAGACTGCCAAAGAAGTTGTCCTGTGGTTGATCTACTCGGAGGATGAGGTAGGTGATCTGTTGACTTTGGTGAATATAGGTGATATTTTGGAAAGGATTCTAATTAGATACTTAGCGCAAATTCAACGTTGCCGTCATGATCACGCTGATGAAGATGGGCCTGCTTCACCCACAGGAGCTTGATGTGAGTTTATCGAAGCAACTCCAGGCTCGCCGAGGTCCTGCCATCGAGTTCATAGCTAGCTTGATCCATGAAGCTATCTTGGGTGAGACACCATGTGCTCTACGTACAGACTTTACGATGTGCTTGGAAAGTATGGAACGCCTAGCGTCAGACTCGAACTCCCCGACGTACCGTATTGCGCAGCAATTACTAGACTCTTTCGAAAACGCCGCCATAGCAATCATTCCAGAGGACAATTCATCATCACTGAAAGACCAAATGAAGTACATCTTTAGCGAGTGGATTCGTCTTATGCAACATCCTGCTCAAAGTGAAAAGATGCTATATGCGTTTGTATACCAAATGTCGGAGCATGGCATCCTTGACGACGCGAAGTACCTCGGCATCTTCTTTAGATCTGCACTGGAATTTTGCCAGGATGCGTATGCTAAGGATAGAGTACAGCAGAATGATTCATTATCTCCCAAGGACGGCGTAGTCGCGGTTGATAGCTTGGCGAAGCTCGTGATTATTCTGTTCCGTGTCCACGAAGATAGCGACGACACGAAGAGAATGCAATATCTCCGCGGGATTATGGGTGTGCTCTGCTTGGTATTTGCTAATGCTCATGAAACGCAAGGGGAATCGTTCAATGGATTGCCGTTTTTCCGATTATTTTCTAGCATTCTCTGCGAGTGGTCAGATATCGAAAGCACGCACTCTGAGTACAAGGAGGAGTTTTACACAATGATCGCCGAGATTTTCAAGGCCCTCCAACCGCGCGCGTTCCCAGCATTTACGTTCTCGTGGATGACGCTTATTTCACACCGGATGTTCATGCCTAAGATTCTTCAGCTGGAGCAGAAGAAGGCTTGGCCAATCTTTGAAGACCTTTTGGAAACATTATTGAAGTTCATTGGCACGTATCTAAACGAATCCGAAGTTCCCGATAGCATTCGCTATATTTATAAGGGTACTTTACGTATTGTGTTGGTTCTGTTACATGATATTCCGGAGTTTTTGTCACAGTACCATTACAATCTATGCAAGGTCTTACCGGCGAATTGCCAATTGCGAAATCTTATACTCGCAACCAAAGTCAACTGACGGACAGCTGTAAAATATTGTTGCACGATGTATGTATAGTTTTAAGAGGGATATTACAAAAAATGGACGTTCTCGTTAGTTTCGAGATTTGTTTTTGAGTATTTTTCTCGGTTATATTATATATGATTAATTGTGATTTTATTCATTGGCTTGTGTTTTTTTTTTTCGTTTTATCGTTTTATCATTGATAGTTTGTTCTGATTAGTAAAATCTATTTGTAGCGAAGTTGTTTAGACGTCATGTGTCTTGTCTTGATATGCAATGAAAAATGATCTGTTTAAAATAGTGCCTTGGCATAGATATAGCATCCTGATCTGGGGATTTATGAACCTCGCATTTGACCCTACCTGTTCTCCAAGCCATTCGAGTTAATCTGAGGCTTTCATCCAAGTGAGTCTATCTACCCTGGGGACAGCACAATCACAACCTCCAACTCTATCAATACGGTTCATTTATATAAGGTATAACGTACGAAATTTTATTGTTATTATACTCACTTAGCTCAATTTGAAAATCAAGAAAGAAAAACATACGCGGGACACGGAGCTAGCGCATAAACTTACAACCCCTTAAAAGATAGGAATAGCAATACAGCAAATCGACAACTTAAATGTACCACATTGCTCCTGCAAGAGATGGGTGAAGAGGCTTCACATCCTTCACCTCACCCGGCTCCTCTCCTCCGGAACCACCTGTCCTGCCAGAGATCAACGATGCCGAATCTTCTTCCCTGGTTTCTTCGTGAGCACGGCCGCGCTGACCGGCCAAGTGCGCGTAGTAAACAGGCGGGCAGAGCGATACAGATGTCGTAGCACGCGCGAAGACATAGCACATATTGTACACGAATGCTTGGAAGTAATCGACAGGCATCTGATTTTCGTCGTGGATTACGTGATAATGTACTGGGCGAGCTGTGCCTTGAAGGGCGACATGCGAAACCAGATAAAAGTCGTACTCCGACGGGTGAGTTATATCTCGCTCAATAATAGTGCCAGGAAGTACGTTTCCATTGCGATCACCAGCATTACGATTGACTGGGAACACACGGGAATGGTGCCGCTTGGAGCAAATCACAACCGTGACGAACGGTTTGTAGCCCGCTGAGAGTGACTCACACGCCTTCTTAATATCGGCCAACTCTTGGTCAATAATTTGCTGATATTGACCTTCAGACACACCGTCACGGAAATAGAAAATACGACCGGGCACCTTGCCAGTGTTTGAACGGAACTGTCTGAGTAAAGTGGTAACGAACACATGAATATTTCTGGAATTGATCACCTCAACTCTGTGGCCGTTGGTGTTCACAATACCAGCATAACGAGTCGCCTGCAGATCAATTGAGCCGACCATCGACGCAAACGACGCTCGTCCAGATCCTGGCGCAGGATGGGACACATCAGCTCCGAGAATAATAGTTGGCTCCTTGTTGTAGAGTGGATAACTGTTCTTATCCAAGAACACGTTAGTACCACCGAGCTTGCTGTTAACCTTAAGGTCCACATTCGCACAGTACTGAGGCTTTGCTTGCTCAACATGACGAAGCTGTACACACTGGGAACACACGCCAAGACCAATATCGCAAGCAGCTTTAATCGAATTATAAGGCTCCGCACCTTTTGATGGCAATACGAAAAGCAAAAGCTGCGGGCGCTTGCGAACAGCGTTACCAGCGGCGTTGAAAATCTCTCGGACGTTCGTGTTCATGTCCCTCTGTGCAGAAGCGTACAAGATTGGAGGCGACATCTGCGTAACTTCTCCGCCATGGCCACGATGCACATTGATGAATGTACGAACGAAGTTTTGAATCACTTGTTCAGGAGTACGGCGGTTGTCAGCAAACACCATGACACCCCAAGACTCAAGCTTTTGAGGAAGAGCCAGCTTCTGGCCGATCAAGTTCCATCGACCATCCTGAGGCTGCAAAGAAGCCTTTTTAGATCCGGCGCCATAGTTAATAACGGGAGGCGGTAAGATTCGACCATCCGTGACAATCATCTCCGGCTGAATTTTCAAGTTGTAAGCCTTGAGAACAGGATCATTATCCCAGCCAAGAGTGCGAACATTTGTACGAATGGCATTCATCCGAACGTCTGGACGCTGGGCCGTAATCTTAATCATGTCAGCAGTCTGACGGTCGGAAATCTTGTATGGGTAACGTTGACCCTCCTGAATAATCGCAAGCTCCATAGGAAACGAAGCACCCCTCTTGGTCTTGATAAGGGGAATAGACGGATAACGCAACCTAATGTTATAGGTTCTAGTGAAGTACTGTGCAACAGTAAGTGTCTCCCCTTCTTTCGTGGTGAAGGTAGTTGTGTCGGCGCCTTCCTCAGTGAATCCATCGACAATAAACGTCTTCTTTTCGTGTTCTGGTCCACGATACTTAATAAAAAAGCTGAGCTTTCTAAATCGTCTAAGCTCTCGGCGACCATTCGGACTGGACAAGCGATTAGCAGTATCGTCAGGAGAACCTACATCGTAATTAGAAATATTTCAACGACTGCAGTTGTTAAAATAACATACGCAATCCCATGAACTTCGTCAAAACTTCAAGTAGCGGTCCAGAAGACCAAAACACAGTAGTCGCGACATCAACATTGACGGTAAGCTGACCCATCGACGCCCGAACAGATTGGAAGATTCCCTTCCACGCCTCCACACCTCCATCGAGAGGAGACGCGCCCTGACTTTGGAAGAAGGAGCGCTTAATAGCAATGAGACGCTTTGAAGGTGTCTCTCGAAGCAAATGATCGAGGAAGTTAATGGCAACAAGAACCTCATTGTCCATGCTGTAGCGATTGTTCATGTACTCCTCAAGGATTTGCATCGAGACAATCGCAGCCTTGCGAATCAATACACGATGCTTATTGGAGCGACCAGGACGAGCGGGTTGGCCTACGTTTGTTAGTTAGGTTGGAAAGCAGTTTACCATAAACGCATTACCTTCATCCAAGTCCACAACAATAGACAACTCATCGCCAAATGCCAACGGCCCACGGGACCAAGCTAATCGGTTGCCTAGCAACAGTTAGCGACCAGAGCAAAACGATAGAGTCATTCAACACACCATCGAAAATAACGGGCTTGCCCGATTCACCAAGGCGCTCTTGGAGGGTTGCGCTGTTCCATACTTTTTTAATCAAGGCGCGAGTGTCCGCACCGGCGTTGACTTGGACCTAAACGAAATTAATACTATGTTCTTCAAGATATATGCCATTAATATACGGCAATCGCTGGATAGTTGTTGTTGCATAACAGCAAACGAGAGAGACATCGACACTTACGTCGTACTGAACGATCTCCACGTCCGGAAAAGACGCTATGCGGAAATGATTAACGTAAAATTTGGTGGGAGTACCCGCAGTACCATAGCCGGGACGCTTGACAAGATTCTACCATGATACCAAGTTAGATGGACGACATGAAACGATCTGCACGGATGTGCTTTCCCTTGACCCTCGACTCTCGCTTCTTTTACATCCCATCCATTTCCTTTGCACGAAATATAAAGAAAACTTACGGTAAGAGCCAACGGGCTCTGTGCAGGTAAAATCGGTGCCATAGCGTACGGACAGCGCGACAACTGGATGGCAAATACTTGGTGAAGACGAGAAGGGGGGTGAAGGGAAAGGGCAGAAAAATGGTGGAATTCAGACTTTCTTGTCATAGAAACCAGCAACCCTAAACTTAGCCCAATGCGTGATAGGCCAGCCCCACTTTATTAGAACCAGCCTCAAAAAATATGATCCAGCTTGGCCTTATTCGATCGATCCAAGATGATACGTGATCTCTTAGCTAGAATTACTGGAAATCACAATGCAATGAGGTTATAAAATGTAAACAGTCCCCGAGATTTGTGAAGCTAATTTCTTCTCGACGTAATTAAGTCCACCAAATCTGCATCGTGAATATTTTTTTCAAAAAAAAAGGCGGTTGCCCTACCTGCAATAGATAGAGAGTCACAATGTCAGACGATGGTAGCTGAATTACAAGGATGTCATAGATATAATTTTTTCCTCTAACTAAGGGGCATTTGTTAATTGTTATCCCTTCGGCTACTTATAACTGCCTCCAGTAGGCCAATTCGAAGTTGACGCAGTTTACGATTTGCGATCATTATTGTAAATTTAGTTGGCCATGTCCTCAGTAATATTCTGCAATAGTCCTGAGATTTTGCCCACTCAGTAGTCTCTTCTCGGGGTCAAGAAATCATAAACTGGAATAGTGCGACGCTCAATTCGACTCAAGCGTAAATGATTAGAGGCGGCAACTTGTGCCATCGTATCGTTTGGAGATTGCAAACTTTTAAAGGGAGATTATTAGCCATGATAGTAGCTCCGGGACACTCACAGAGCTGAATTGCTATACTTCGTCCATCAAACTCATTTTTGTAGATATTCACAGAGGTAATATGGGGCGATTGAATGTAATTAGCATCGGCAACACACAACTCCGTTCGAACATGCCGCCGATAAGATGCTTGCATCCGTGGATGTATGCAATGATATCAACATATGTGCTGTGGTTCTAATTTGTTAATGCCAAGCCCTCTGGAGTATAATCCGGGTGCCGTTTAGCTAGTGCCGGATGTGTCCTGGCTTTAATACTGTCCGCATGAGTAACTAGAATTCGTTGCCTCCCTTTAGGAGGTCAATAATCACTTCCTCCAAAATTCTGTATTAGGCAACCAACCCCGTTTGAAAATAAACTACATTCACTGGTATCGCTGTCTCCGCGGCATCGTAGATTCCGAGTTAGTCCTTGTGATCCTCCTCGACCCAATGACTGCCAATTTTAGGAATGAGCATTCCTACTATCTTCTGATATTCCTTGTATTCAGGATATTTGGCACTCGTGATTTCTTCAGTAAACGAGGTTGAGCCTTTGAACAAGGATACGTATATCGCCGCGCCAATAATAGTCCAATTAAATAACTGACCAGACGTGTATAAGCCCCATATGTATGGTAGGCACCAGATGCATTGCTCCGCAAGAAAATTCGGATGTCGTGAATACGCAAAAGTGCCGATGGTACAGAAACCTCTCTTAAGCATCTTCGCTGAGAAGCCCTCAGCAACTTCACCAGTTTTGTTGTATTGATGTTTCGCATTTTGATAACCTAGGAGTCCATATTAGTCTTCGCTTATTCACTTTAGAAAAGACATGCGTAAACGACATACTCCACATATACTCGTCAGAAGCGGCTTCAAAGACCACGCAGGTAGCTAACAGTATCGGAAACACATAATCTCCGATGTAAAGGTCCTCGTTACCAACTTCTATTAACATGATCGCAGGAGCTGTAATACACAGCAGAATGGTCAACTGTGCTACACTAATGAACAACGCGTTGAAAAGTAAGAATTGAAAATGCGACATCTTTGACCGTAAGATCTCCCATCGGTAGTCCTGGATCCCACTGTAACCGCCTTTCCTTGCGAAATTGAACGTCAGTCGAACGGACCAAGACAAAACTATGGCAAAATAGATGTATAGCCTTAGCGAGTCAATACCGCTCAAATAACTATGTAAAGAATAGTGAAAAATCGTAACCGCTGGTAGAATTGACCAAATCCTGTCGACCTGAGTATCAATTAGCGCTAGCCTGCCAACCAAGCTTTGCTATAGACTTGCGTTAGTTGCAATCTTCACTCACCTGAGAAACATCATTCGTCAACACTCCGGCGATGAATACGACTGGCATTAGGAAGACATGGAACAAGGATGCACTGGTAAATGGATAGCTAGCGATATAATACTCCGAGAACGGGACCTGCCCTGTGATGAATTGCTTTGTGAGTTCTATTTGCGCGAGAACGAACGGCTCACTAGTTCCAAGCAATGTGCAAATCAACGCGATGGCCATTCTTTCCAACTACGTGCACTGTAGAGATAGGGAAATGTGGTGGACTCGAGTCTTTAAGGTCGTTCGCCCTGGAGAAAATTACGTTCACGCTAAGTCCAAAATAGCTGCACTAGCAACACAAGGTTTAAATCGTCGAACTGAATTCTGCAGAATATTGCTGCTTCTTAGGTTTTTCGTAACGGGTCCGTATCCCCAGACCCAAAAAGAATACTCAATGTTGGCGACACGTCTACGATATATTATCAGTCTCATTGCATCTCCGTAATTCTGTAACAGTGAAGTTGGCCGTCAAAGAAGTCATTGTTACACTGATAGGGATCGGCACGGATACACGGATAACGGATATATCCGCGGATATCCGTGAAAAATTGCGGATACGGATAGACATTAGACAGATACGGATACGGATACGGATAACTATTTGTTGCCTGGATACGGATACGGATACGGATAATGAAAAATCCTTATCCGTGCCGATCCCTAAGTCACTGAAGGAATCCAACTATCTGTAATGCCCTGACCTTTCACTGGTTACGGTATTTTCGTTGCGCTACGAAATTGTTTTGATATCGTAAGCAAGTCAAGACCATGATCAGTGTAGGAGGTAGTATGAGCGATTGAGCGATATGGTAATATCTATTACCACATATCATATGGCCCTTAGTGATATGACCATATATGACCGTACAAAGTTGTACAATACACCTGATCTTTAAGGCTTATATGATGAGAAAAGGCAAAGTTACACATAATTCAACGATATATACGGAGAGCGTAATGCATCATTATCAACAGCAATATACCCTCATATCGCTCAATATACATCAAAACACCATATGACTTCACAAACGTCTGATATCCTGTCGCAAATTGAGAGAGAGTTGTCAGAGATTCCTGATTCCCAGTACTTAATTGGTCACAGTTGGCTCCTTCTGTAGTTACCTCAACAACGAGAAATAGCTAGGAAATCCCGATGGTATTCTCTTTACGCACCCGTTGGCCGTAATGATGTCATTCTTAAATTGTTGATAGTGCTATAGTTGTAAGCTTGTCAGATGTGAATGAAGAAATAATGTAAGCGTAAAGCTTTCTGTTAATTCTGGCAAAGTATACCTCGGTATTTACCTTCGAACCAATAACTTAGTACATACTAGGGCAAAATTTGTAACGCCAGGTGAATATTGGCCCGCTCTGGACGGCAGAACTTTCGGCTCCGACAGTATTATTTGACGAGACCGCATCCAAAGTAATTGCGTTAGTTGATTTGCAATTAATCTGAGAATTCGACGAGTGCTTGCAATGGCTTCCAACAAACAATGATATTGATGATGGGACGACGATCTAGATTTCACGACCGCACGGACGATCCATCTGATCTCGGTCTAGACTATTATATTGCCTAATTGCCATGGATACGGAAATTATTAATCGAGCACGAGATGATCGCCCAGGAATTCGGTACTGTCATAACGGAGACTTGCCAATTGATCTAGTCCTGCTGCTAGAGAACACATCGAAGATAAACCATAATTTAATATTGATAAGGGACATTATCCAATAGAAATATGTCAACTCTGTTGAGATCTGCTTGTGAAATGCAATCTGATTGATTGATTTGAACGCCACTTGGATATCGCCCTTACAGATACGCCAAATCATACTCAGGTATCGTTGGACATATCCCAGTTACTCTGGCGACATGACAGGATTATTTGCGAGCCACCTTCTTCAATTGCCCTTTCCATGAGAACGCAAGTTCAGTTCAGCGCAGTCTCTGGGATGCACTCACATCCATCTTTGTCCACACAGCCGCGGGATTCAAGAAACCACCTTGCGTTACTGTAGATGTCAGACTACAAAATTGCGAGAAGCATGGCTTTCAAATGTTTGTAGTTTCTGCAATGAGTCGCAGCACCCGAATTAGCCGAGCATTCCCGTTTTTCGGGGAGATGAATAGTCCCTATCCCGCGCGGGCTATGAATATTGTCTGACCAGAACTATTAGCTTATGACCAAAGAGCATGCGAGATTCTCAGCTCAAAAACAAGTTGTCCTTGATAGCCTGGTCTAAATGTCTATGCACGCTTCAGATGCCTCTTCAAAATCAGATGCGTATACGTCAATAATGGTGTGGTGTACGACCTCTCACAGGTTGAAGATGTTTGGTCGAAGCGAATCCGATTGTGCCCGCAAGGCAGTCTCGTCTAAACAGCGGCCAATCAGACAATGGGATTGAACAGTGGGATTGAACGCTTTAATTAATATCTTATGGTTGCCATCGCGAAGCAACTAGTATTGTGCAATCGTAATTGTTAATACTAGTTAAGCTGTAAGCTGACCTCGGATAAATGTCGACCTCAGACCTGACATGACTTGTTCCCAACGGCCATGCGGTTATTGATGCTTTAAGAACGCTTGGTTCGAACTGTTAGGGCGAGTCATCGTGATCATATAACAACAACATACTTAGCATACACATCTATATTGCTCATGATGTCTAGACGATTCTCGTGAAAGGTAAGTCCATTATGCATGTCCATGCTATGATTATGGACCAGACTTCTTGTGCACATCTCCCAGCAGCCTTGTTTTGTTGCAAACCTTAGAGCGACCATCCACTTGCAGCCCAGTTTTCCGGACCTGGCTTCTCTCTTTCGCGTTTTGCCTTCCACCACCTGACCCACATCTGCCGGCAACCCTCTGGTGCTTCTATACTGCTGTTATAGGCTAAATACCTTCGACATTGTTTCTACTATGAAATGCAGCTCGAAGTGGTTCGGCGATGCGACTGTATTTGTTAAGGATCAAAAGGAGCTGCTGAGCTGCACACGTTACCTTAGTGTCCGTTGAAGGTGTCTTGCTCACATCATTACACGTCACCAAATAAACGCTCGCAATCACCAACTGGTCCATGAGTGATCGATGAATTTAACAGGAGAGCAACACGTTTGATGACTGGCCGGCTAGACTGGTAAATATGTACAAAAGATATTTTTATTATAACTACCAAATCACAAAGACTTCCCACTTGGGCAGCCCGCAGTTATGCTCTTCTCGGTTAATATTACAAAACCAGCCCCAACAAGAAATATAGAACGAGCCAGAAAAAATACAAACTCGAAAAGAATACCTGTGAAGCCGCGACCACACACATAAAACTCCATAAGAAGCTCGGATGAAACCAAGCAGAGGAAAGCCTGACGTACTAGCGAGGGAAGAGTGCAACCTCGAGTTCATTGATATGATTGAGGACGCCCTCATCCTCCCAGGCTGGGTCGTCATCCAAGGGCTCGCCCTGGTAGTTCCAGACGTTGTGCGCCCTGCGACGTCTTCTCCCGTCGAACTTGTCAATGAAGGATATCATTCTGATTCCTCGTGGCTGGTTGCCAAGGCAGACGCACATTTGGCGGGTCGAGCAGATTTTCAGGAACATGCTCATTAACCACCATGGGCCCGAGATCCGCCAATATGGTAACATGCCAGCGGGTTGCACGTCCCATTCATCATCTCATAGCCCAAAAGATCATCGGCTGTCCGGATTCTTTCGAATTCCGATGACGTGGTTGATCTCGTGGATTCAGGACGTTGGCGACGTCCATATATGAGACCGGAGCCAAATCGTTCGCTTCTTCTCTGTGGGCAGTGAGAAAAGTCGCAATATTGCTCTGCGAAAATCCCATGTGGTGCAATTGCACGACTTGCTGCCTTTCCTCCACCGAAAGCTTGCGATGACCGTGATGCGAGGCCGCGCGCACATAATCGTCGCCGTGCGTCGGATGGCGCAAATCAGCGTCCACAATTCGCGTTGCGTTGCGAAACACAGTGAGTTTGATGCGGAAAGTACATCCAACTTTGTGTGTGGTACCCTCTTTGACTCGAACCAATCCGGTCGGGCCCCGAAAGCCGACGTGGTGCGCATGGTGGCGAGTGCTTCTATAATGGCCGTTGTTGGCACAATATATATCGTAGCCAAGTACTCGTCCATCCTGGCGCGATTGTCTCGCGAGCCTCTTGATATATTTCCCCTGCGCTGCCTCGTGGGCGTAGATTCTGTTGACGAACCGCGGTACTTTGTGGACGACTTCTCCGACGACTAGCCAATTCAAATCATTGATCCATGCTAATATGTAAGTGTGGAGCTAAGGAGATGTGAAGGTCGAATGGTTCCAATGTCAGAGTCGAAGGTTCCCACTATGTGTTACGCTTGCTAAGTAGCTGATAACAATATATTTTAGAACGCTGACTATGAGGAGTTGGCGTGGGACCCTTGCGTCGTATTGCAAATAACCAAAAGCACAAAGCACCCAAGCATCCGAGCGGAAGGAACGTTACTCAGCCGTCCGAGATCCGAGATCCGAGTGACCGTTCCGGCGGAATCCGACGCGGGCACGAGCCCGTCAGTAGCCGTGCAATTGCGGATACGATACTCTGTGGCACGCTCCTGACAGGATTAAGGATGCGGATAACCGTGGAATGAATTGGTTCAAATTCAAGACGTGGAGAGAACCTGGATAGTGACCATAGTAAGTGTGTCAGGGAGCAAGCATACTGCAGAGCACTATAGTGTTCAGGTGGCGCTGCAGAGAGCGCCCCGTTTTAGGGACCTCACCGTGTATGTACGCCACAAGGCCACGAGAGACGGTATGTTTGTTCAAATCCTCTCGCAGGACAAATATATCGCTAACGTATCAATGCAGCTTGCGAACACGCACGTCAATGGAAGAACAGATGCTGGAAGAAAAATGACCAAAGCGTTGTACCTCCTCTCGAGAGAGACATTCTGACCACATCGATGAGACTGATGATAGGGAGCAACGAACCCTACGGGTTCAGTTTCTCACTTATATGCCCGACAGCGAGTCCTTGGTCGGCTGCGAGACGCTCCTGGAGACAGGTGCTTCTATTCACACACGGAGAGATCTTATTCTCGCCCGTTTGGATGCGGCGAATCGGGCCAACAATGACGAGAAAGCAGTGATTAAGACTCGGAGAGGGAAGGAGCGAGTCCAGGATAAAAAGCTGCAGGCAGCAATATGCTGGGCACGAGATCAGATTGATCAGTTAATCGTAAAAAAAAAATCTTTTCTTACTCCTTTGTCTTCCGTGCTTTGGTCGTGCATTTGTGCAATGTTGTTCAAGCATCACAAACAAATGGTGAAAATATAGAATATCACACCAAAACCTCAGAGATCGGCCTGAGGTGGTCCTGATGGTTAGTTAAAGTAAGCAGTGTCCTGATCGCTCGAAACGCTTGCCAGCAAGGTCCAACGCGCAGATTCATCTCTGTTCCAGGGTTTCTGCCGACTGTGAAATATGTTCTGACGTTACTGTAACTGGAAAAGTTCTTGCTTTGATAAATACGTGTAACCCCGGCGAGCCCTCAGATCGAAAATAGTATTGTAAATATATTGTTTAGCTTTGGCGTGAAAAATACTAAGTTAATAGCACCTCAACATTTTATTTCACACGTATGATACTACTCATTAAAACCCTCGGGAAAATACCCTAACCCGGCAGGATGGCCGCAAGCGACATGTCCGCAAGTAATAATACCAAAAAAAGTACGGGAAATAAGTTTCCGAGCCGCACCTTTTCTGCATACTCCTTTGACGAGCCTGAGACGAGCACTTTGGTTATCCAACGACATGTCGAGCGAGGAGGGCCGATTTACTCGCACAGATGTGGAGCGAATGCTGAGGCGCCGTGACCTCTCGGATTGCGAAGTTAGGAAGTATCTTCAATTTCAATGCAATCTGCCTGGCAAGATCGATGAAGTCCCGGGTTGCAGACCGGTAACAAGATACTTGGCCCTGTGCGTTGCATACTTTTATTGTCTTTTTCTTTGGCGTAAGTCAAGTTATTGACCATTGTTGCTGTAGTTGCAAAGACAGAAAGGGCAATACTCCGGCAGTGGAACTTACAGATGGGGAAATTCATTTAGACTCAGCCACCCAAGTGCTTTTTCATACAGGCTCTAGATCACGATGATTTATTCGATAAGTTATCAATATTTCAGCTACGCATATACATGGCAACAAAGCCATGTTGAGCGGTGGTTCGGACGATAACAATGTGCCGCTGAAGCATAGCTATGATGGGCTGTACAAAGTCACAAGTAGGAGGCAATCAATGGAATTATTGCACGTTACATCTGTAGAATAGAATACAATTCAACTATATCGCCAATTGTTCACTCTTATAGGCCTTTGACTTCTTATTCACAACCCGTTCATCTTCAGGATTAAATCCAGCCTGATCAGACCCGAACAGTGCAAAAGGCGGAGTCTTTGCAATATAATCCATCGGTCCGAACTCACGTCCTTCTCCCAACAGCTCAAAGAATCGATCATAGTCAATATGTGTATGCCATTCACCATCAATCTTGAATCGTGTCTGAGCGATAAGTATGCAGCAGCTATGGGCATGTTCAGCCGCGACATCATAATTTAACCCAAGATCCTTCAGCAACGCATTGAGTTGAAGCACGAAATCTCGGACTTCTTCGTAGAATGGGACGTTAGCCATAGTAAGGCTATCTTTCGTTGCTCCTTTGAATGCACCGTTCGGTTCACTCTTTGTGGATGAGGTGCCGCAATATGTGACGCCTTTGATCTCAATGAAGCATGGAAGTGCTTGGGCAACCAACTTTGCGTACCCCAGGGCATCGCTTGCGTTGAAGCCTTTCACAAGTGTCAATCGGAACACAGTTCGCTGTCTGGTCTTGCTTCTAAGAATGTCCAAGCACTGATTGAAACGCTCCCAGAAATCCTGCATCACTTATGTCAGCCTATAAAGTTAATGAGGAGAATAATTAACGCACCCTGTGCAGCGGCCGATCTATCCGCCGTAGCGACTCCTTATCACTGGCATCAATTGACACATACAACTGAGTGACCTGGTCCAGAGCTTTCAGTTGATCGGGATGCTGTGCATTACACACCAGAAAACTCGAAATACTCCTTTCGTGTAGCATTCGCACAAACTCATTGATATGCGGGTAAAAGATGGGTTCGCCAACAAGACTTAGAGCACAATGTCGTACTGTAAAAGCTTCCGCGAAGCGGGCGGCCTGTACACCTGGCACACCACGCATTTGTTTGATTTTGCGGTAGTGTCCTTCTAAGGCACCTTTCAGAATAAGCTCCGGCGGATCAACTTGCCACCGCCAACTTGTTCCAACAGGATTCGTTCCATGTCGCCAGCAAAAGACACACTTATTGGAACAAGAGAGAGACGGCGTGGTTTCCATGCACAAATGCGACTTGATGCCATAAAATGCAAACTTATAGCATGATCCCCGTCCCCGAAGAGCTGATTTGGTCCATCGGCAAATCTTGACACCAGAATGACTGCCAACGATCGTGTAACCTTGTTTCGTGAGGGCATTATAGGTGGGTGTGTCTTTGGCAACCATTTCTTTTTTTATTGTCGAATCATTTGATTTTCGTGAACTCTCAATTACTGTACCCATGTCCTCCACGTCGATGACATCCTTAGCGCTAGTCGTCTTTGAAAGTTTTAGCGACCTTGGCTGTGCATCATCAAATGGCTCATCTTCTGCATCGACTCCCTCATCGTCGGAGTCGGTAATATCGATAATCTCTCCCACACCGCTCGGATCAGCAAGGACACCGCTTAAATGCTTTATCCATTCTTCCAACTCATCGTTTGCTCTTCCACTAACATTACCGGTCCCTACTGGAAATACTCTTGGCGCTCCTAACTTGCCGAGGTATTTGTCAACATCCATGGCCTGATAACAGTACATGTCCTCGTCCCATCCTTCGCGGTCCCCAAGACCGAATACGGCGTAGCCTCCAAGGTTACGAAGCGGCCGAGAATCAATTCTGAAGTCATTGTACGTGTCTTTCAAAGTTTCAATGAAAAAATCGAGAGGAGACTCAGAGGCGTAAGATGGTAAGACAAACAGATAAAATGCATTGTCGAGAACCTTAGCCGGCGTGACGAAATACGTATCTAGGTCGTCGAGGTCATCCAGATTCTGAGTATGGATACCACGAGCAGAAAGTTGTGAATGTTCGGCTAGCGCGGCGTGCAAACGCGCAGCATACTTTTCTGATGTACCAGTGAGTGTTGAATAGAAAATGTAGATATCTGATGTTGTAGGAAGAGGTTGCGTGTTAGATTTCTTCGACAGACGTGTGAAGACTTTCGCGCGTCTAACTTTTCGGGCTGTCGTAGCTGCCGTCACCGTTGGGGCGAAACTAGCACTGCCGCTCAATGCTGTAAAAGTATGGGCTGTATTCTTCAGGTCATCTACATCTTCTTCTTTATCATTCTCCTTCTGAGTGACATCGGGCGAGTGGCTGTCATCTTCGTTTTCATCGTCGGAACCCGGTCGTCCTCGGTCACGGCTCTTGCCACCTTTCCTCGAACTAGTCGTCGTTCGCGGTTGATAGAAGCAGTACTTCCAATAAACGTATGCAAACGTCACACCAAGGACAATTGGAAGACGCAAATCATGCCATACAGATACTAGCCTATTGGCACCTCCGCCAGCAGTAATTGTGGCATCCACTGAACTTCGTTAGGATTGTCCACACGTATTATGTAACCCCCAAAAATGTAAAATGAATAAATTACTGTCACTCACCCATGACGCCAGACTAAGCTGGATCCGCTTTCGGGCTTCCGTTGGTTTGTTAACGCGAAGTCTTTGCGCTTGAAAAGTTTATCCCGCGGGGCTCAGGTAAATTTGTTATCAATTATTAGCGTCTAAATCTGAACCCTATGCTATTGTTACTCTCCTGCCTCAAAAAGAATTATGACTAGAGGTCATTGTCTAAATATTTACAATAATTGACCTACATCCAGTATGATCTGAAAATTCCTAACCGATGTCAATTTCATAAAGAGAAGGTAGCTCTCAGATGTTGCCACATTTAAATCCATAACGAAAGTTGAGAGCTCGTAAGCCTCACGCGAGAAAGTTATGGCGCAACTGCACTGCACAACCTTTAGCCATTTAACCTCCATCGAGAAATGCTTTACATCCGGTGTTCACCGCTTCCAATCATCATTCAGCAGTACTCAACCGTATCTGATAAGCTCGGTACTGGACGGTAGATGGAGTAACCCATTCCAGGCTCCGAATAAGCAACCCCTGCGCCGGTTGATTCAGGTCATTTTGAGCACGAGTATATACTCAATTTAATAAGCACCTCAATTGGCAACTTTCAGTTTAATACAAGACGGTGTGCTTGTGCCTGATATCCTCCAGAGACGACTATTGTCTTTTTCGCAGCTATTGGTTGTTACGGTGTTACTGGTTGACCGCAAAGTCTGCACTGGACAGATAGAATTACAGTACCACGGAAAGTTATAGTAGTGCTGGTATTGGAAGGCAAATCCTGGTTTACAGTCTAGCTATATCGACGGTTATATATCTCTCTATTTCAGTAATGGCTCAATTAGCAGCGGCCTCGGCGAGAACGTCGTCGTCGTCTTCCTCGTCCTCAGTACCACCATCTTCCGCAGGCAGACCGAAATTCGCTACAACCCCTTCCACAGTCCCTCTTGTAAACGTGTGCGCGGATATTGCCCGACGGGTGGATTCCTACCTCGTGACAACACCTGCGTCAGAATCCCCGGATGCAGCAGGACTTCGGCAAGGTACAAAGGATCGGATACGAGAATCATTAAGTGTTATTAGCGAAGCTCTGAACCGTTACAGGTAAGTCATTTACAGCCTGCATAAGTCCGTGGTACTACATGCTTATATTCTATATATAGCATTGACGAATTAGCAATCTCTTTCAATGGGGGTAAAGACTGCCTTGTTATGCTAGTGTTGCTCCTCGCAAGCCTCCACTACCATTCTTCTCAATTTCCACCACAGAAAATTCACACGGTTTACGTTCATTCCTTGAACGCATTTCCAGAGGTTGATGCATTCGTCAATGATTGTGTAGCATTATATTCCCTTGATTTGATCAGACTACCGACGCCGATGAAAGCTGCATTCCAGAAATTTCTCGATGCCAAGCCGCACGTCAAAGCTATAATGGTCGGTACTCGGCGGACTGATCCAAATGGAGCTGAGCTCACATATTTTGACGAGACGGACCACGGTTGGCCAAAGTTTATGCGTGTTCATCCCGTCATTGACTGGCATTACGCGGAGGTGTGGCATTTTTTGCGAGAGTTGGAGATTAAATATTGCATTTTGTACGACTTGGGTTACACTTCATTAGGAGGAACTACAGATACCTATCCAAATCCTGCCCTGCGGATAGATGCTGAGGGGGATAGTACTGGCGAGCAAACGTTCATGCCCGCATATGCTTTACTCGATGGCAACAAAGAGCGGTGGGGGAGAAGCAAATGACTCATTACCTATTAGCATGAAACGGTTAGTTTAGACTAGATACTTTCGTACTTGTACATGTCGGTAGCATTTAGATGCAAAGAGAGCTGCCTGTGGACATATATAGATTTGTTTTGCAATCTAGTCCTTATAAGAAGGAGTCGGTTGTACAACTTTGTGTTTCACTGACATTGTGGCATAAGGACGCTAGAATAACTGATTTGTGTCTGGTTTCTGGTTTGATTACTACTTTGGATGTTGTTAATATAGAGGACTTGAGGATGGATTCTTGCAAAAGTGGAGGACGATTTGGCGTCATGTTGTAGGGGAAGGTGTTATCTAATGTGACCTCCGATACTAGAAATTCAAACCAACTAGTTGGTACTCGCACATGTTAGAGTTTCACTTTAAGCAGTTGCAGAGAAACGGGACAAGAGCCATTTTCAACGCAAAGAGAGATTAAAACAGTTGCAGAGCAGTGTGAATAAATCCCTGCAGTATACCGGGCAGAAGATGAACAGAGCAAACCATCCTTAGTTTATTGTAAAGGCTGGATATGCAGCCAAGGGAATGAAGCAAATCAATCAGAACTAGAGGCGCCTGCTGCTTATACGGGCTCTCTTCGACAATACTCGGCGAGTAGCAAGTGTCCGACCTATGTGGACAAGCAGTCATCCCTGCATTTACAGTGACAGAGCATTAGCTACCGCAGAACAATGATCTCCATTTGGAAATAACTTTGTCGTATAAATATCACCGAGACTGTGGGCGGCATTTTCATATGTGTATCCACGTTCACTCCGTCGTCTCTGAATTTGTCGGTAATTGGTATTGGTACGGTCATAGTATCTAGACAACTTTTCGTATGCAGTAGCTTCACTTAGAACAGGATCGTCCAGTCGTAAAATACCATGTGGTTGGACTACTCCTTCATTATTCATGCAGTTGTCAGTATATATGCTTTCGTAGTAAATTTTGTCGCAATCAGATGCCACGTAATTTTGCACACCATCTTCGAGTCTTGCATTTTGCTCCGATTTTGGCCTTGAGATTGTGTATTCCGACCTGCCTTCCTCATTCTTGCCTTCAAAGAAGCGTGCAGTGGAAATCTCTGTAACTTGGACGCAATCATTAGTTATAACATTCCGTTTCGTGTTAGTATGTCGCAGATCCACTAGTTCGACTACGTACTCCTTTTTGGAGAAATCGAAGTACGGAGTACAAGGATTGTACAATTCGGGTTCAACGCAGGAGACACAACCCGGTGCCATAGGGGATAGGTGTGCAATAGAAGTTGCGTGTGCGAGCAGCAGCAGGCGTGTGATACGGAAAGACCAAATGTCAGTCGACCGGCCCTGCCTAGGGGCTGATCAGATGGAGACCTTGAAACTGTTAATCATCAACGCCGCCGTGTAAGGCCATTACGACTTAGTAAACCCCAATTACCGTACTATAACGGATTGCACAGTATACTAAATAACAATAGGCTAACTACTGGGTTGCTAGCATTCTCGTATCCTTCAAGTGCCAACGTACCAAACCCTCACCCACGAGTTGTTAGTTGCCCTGTCGACGGCTGTTTACGTATTTGTGTCAAGTTCGCGAGGTTGGGAAATTACGTGCCACACTCCACGTTCCTATATCCCAATTCCGCTACACATTCCCGAACACGCACCATCGCAAGGTTAGAGTCACTGGCGCATTTTGTTGATAGACACGCCTAGCTGTATGAGCTCGTTTAACTATTAGCTCGTCGTTCACAGGTGGAGTTTGGCTACGGATTACGTCTCAATATCAGAGTGCACTGTCTAAATACCATGAAACAAACTACCCCACCCCGCGTGGCATCTCCGGACAAGCTGTCTCCAATGTCGCTGAACCTTCCCCACGGCCGAAACCATGGTGGAACTTTACTCAATTCTCCCGGGACTTCAAAACGAGTGCATACGTTCACGCCGAGTCCGATCAAATCTGCGATGAGTCTGAATGACAACGTGGATCCAGGAGCAGCAATTGATCGTAATGTCAAGGAAGACGACAATAATGGCGAGCCAACTGAATACTCTGAGAAACAGTGGGTTTGGGTTGCCGATGCAGAGAAGGCATTCATAAAGGGCTTCATTACTGAAGAGGATGAGGAGGGCATGCTACATATTCGATGCACTGATGATTCGGTATGTAGGTACAATGGTCTCCGGATAGGTAGGGGTGCTAATTGGGATAGGATCGGATTGTTCAGAAAGAACATGTCGATAAAGTCAATCCCCCGAAATTCGACAAGTCGAATGATATGGCTGAGTTAACTCACCTGAATGAAGCATCCGTTGTTCACAATCTTGCCACGAGATACATGGCGGACATGATTTACGTACGTTCTCTAATGTCAGCCGCTTGGGTGAACCCAACTAATGTGGATAGACATACTCCGGACTCTTCTTAGTAGCGGTAAATCCGTATTGCAGTTTGCCTATTTACAGCCGCGAATATATTGCGATGTACAAAAACAAGTCCCGCGATGTTGCCCCGCCTCACATATATGCTATCACTGATCAAGCGTTCCGCAATATGTTAGAGATGCATGAAAACCAGTCTATCCTCGTCACAGGTGAATCTGGAGCTGGGAAAACCGAGAACACGAAGAAAGTGATTCAATATCTTGCCGCTGTGACAACACCAACCCACGCGACTAGCGAGCTGGGCAGAATCGAACAACAAATATTGCAGGCTAATCCGATCCTTGAAGCATTTGGCAACTCGCAGACCGTTCGCAACCATAACTCATCCCGGTTTGGCAAATTTATTAAGATTGGATTCTCTCGGTCCGGACAAATTTCTGGTGCATATATTAATTGGTATTTGCTCGAAAAGTCACGAGTGGTCACACAAAGTCCGCTTGAACGCAATTACCACATCTTCTACCAGTTACTATGCGGAGCTCCTGCATCTTTGCGCGAGAAGTTCTTGTTGGACGGGAAAGTCGGTGACTACGCATACCTGAAAAACGGGCAACGAACTATTCCCGGAATTTCGGACGCGGACGAATTTAATAAGTTGACATCGGCTTTCAAAATCATGGGTTTCTCCGACCAGGAACAAACCGACCTGTTGCGAGTGATTGCGGTTATCTTGCACATTGGCAACCTTGAAGTTGGTGCCGAACGCTCCACTGGACAGGCGAAGCTGCTGCATTATGTGCAAGCCGAGAAATTATGTCATGCAATGGGTGTTCCTGTCGATGCTTTTACGAAGGCGCTATTGAGACCCCGAGTGAAAGCCGGCAGAGATTGGATTGACCAGTCACGTACGCAGGCGCAGGTACAGTTTTCTCTGCATGCGCTCGCGAAAGCGCTCTATGAGCGCGGCTTTGCCTATCTTGTCAACAGGATTAATGAGGTTTTGGAGCGAGATAGTGGTAGTACTATGTTCATTGGCGTGCTCGACATTGCTGGGTTTGAGATATTTGAGACGAATTCGTTTGAACAGCTGTGTATTAATTACACGAACGAGAAACTGCAGCAATTTTTCAATCATCATATGTTTGTGCTTGAGCAGGATGAGTATGCCCGGGAGAACATTGACTGGCAGTTCATTGATTTTGGACATGATCTGCAGCCGACGATTGATTTGATTGAGAAGTCGAATGTAGGTGTACATTATAAATGGAAGAAGATATGCTAACGAATGTAGCCAATCGGCATTTTCTCGTGCCTGGATGAAGACTGTGTGATGCCTCGGGCGACAGACAAATCGTTCACGGAAAAGCTGCATTCTTTCTGGGATAAGAAGTCGGACAAATATAAGCCGTCGTTGCTTAAACTGGGTTTTCGGCTAACGCATTACGCGGCAGAAGTGGACTACTCGACCGATGGCTGGCTCGAGAAGAATACTGACCCGCTGAATGAAAATATCACTCAATTGCTCTCACTTTCTGACCAACCACATATCGCACATTTATTTGCCGATGACGCTGAAGGGGCCCTCAAGGCAAGAAAGAAGAAAGGATTATTCCGCACGGTCGCGCAGAGACACAAAGAGCAGCTTACTTCGCTTATGACTCAACTGAATTCTACGCATCCCCATTTTGTGAGATGTATTCTGCCGAACCACGAGAAGCGGCCGAGGAAGATGGACAATGTGCTCGTGCTAGATCAGCTGAGATGTAATGGTGTGCTCGAGGGCATCCGGATAGCGAGAACTGGATTCCCAAACCGGCTTTCATTTGCAGAGTTTAGACAGCGGTATGAGATTCTTGTTACACATGGTGGAGGAGCTAGAGGCACGCCAGTTGCAAGAGCAACGGCTACTGGGTATGTTGACGGACAGAAGGCGTCTTCGCTCATACTCGATGCATTGAAGCTGGACAAGAGTGCCTATAGAGTGGGTATCACCAAAGTATTTTTCCGAGCCGGCGTGCTTGCGGAGTTGGAAGAACGGCGAGAGAAACTGGTACGGACGGTGATTACGTTGATTCAGAGTCGAGCGCGCGGATATCTGCAGAGACGGTACGTGAATAAACGGCTGCACCGCGCTGAAGCAGTCCAGATCATCGCGATGAACATCAAAGCTTCGCAGACAGATAATCCATGGTGGAAGATGTATGTCAAGATGCAGCCTTTGCTTATTGCCCAGCGCGAAACAGTGCAGTCTATGGCCCGAGATGGGGAATACCGTAAAGTGGTGGGGCAACTGGCCGATGCTGAAACAGAGGCTCAAAAGGCGTGGGAGCGAGCACGCAAAGTGGAGGCGGAGATGAAAAAGGTCCAAGAGACACTTGAAAGCGAACGTGCGCTTGCAATAGATCAGCAGGAGATACTGCGACGGACGCAGACGCGAGAGGCGGATTTGGAAGAGCAACTTTCAGCTACGCAGGAAGACTTGGATATGCTGGAAGCGCAATGCGAGGAGTTGCTTGATGCGAAACGCAAGGCGGACAAGGAGGTTGAGATGTGGCGTGGGGAGTTGGAAAAAGGGGCTCGGATCATGGGACGACTAGAGGGAGAAAAGAGTGCGATGGATAAGCGGATTGAGGTTCTTGAGGCGGGTTTGCGGTCGAAGGAGGATAAGGAAGGTAGGATTCAAGGCGAGATGGAACAATTGTGAGTCTTGGGCGGACCTAGCTAGGAAAAATTGAAAGGAATTTGTGTGGCTGACGGAGAGTTTAGGAACCAGGAGATTAGAGTGCTCAAAGCGATTGTCAGTCAACGCGAGAAGCAGCTGATTGCGGTTGAAGGGAAGCTGAAAACCTCTGATAGGGAGGTAGAAAACCGGTTAGAACAGTCTGTGAGTGAGAATTTTTGTGGTTTATTAACGGATTAGATGCTAATTTAGTAGAGGCTACGGTTCGAGAGCAGTAACAGGCAGATGCAGGCGGCGGTGCGAGAAAACCATGAACTGCGTGAGCAGATTGTGAATCTGTCACAGACGACGAGCAAGTTTGAAGGAATTGTGAAGAAGAAAGAAGCAGAAATAATTGTACTGCGGGCAGAACTAAAACAGGAAACCGAACGACGGGAGGAGTTGGCGAAGGAAAAAGCGACGCTGGAGCGGGAAGTAGAGGGTGTCGTGAAGCGCATTGGCATTGTCGAGGATGAGAGCGAGAATTTGCGACGCAGAATGCGGGAGGTTGAGTCAGAACGGGAGGCATTCCGCAGCCGGCTGCGGCAGAAAGATGAAGAAGAAGGGCAAATGAGAGCAAAACAGGCGGTCGTTCGTAAAGAGGAGATGAAGGTTTTGCGGGAGCGGGTGAATGAGGCTGAGAAGAGCTTGCGAATGGTTGCAGATGTGCTCGACAAAATGGGTGATAACAGCCAGAGACCCGGCGGTCGGAGTCCGCGGAAGGTGCTGAGCGAGAATGTGTCGACTAAATGATTCCTATATGTTTGTTTGTTTGGATTTGGTTCTAGTAGTTCAATGGCATTTAATATAATACCGAGAATAATTATAATGTTGCAACATTTCTAGCGTTTGTATCATGTCAGCAATGGCTCTGACAAAATGGCAAGCAACTCGGTGAGCTGTGGCACAGAGCAAGGTATCGATGAAGGGCTACAGAAAATAGAGCAAGATTGTCCGCCGGAAGCCGTTGCCGTAGGGTTGGGTCATTAGTTTGAATTTAGTTATATTCATAATTCTTACCTATAACTACCGACTTAGGTTAATCTTGCCCATCGATAAGACACGTTGTGTCCCAGCTGGATATCAGTTGATGGCGTACATTTACTCACAGATGGCGGGTTTACCTCCTGAGATCATTCAGGTGTTTATGTTCTTCTACCACCCCAAAGCCAGCACGTCAACGCCGTCCTCGATTTCCTTCTTACTGGGCATGTTGCCTCTCTGCATGAGAACTGCGCTCTTGGCCATGATGGGGTCCATGGCAACAGTCCCGACCGCTACGACCGTCTGTCCCTTGCAGTAGTATGCCGCGAACTTGGCATTCTCGGGCTCGCCCTTCAGTACAAGTGAGTCCCAGCCGCCGGCCGTGCTGCCGCAATAGCGCAGCTGCACGCCCACAGCGGACCAGAAGATCGGGATAAACGACCTCGGCTTCAGTGGCTGTGACGACGCAAGGGAATGAACGATTGTGTGCGCGACACTGCGGCCTGCGTTCTGCGCAACGTTCCAGTGCTCGATCCGCGTGTAGGTGCCCTCCTTGGGATCTGAGCCCGGGCCGTGATACGGGTACGTGGCGATGTCGCCGATCGCAAAGACGTCGCCACCCAGCCCGGACACGGCGAACGCCTCGTCCGTCTTGAGAGAGCCATCTTTTTCGAGACTGATAGCCGGGTTGCCCTTCAAGAAGTCGGTCGCGGGTCTCACACCCACACCGAGAATGACAACGTCGGCAGGCAGGACAGTGCCATCCTTGAGATGCACTGCGCCGACCTTGCTTGGGTCCGACGTTTTCGCGGTCGCCTTGTCCACACTTGCAGACATCTTGAACTTAACCCCCGATTTTTCTAGATTCTTCCGGAAGATTTGACCGACTTCCTCGCCCAGGACACGTTCCAATGGCGCCTTCAACGAGTCGATGATGGTCACATCATTCCCCTTGGACAGGGCGTTACCGACCTCCATACCGATAAAGGAGCTTCCGACGATGACGACTTTCTTGTTGTTCCCTCCCATTGCTGCCATAATGTCACGCGTGTCGGTGACGAAGCGTAGAAGGAAGATGTTGCTTAGTTCTTGGAAGCCGGGCAGCGGAAGTTGACGTGGAATACCGCCTGTCGCTAGGACAAGCTTCGTGTAGGGATATGACTTTTTGGACTTTGTGGTGACGGTCTTCTTGCCGAAATCGACGGATGACACTTCGTCCGAGACCATGTCGATGGAGGCCGCGTTGTACCATTCTTTTGGTCGCAACTCGATCATCTTCGGGTCTTGGATGAGCGCCTTAGACAGCTTGGGCCGATCGAGAGGCAGATTTGGTTCAAAGGAAATGATTGTGATGGAACCCTTGAACTTCAGTTCACGCAATGTCTGCACGACACCAAACGTACCACTTCCGCTGATGGCAGAATAGTATGTCAGTAACCGATCCAGCCTGGTCTCCAAAGTGAGTGACTTACCCTCCGATGACGACCACCTTCTCCGGTTCCGCGATGGCGCACTTGACATCTGGATCTCTCTGTCCGCCTTTAATTGCTGCCGGCTCGGCCCTGATGTACACGGCTCCATCTTTCTCATAGACGTCGAACCTGTTGAGCGGGTTCGGTGCAGGGGCATCTTCGATATCTCCAGTACTGACATTGAAACACGCTAACCCAACGTCAGTATTCCCGCTCTCATAGCACCTATGCAGAGGCAAATTGAAAGGAAGTCCCTACCTCCATGCCAAGCACACGTTATCCTCCCGTCGGGCGAGACAACTCCCAACTTCAGCGGGGCACCATAATGCGTACACTTAGTATTGAGCGCATGCACCTCGTCGTTCACTCTAACAACAAGCACCTTGCCGCCCTCTACGCCAACCACCTCGGACTCGACCTTGTCGAAGTTCCGGACATCTGTCAGCGACGAAATGTCCTTAAGCCTGAACTCCGGTACCATCTTGGCAGGGAATGTTGTTGACAGTGTTTCCGCGGACGTGGAACAGAAGGAAAGGTTTGAGATCCGCCAGGGAATGGATGACGGATTGATATATAGAAGGGGCAAGAGCGTAGGACCGAGAGACGCAGGGGATCGCAATTTATTCTGATAATGATCGATGGCTGCTGGTGCAGCTCGGTTTACAAGCGCAAGAAGGAGGCCGTGTCGTTTTAATGAACCCTTCAGCAGCATCTTATCGCTGTGACAAAGCGTCTGATCGACAGATCTCACTCACGTCATCGTCACGTGATGTGATGGCGGGGAACGCGCGCGCGGCTCAAGGGGTGAAGCGACTCGGGCACAAGTGCCCAGCAAACACGCCGATTCGCCGCATGCATCGAACATAGGGGCTGAAAGTAGCATACATTTGCCATCTTACAGTTATATACAGATCGTGCAGAAACCTTCGCGCTCCCGAAATAAATGGTCATGCCGAGACAAGTGCTGTTGAAAAAACAAGTATGACTTCAGAATAATGAGGAGGACTGCAGAAGCAAGAGATCGCACTAGTCGAACACATGCGACGCAAATCAATTTCACTTTTCCAAAAAGTCGGGATTTTTAGCATGTGTTAGCTCTAGAATTACCACGGTTATCCTAGTAGTAAGGTACTATCAAATAAACGATAACTGTCAAGGGCTACGCCCCCCCTCTCGATTTCAGAACAGTCTATGAGCACGATCTCTGGAGAGTATTCCAATGTATGACTGATATACTCAAGAAATCGAATTAGGGGGAGCTGAGCTTCTGAATCGGACCACATGAAAGCAAGCGGAATCCCACAGCCCGTGGCACAAGCCCGTCCTAATATAAGGAACATCTTGCGGCCATGCTCATTCGATCGTGCACACGTTGTGCGTGGCATCCATGGACACAATAGCGCCTTGCCTTTTTAGCATTGAAGCCTGGAAGGGAGAAGTGGCACAGAATATAAAAACCTCATTTGATGGCATTGGAATCTTTTCTGTATGAATATGCCAACCTTTTTCAGAAAGTTTCTTCGCCCATAGTGCAGTACTCTTGGACAAATCTGGTGCCAGCTCCGACTCCTCTCTGGCCCTCTTTCGAAGCGCATTGTAGACATCCTTAAAAGTAACGCGCAAGGAAGCGAAGATCACGTCGGTGTTGTTATCAAGTATCTAGACCACGTCAGCGAGAATAATTAGATAAGAGTAACGTTAAACATTCCATTGCCAATTCGGATTCGCTCAACCTCAAAAGCTCCCTAAAGGAATGCGTGTTATAGTATTGAGAGACTTTCGCCTCAATCCACTTTCTGACAACTGGATTGTTGCGATAGAGCGCAATATCCTTTGCAGAACCTGGTTCATGGCCTTCGTGTTTCCAGTAGAATTCCACTTGAATAGTTCCTGACAATGTGAACTGCTTCGCGATGAATAACCGGTCTTAGTGGTATCCTTCCCTTGCCTCCTCTTACACTTGGGCGCAGCCCTTGACATTCCTCTAGGGAATCGGTCGTGAGATCTTCGATGGTAAGGCCCCGTCGAACTTCAGCACGTTTAAGTCGTTTCCATATTTCGAAACCTGAACCAACTGCCTCAAGGAAGAGCCTAACTTGTTCTTCCTCATCGACGGGCTTCCCAGTTGAAGCGTGACGACTCACCAAGCCGGTGAATTTCTGAACGAACTCATTAGCGTCCTTGAAGTCGGAGTAACATACTGTATCAAGCGACATAACAGAGCAAGGGTATTTAAGGACACTCTTTTACCACAATCATGTACTTAGTTGATCGTGTCTTATTTTTACAGTAATCAAGATAGCATATTACTATCAACAATTCTACTACTTCCACAACTGATATCATTGCGATACTCAGTTATCTCTAGCTCTTCTTTGAGTTCACATCTGTTAGCAGAATATCTACTGTGATTCACATCTCGGTAACGAGTAATTGATCATTGTTCCTGACAGTTCCACGTCGTCCACTCATATATAGCCGCACAAGCAGAATATTCGAATAGCAATATCAAAGACAAACTGTATTGTAGAGTTCTAAGCATGCATCCCCGAAAACGCCAGAATATTATTTCAAGCAAGGTAGGCATTTGCAAACTACTTCAATATCATAGGATTGACCACAGGATTAGCAAATAATAATTATAAAAGGGATAGGAATGATCGGTAGTACGCATGGATAGCGCTTAACATGTATCAACAAAATCAGTCAGAAGCCAGATCAATGTGTAGCCAATGGGGTCAAGTCTGTCTATGCCCCACTATATCATTGAATCTCACATGCGCTGTTAGAAGCGCTCCATTCGCTAGCAAATGCTGCACACGAGCTACATCAAAGTGTATAAGCACCGCTTCGATTCCCTGGATACTCTCGTCACCAGAAGGAAAAAGATCTGCAACAGTAAGGCCCATATTAGCGTCGGTACCATGCAACAGCATTTGACCATTCTCCAGCACATTCTATTGGGATTTTATTAGTGCGTCATCTTATATGGTCAATAATATCACATACAGTTCTTTGGGGTGGGTCAGCCTGACCTCGCCTAAATACCTCGATAAATGCAGTATCCAGTCTCCCAAACCAGTCATGCCCATTGTAGCGATAAGGTCCAAATGGCTGATTGAGTCTCGCCTGTGTCATCGCATCACCAAATGGGACAATGTCATTCACAGTATACGTAGACATGGCTGTTTGGGCTGGACAGCGGAACTTTGGCTTTTCCTTAAGCGAAAATAGAATTCCAGTGCGGCATTGGAACCGGCGCATCCAGAGTTCGAGATCAGCCTTCAATCGCAGGTATGACTCGGAAGCGCCTATCTCGATTACGGCGATTACTGTTTCGACTCCATCTTTATAATAAGTGAGCCCACCATCAGGCTTTTTTAACATATAGCCTTAACTGATCATCAAGCGCATTGAGTCGGATATCAAGAACACCTCCAAAACGTGCGATGAGGTCGCTTCTGCCACAGTTAGTGAGTTCTCTGCGTAACCCGTCCTCAATTCCTCGTTGGAGGGCCTCTGCTGCCTTTGCATGCAAACCCGATTGTGCGGTGATTATCGTTACAGTTGAGTCTTTGGACGAGTACTCGACACGAGGATAACTCAGCAGTTGCAGTTAGTCATGCTACAACCATTGCGCTTAGCAGTTCTGTACCTTGCTTCTTCACCATAGAGCTTATGCGCCTCATCTTCCAAGGCTCGAAAGCATCTGAAAGAAAGACGCACGTCAAGTCTCTGCTCCGGTTCATTCCTAATCAGGAACTCACGAGCATTCCGGTAAGCCTTGTTCTCGACGAAGCCAAGATCCATCTTTGACGCTGCGGAGCGTTGCAGGCTATCATTCGACGAAAGTGCATTTGACGACTCCTTGTGCTCCTTTTTTGCGTATTGATAGGTGAGATTGACAGATCATGGTCCGGCGGGTCCCGCTCTTCGCTGGCACGCGTTATGGTGATCGCTGGCCTTAACAGGACGTTTCCAACGCGTCAACGACGAGTGTTCACCGTAAGAAATGCTCATTAGAGATAGCGCGCAATCAATGTAAAATTGGGAAATCGGGTGACCTAGAACAGGACAGTGAGATGAGTACGATACCGGAGTTGATTCAAAGTACGAGTTCACTGGTTGGTCGGCTGCTTGTGGCAAGACCTGGTCAGGGTTAGGGGGTTGGTCGGGTCCATGTAAAGACATGTTAGAACACTATAGCCTAAGATCGTAGATTATAGAAAGATGTAATTGGGATGTCTGGAAGATTCCAGTTACATGTCCAGAAGCTTCCAGAAATAAGCATTGGGCAGAGTGCCATCGCTCGGCTCATGGCTTGATTGAAACTAACAATTATATTGAATCTTGGCACTCAGTGCTCAAGAGGCTCTATATTGGAAGGTCCCGCCTCAAACGTCTGGACTATTCCATATCGCTTCTCTGCGCGAAAGTTGAGGTGGATTATCGGGTAAAGCACCAACAAGGTATACTCGGGTTCCTCAAATACCGTTTCAATAAAGCCGAAAAGGAGTCTTTGAAGAGGGCGAAGGAACTCTTGATTGACGACATCAATGAGGTGACTGAGGAAATCGGTGACGAGAGCTTAAGGGTCAAGTCTTTCTAGAACCCGGACCAGTTTTACATCATCACTCGTGATGTCCAAGAGGGGGAAGGGATACGTCGCAAGTTGCTGGGATGCTCATGCGTTGTCAGCGCGAGCAAGAATGCAATTTGCAAGCACCTGTTCCTCGCGTATCTGCACCACTTTGGTGTCATATATCGCGGTCCGGCGGCTACGCAGGTACGGGCAGCGGCACCACCAGCGCTACCAGCGGCTGTCCGTATGCACAATCGTGAGAAGGAAGCTGCGTTCGCCGAGCTAAAGGCTGAAGTGGCGCGACTGTCGTCGCTTGTCCAGAGTGTCCAGGAGACTGACCTCGCTGACATTGCGAAAGCAGATATTGACGCCCTGGTGACAGAATGCAGAGCTAACAAGAGGCACTGCTTTGATGTCTTACGAAGGATAAACCCGACCGCTTAGCAAACATACTAAGGGGCCATATTTGTGAGAATAGTAACGTTTTTCAGTCGTTGGTTTTGTGTCCCGTTTGCTTGGTATTTTGTCTTTTTTTGTCGCGCCTCCGCTTTTGTCGCTTTCATTTGTGCTTTGATTCCTTTCCGCTAGCGGTATCGTTGTTATTTGTTGGGTAGTTTGTTGTTTCGTTTTTCGCCCGTCTACGGTCTACAGGGCAATGTAATATCATCGCTGGCCCTGCCGTAGAAAAACCAGAGAGTATAGCATATTGCCCACCTGTTGGTCATTTAGTCATTTGTCCAGGGTTTTAGGGTTTGTCGATTACATCGAGAACTTCCGTTGAGAATCCCTGCCGAAGTCCAACCCAATTCTCGTGGAACCCTGAAACCCTGAAACCCTAAAACCCTAAACCTCTTTGATGGGCTAGCTACAAAGCATTGAGAGGAGAGATTAACCTGTAATCTCTGTTGAACTGACAAACCCTAAAACCTCTTTATAAACCCTTTAGAAATATCGTGTCGTGCCGGTACTTGCTCAAATTTTTATTCCGTTCTGGATTACTTGTGTTGCCATTGCCACGACAACACTGCTACGTGCAAGAGTCCGCATGCTATAGTATTTGGTGTATGCAAGGGTTTTTTTCGAGGGGTTGCGAGTGGTTTGCCATCTTATGGTTTACAGAGAAGGCAAGCAATCCGCAAGAAGTTACTCCGCATACGAGGGCGGGATACGATGTTGTGTATCGTGGTCGAGAAGATGTATCTATGATAGTACCGTTTTTCTCCACCTCCTATGAAGATTGTAAATGGCGATGCTATTCAAACTTCGAAGGTATTAAACGAAGTTGTAAAATACCCGGTGAGACATCGGGTTTACAAAAAAATAAGTTAGTCCGTCATCGTCAGCATCAGCATCAGCATATATAAGCATAAGCACCAACATCAGCATCAGCATCAGCAATCATCACCAAAACCATCTCGAAATCTGCAGCCCTCTCAAGTTTCCCAATCGACCCTGTTGTTGTCATCGACGCCATTTATCTTATTCGAAATACCCCCCCCTCGCATCTACTTGTTCGCTGCCCATCCGTTACACTTTACTGGTCGGATACGACCGAAAACTCAAAAGCACTCAGCCCTGAGCCGCGCACGGCTGAGCAGGCAGCGCCAAAAAAAGTTATGGCTGCTGCTGACACCGCAGAAACAAAGCTCATCACCACAACCAGCACTGCTCCTCAACCTCAACCTCAACCACAACCCCCTCCTTCTGACAACTACTCAGCTGACGCAGGCATTCGCATACTGCGCGACATGATGGCCGCCGTCCGCGTATCCCATCCTGACAGTGCCTACAAGAGCGAATACGAAAAGACCGACGCAAAAGATGGTGTGTGCTATCTGTACTTTTTCTCTTCCAGCCAAGCAATTTTACACTAACAACTGCAAGGCAAAGCAATTTTCTTGTCCGATCGTATCGCCACTAAGTGTCCCGGGCATGCAGCAAAGAAGTTCATGCGGGAGAGGTGTAATTCAAATTTCGATCAGCCTGGTATATATGTCCTAAGTCCCACTTCAACCGATTCGACGAACGCAAAAGCTGGTGTGTGCTATCTGTACTCTACTATTTCTCTTGCAGCCCAGCAAGTTTGCACTAACAACTCTAAGGCACATCATTTCTCAAGTCCGATCGTATCGCCACTAAGTGTCCCGCAAAGAGATTCCTACAGGAAAAGTGTAATTCAAATTTCGATGAGCGTGGTATATATGTCCTAAGTCCCTCTTCAACCGATTCGACGGCCATGACCGGTGACACGTTGACCGACGACATTGTGGAGGACATGAAGAAAATGAAAATTTGCGTAGACAATAGAGGTATGCTCCTCCAGTGTATGATTGGTTTTGGACCCAAGAACCATAGCTGACCACGGTAGATTTGGAAAAGCAGAGTTCTAGTCCTGGACCCAACCGATTGACTCTTTCCCAGCGACTGCGTACTTGTGTCACAAGCCTGAAAAAGCATCGACCGGAACCGAATGAGAAATTCGAGCATAGTTTTCAAGGTTGCCCATGTTCAAAGAGCAATCCGAACTTCCCGGAACGTGCCTTGATCGCTGTTCTTCACCGGACCGCTAAGCTATACGCCGACAAGGTCGATTTTTTTCACCGGACGGCCAAGATATGGGCCGACAAGATCGAGTTTATCCGCGCCCGAGGTGACGCAGCTGTCGTTGCTATGACGGCGACATTGTCGAATGCTGATGCTACAACGGAAAGTATGCCTGAAAAATTTGACAATGTCAAGATCAAGGTCGAACCTGTTGCAGATGTGTCTGCGTCCATCTTCGCGCCGCCTACGAGTGCACCTGCGCCAGCGCCGCCTTGGGATGGACCATCACAATGGCCTGCGTCGTCCGCAGTGGCTGTCA
Source organism: Lipomyces yamadae (assembly GCA_030556285.1). NCBI lineage: Eukaryota > Fungi > Ascomycota > Lipomycetes > Lipomycetales > Lipomycetaceae > Lipomyces > Lipomyces yamadae. Next base: position 19,614 of record JAKTPU010000069.1, on the reverse strand, counting down.
ATGGGTCAAAGCCGCACTTGCCTCTACTGCCATTGGCAGAAAGACAGGATGCCCGGCATGTGGATACCACGATGAATCCATTTGTAGGGTCCGAGGATATACTGTCTTCAAAGACGACGGGCGACAACCACGATGGTGACGATGATGAGGATGATGAGGATGACGAGTTGGGCTTTGAGCTGCCGCCAGTCGGAACAGCTGCCGAATCCCTATTGGATTACGACGGAGACGATATCGATTTTGAAGAACTCGCCAAATTTTTTGAGGAGCCCCGTGAATCCGCCACCCCGTCTTACCTCAACTTTGATGAGCAGCTTGTTTCAGCAGCAGCAGCAGCATCATCATCCTCATCTCCTTCCGGGCACGAACAGTCTACTACGGCCAAGCAGTCGGCAGACTTGGAATGGGCACCGTTGCGTCCAGTCGCTGTTGCTAACAACACCGTCTCGGCTAGAACGACCAACAGATATACGACGCCTTTCGCGCAGCAAGTTCTTATTCAACATGGTTTCCTCGGTCCGCTGGATTCGTTTGATGCTTTGAACGAGTTTAACAACCTCATACGCTCCGGCGTCGGCCTCTTCGGCTCTCCTTCATCTGGTTCGAGCTCTTGTGCCGTGACTGAGGACGAGCCTTCAACTCCACCGCTTGTCGGCCTCGCGGCTTCCAAACCAAGCGTTATCCATGTCCCTGCTTTTGCCCCCGCCACAACCATAGGAGCAAATCCTTCAGCATTTGTTCTTCACGAGCGTCCTCCGTCCCCGCCTCTCGATCCGCTCCACGAGGAAGACAACGATGCTATGATTACAGATTTTGGTCTCGCTGGTCCGTCAACTATTGGTCCACGTAACGGCACTAGCAGAATTCTATCGTTGCCAGGATCGGCTGATCCGCTTGTGCAACGATTCATGGCGATTGGCGGCATTGAGCGTCTATTCCCTGGTCTCACCACCGACTGGAATTCTACAACGAGTGTTCCCAAACCGTCACCAAATCCCTACAATCAACTACAGACACCTTTTGTCGATGGAATAAACTACCTTCCCACAAGTCCGGATGACCCCATGAGTATTGCACGACTGACGAACCCGAACTGTGCCGTAGAATCGACCGCATCGTCAAGCTATTCGGCGACCACGGGACCCAGTTCTGCAGGCTCAACACCGACCAGCATGAGCTCAGGCTCTTGCGGATTCTACCCGAGCGACGGTGTCCCCAGCACAATCAACTCGCTCCTTCTCGGCGCCACGGTGTTTGCAGCGGGATCTGCTGCAGACATCGGACACAATAGACGCAGTCCCAGTTCTAGATCGCGCACAGCCGGGGACGAAGACGAAGACGAAGAAGGGAGCAATAGTTCTTCGTCCAATAGTGATCGCGGACCAAATGGCGCGACAACAAGCAGCTATTCGGATATCGATGGGAGCCCTCCACACGTTTGGAACCGGTCGACTGAAGACATTGTGTCCGGTTCCAGTACCAATCACAGTACACATCAGCCGTTGAAGCAAGAGCAACAACAGCCTCCTAAATTTAATGTGGGTGGGCCATATCGATCACGGAAACAGCAATGCCCAGAGTGTAACATGTGGTATTCGAACCTGTCAGCGCATCTCTCGACCCACTTGTCTTACCCGTCCCGACCGCATGTCTGCACCGTCTGCAGCCGTGGGTTCTCTCGCCCAAATGACCTTCTACGTCATGAAAGGTCTCATCGGGAAGATGCGCCATTCTGTTGTCCGTACCATGCTCACGACCCGCGGTGTCATCCGTCTGGGAGATTTTCTCGGGGCGATACGTATAAGAATCACCTTAAGTCTATGCATTTCGATTATCCCGCTGGCACGAAGAAGAAGGAACGCCAGGGCGCAGGAGGTAACTGCAAAGCGTGTCTGATGGAGTTTGAAAATGTAGACGAATGGATATCGACGCATGTCGAGAATGGTCAATGTAAGCATTTCCAATGATCTGCGCGCTTGGTTGCTTGCTTGATTGATTATTGGTGGTGGATTAGGAAATCTAGAGCTCTGGGTTTATATTGAGTGTGGGATAAGTGATACTGGGTGTTTGGAGTCCAAATTAATTTTAGCCGGTGCCTTTTTTTTTCATTTGTTGTTGAATGGATCGGGTAATACAGGTTTGTGGCGTACACATTGGGATTTGGGGTAATGATATTTTATTATTTGCTATAGTTACGGGATGGCCCTTTCATAGTTACTACTTGGAACAATAATAAATGGTTACCACGTACAGATCGGTTTTAAAAACTGTCAATCCCATCATAGAAGGTTTGTTGGCTCGCACCCAACGGACCTTGAATTTGACCTGGGAACTCCAGGCAGTTGTAACTCGCAGTATTACCATTGCCAACTTTTTCTATTTCATCACGAAAAGTCTATATTGATTCTCTAGTTACCAGTTTTTATACATATTTCTATTCCATTACTCTTTTTGTCCGTAACTTGATCCTCATGGCGGGGATTTACATCATATTCCGTCAAATATTTTTGCAGCTCTATATATTGTAGGTTTAAATAAAAAACGCCAAGTTTGTTACCTTGTAAATTCCCGAACCTCCCTGCTCACACACACACGCACTCACAAACAAACCAAAATTGGTCGGCGGTGGAAAATATCGTCTATGTCCATAATTGTCCAAACGGTGACCTGTTCGAATTCGTCCTCTTGGTCGGATTACGCTTGCTAACAACAACATTCCCGTCGGACGACGTCGTCGAGGATGAAGCGTGCGATTTCGCAGCAGGACCAGTACCACTGTTGTTGGATTCGTCGCGACTGACTACGGTTCGGGGAATAATAACAGCCGTTACCGGACTCGCGCTGCCCAATACAATTCCGTCATTGGAGAAATTTCCTGCAACGGCTGTGGTTGACAGTTTTTTTGGTGGAGGAGGAGGTGGTGATGGCGACGCTGATCGCCCGCGGCTCGTGTCTACCGGTGATCGTGCTGATGACTCGACAGTGTGGAAAGATTGGGACGAGGCTGAACGCACGGCCTCAGCTTCGTCGTCATTATCGTCGTAGTCACCAAGATCACTTGCTTTTTCGTGCTGCCTAGTCGGCTTGAGCACCTCATTATCGTCATGAATTGGCGCATCATCCGGACGGTCTTGTTGTTTCCGACCTTTGGCACTCACGTTGTCATCAATATAGGTTGACGAGGAAGACAAAGATGAAGAAGCTTTGGATTCGTCTTCGTAATTGGTGCTATCCATCCGCAACTTGAGACTAACCCGATTGACGACCGGAACCGACAAATATTTTTCCAACGCTTTCAACACATGCGGCATGACCTCTTGCTGAAAGTCCTTGCCCCAGATAATATCCAAATGCTCATGGTCCTTGACCGGAATCGCCACCGCATGCGACGGCAACTCTTTCAGCATGGCATCAATATCAACTAATGAATCTGCCGTGCCATACACTAAATTAATGGGGCAACGAATATTCCGGGTCGGAAATTGCGCGACCTTGTAATATGCTTGGCTGTAAAAACTGACAGGAGTACTCGGCTCGTCATCAAACATTTGGAAACACGAGTGCCGCATGATTTGGAACCAGTGCACGACGGTCTTGACGGACGTGAACGAGTACAGGTGTGCGTAGGCAGCAACTTTCTGGTGGAAGGAAATGTGTGTACCGTGCCAGTTGAACAGGAAAGCTAGCGACCTGTCAATTAATCGAACAAACAGCGGTGGATCTGATAAACGTCAGTCAAGTCAGTCGAAATTCGAACCCCGAGGCGGGGGGCGCAACTTACACATGATACGCTGCCAAAATATGGTACTGGACAGGATCGCCTTTCGTCCAAAGAGGAAATACATAATCGTTGGTGAAGACTTAACCAACGCATCAACAATGCCAATACTGAGTCCTCCCGGCGCCATTGCCGGTGCGAGTGCTAGAAACACTTTGACCTTATCGTTCAAACCCGGGTGTAAACTCAGGGCTGCAAATGCCTGGGCGCTGCCCTGCGAAAAGCCGATATAAGCCAGAGCCTTCTGGCCGGTGGCCGCGAGAATGTAGTCGATCGTGTCAGGAATGTCGTAGAGTGCGAATTCGTCCATAGAGAAGTTCCAGAACGCGTTCTCTGTGGATTGCAGGTATAAATGTTTCTTCGAATACTTGTTACCACGGTTGTTTCCGAGCTTTTTCATGCAAATTAGTATTCGACAATGCTTTAAGATACAGCAACGTTGAACATACCCAAACATCATAACCGCGCTCGACAAGTAAAAAAGGTAAGCACCGCCTTTGATCAGTAAGACAGACCCACACCTCGCTGTTCATGAGCAAGCCATGATGCAAATATACAACCGGCTTTCCCTTTGGCACGATGTTTTCTGCAGCCTCTCGCTTCGACTGATAAATCCTATGCACACCCAACATGTACCCGTCCGTTGTCTTTACGACATGCTCCTCCACTCGGTATCCATACACTTCACAAATATCAACGAACCCGGCCGCACTGCAAATTTCCTGCACGATCGTCCTTTCCTTGGTCACGGTCGGGAGGAATATGGCGTACATTCGCCGCGTAATTTTCTCGAACAACGTGATGATTGGTGATGGGAGACAAGATGTGACAAACCGCAGGATGGACTCGAGCATAACCAGACACAGACCGAAGATAAGCGGCGGCCATTCCTGAAGCTTAAGCCGACCTAATACCGGGACTTGCATCTTGGTGAGCTGCTGATGGTGATGATGGTGATGTCAATGCCAAATCTCAGATTTCATTCGCACCAGAATAGGGACGGGTTCAAATTGTATTTGCGAACAACGATGAGCTCGAAGATGCGCTAGCCGGCATAAAGCCTGCTGTGAGAGACGGTTGGATCGTTGGTGATGGTCTTCAATGACCTGACGTCAGTCATGATCGTGGAGTGAATCTAAAGGTGGCTGGCCCTGACCCAATTGAAGAACAGAACCGGGTCTACAACCCAAGTTGGGGTAAACTCAATGCCCCACGCACAGTTTCGGATTGCGCTTAATATTGTTCCCAACATCTATAACTAACTTATAAGCCATAAGACAATGATGGCTCATAATAATTGGTCAACTCGGGCTAGTCACGTTCACCAAATTATAGACATTCAAAAACACTGAAAAATATGATAGGATAGTTATTCATTGCTATTAACTGCTATACAAAACCAAATAGGAAAAAAAAAAAAAGGAACCCGCGGTCCGCATAAGTATAATTTTTCCCGTCTTTTAAAGCCTAGGCCTTGTTTTACTTCGTTTTACACCAATAACGATTGATGATAGTTGTGTATTGAACATGGGAGAGAGGTGTGTCATGAATATAATTTGTCCGATATTTATGCCTGAACCAACTTCTCCAACACAGCGAGAAGAGTGCTGGCATCAGCGGCGAATTTTCGAATACCGTCACTAAATTATTTGTTAATAAACACTCATCATCACGTTATCAGCAGCAACTTACGAGAGCTTCTCGGTGGCCATCTGGTCCTCGTTGAGCTCGAATCGGAAAGCAGCCTCGTCGTCGATGAAAGAGACCTTGGCGATGTCAAGGGTAGACGCACCGGCGGCGTCCAACTTCTGGGGAACAGGTTCAGTCGAGTTGTAAAGCTGCTCGAGCAGACTGGGTGCAATGGTAAGGAAGTCGCATCCGGCGAGCTCCTTTATCTCACCAGTGTTACGGAAAGAGGCACCCATAACAATGGTATTGTAACCGAATTTCTTGTAGTAGTTGAAAATTTTCTGGACGGACTGGACACCGGGGTCCTCCTCGGCGGAATAGGTCTTGCCGGTCGAAGCCTTGTACCAGTCGAGGATTCGGCCAACAAAAGGAGAGATAAGGGTAGCCTTAGCCTCGGCGGCGGCAACGGCCTGCACGAAAGAGAACAGAAGAGTGAGGTTGGTGTGAATGTTGTACTTAGCCTCGAGCTCACGGGCAGCCTGGATTCCCTCATAGGTAGAGGCGATCTTGATGAGAATACGGTCAGAAGAGATGCCGATTGACTTGTAGAGGTCAATGATCTTGAGAGCCTTCTTGATAGTGCCCTCCTTGTCAAACGAGAGACGGGCATCGACCTCAGTGGAGACACGGCCGGGGACGATCTTCAAGATCTCCTTTCCGAACTCGACAAGAAGACGATCAAGGGCCTCGGAGGCCATCTCGGCGGGAGAGCCACCCTGGGCCTTGCCGTACTCAACGGCGACGTCAATGAGCTTGGCATACTCGGGCTTCTTTGAGGCAGCAAGAATCAAGGATGGATTGGTAGTAGCATCCTGGGGTTTGTATTTGGCGATGGCTGTGGCGAATGGAGTTAGCATTGTGTCTGGGGGGCAGTTATGACGCCATTGTTGAGGTAGTAACTTACACTCAAACTCGCCGGAATCGGTCACGACGACGGTACCGGAGGCTTTGAGTTGATCAAGAGAAGATGCCATTGTCATTTAGAAGATTGGTGTTGTTTGATGGATGAATAAACAGTTTTGACTGAGGTTGAAGCAGGAGGGGGGGTATATAAGAAATATATGGGGCACGGTCAGGAGGTTTGGCGGGCTTCGGGCGAGTGCAGGCCGCGGCCGGGGCCACGCTTCACTATGCAGACGCCGACTTCTCACTGGCCCGCCAACGTCCTTGACGGAGTTGCTGCACCCAATGTTGTGGTCACATGCCAATTATTCATTATTGTAATAAGTTAATAATTAGGTTAACTATAACCGTATAACTTAACCATGTAACCAGTAGTTTAACTTCTTAGCTACTGCTGTCGAGCGTGGCAACTGTTAACCCCACGGTGCGGCCACTCTCGGACCGGCGCTGCCCGATCGAAGATCACTACAGTTCGGCGGCCAAGCTATTGATTCTAGAACACGAACTGGCTCTCGTTTATTTCGACTGCTCGACCCTCCAATATGATACCGGTTGTGACCAACTTGCGAAAACGATGGAATCATCGTCTTCCGCGGTTTGCCGATGCCGCATTGTCGATTCAAGGCAGATATGCACAAGTCGTATGACGTCGTCCTAGCGCTTGTCGGCATCATTTTACTTGGTACTTCTACAACGTTGACTTGCAAGGTTCTTTTCCTATAATTAATTTTGCAATGCAAAAATTATCCAGATTGTTCTGTCCACCGCAGACGATTCCTAAGATCTACTTGATTCCCAATTCCACACAATTTTCATTACAATCGAAATGAAGAAGAATCTATAGTACAACTCAGACCTTTAACTGCAAAAAGCTCATCTTCTTCCTCCTCGTCGGCATTATTTTCTTGTTCAGAATATACTTTTCTGCCGTTAGAGCTTCCCCTGCTCTGTTGTCCATGTGAACGAGTGCCGCCGATGCTGCTCGTCGTGATCTTGACTGGCCCACGGCTACAATTTGTCAAATCACCTAATCGCTTGCGATCAACCGACACTGTCATAGATAGCTCGTCGACTTCTTCAACGATTTTAGAGGCATTTCTGCTCGAGAAAGCATCATCCTTAGATGCATAAGACGTCATGAATCCCTTGGATTTCTTCATCTGGTCGTTGTGGTCCGATGACGAGGTTCTCTTTCGACCTTGCAGCGGTGAAACGTTCTCAAGCTCGTCACCGTCGTCTTCAAATTCTTCGTCGTCAGATACTAACGTCGAGGTCCGCGACCTCGTGAACCAATCCAGTTTTGATGACCGGCTTTCTGCATCGCCGCCACCCGTCGCCGGCGTCGACAAAAGTCTGAAATACTTATCACGAATCCTGCGATTTGATCGCGGCGTCAATTTCACCACGGACGATGGCGGTGGAAGCATATATAAAATCCTCGACGCTCCTGACGGACGAGCGAGAGTGACAGGTGACGAAATGACCGCGGGCCCTGGGTCTGGGTCTTCGCTGTACGTCTCCGGTATCAATTGCCCATCGACCATGCGTTCCAGCTCATCATTCTCTGGTTCGCTAACCGATTCGGCGGATTTATCGTCTTCGCTCTCGCCGTCAGAAACCAGCGAAAAAGCACCGCCGTCGTCCTCCTCCTGCACCTCGACCCACTCTTCAAGACTCTCATCGCGAACCCATTTTTTCGCCCTCAAACCTCTGTCTAACTGCATGGCTGATGTTTCCACATCACGCCGCCACCGCAAAACATCCGTATCTCTAAACTTGGCCGAAAACAATGTCGCCAGTGCGACTGCAAATTTTGGCACGTTTGGCATGATACTCATGATAATCGGTTTGACTTGGCCTTCAAAGTCTGCATAAATATCAACTAAAGCCGAACGGAGTCGCGAACGAATTCTGAAACTCGCCGACGGAGTTGCGGATGGTGAGTAGAAATATTGCACGAATTCGTCATTAATGTATCCCAAGTAGAACTGGTGAATACATAATAACTGCCACACGCTTGTGAACCTTGCCTTGGCAGGACCAATTATATCAATTAGTCTGGTCGTGAATGATACGTCAAATAAACCTGGGTATTGACAGATAATTCTCGAGATGCCGAGCAAGGCCGATTCGACCTGTTTAAACCGCGGATGACTTGATTGGCGAACCTCACGACGGCTTGTTGCGAATATATGGCAAAGCATGTCACGGAGTCTACCGTCCTGGCTATATGCGTCGTAGACACGATTGGATAAAAGACGATTTAGAATCTCGACAAGGTTTGAGTGGACTATATGCTCCACGGTCAAGTTCGCCATTATGTACTGCAGCAATACGTATGGTGAGCTCTTCACTAATCCGGTCAGATCGCAGATCATGTCGTAATTCGCGAGAATGTCATCAATCGTGGTGACCTCCAAATAACTTCTGAGTAGCAATAGCCCCTGCCCATTGATTAGTCGGTCGGACACCTATGCTTCCAGATCCCAAAAATGCTAGCACATACCATATCAAATGCTTCCATCTCAGCACAGTCTACTATCAGAGCCGGCAACAAATCCCGACAAATTTCCGCATCGCGGGCAACAAGCGACACGCCATGGCCAATCGCTATGGATCGCTTGTAATATTTCAACACCTCCATGCCGTCGTACCAATCGTCTTCCGACACACTACCCAAGGTATATACCACGCATTTCCCAAGCTCTATGGCAGATTTCTGGGAAAGGGTCGAAGGACTTCGGTAAGTCTGCAACATGAAATGATGGAACGCATGGAATATAGAACGATAGGCTGCGTACACTTCAGGCGTCGTCTTGTCGCGCAGAGAGAGCAAGAGATTATCCGCGCAATAATGACTAGTCTTGTCAGGTTCCTGTCCACTGGCTTGGTGACGAGACGAGGGCAATTTAACGGAATATTTCCTGATGTGTGCTGACGTCCGGTAACTTTTTTCCCAGGTTGTGCCTTGTTCTAGACTGGGTGCACTGCTAGACCAAAAATTATTACCATTTCCTACTCCATTATTCACCAAAGATGGATGCGATCCGATCAGACTGCGCAGGGACTGTAGCTTTGAACTAAGTGGTCGCAACACACGGTGACATTTACTTGTCGTCCACATATGCTTAGGCGACGTCGTGTCGACCATCACGCACTCCTAAATATAACACCCAGTCCACCTTTTTATCCCCCCTGTCGTGAAATCAGTTGTTGAAAGTGTTCTATTGGGCACATCTATGTTTTATTGATACGCGACCGCGAAGACGCGTAGTTGACGCGTCTGGAGAACGTTGAAAGGAAAAACCCAAAATCGACTTTTTCTAAACAACGCCAATCAAAAATGAGTTTTTTAAGCGCCAAAGCCCTTAAATGTCGCGAAACTCAAACGCAGCGAATCCATTTTCTGCAAATCACCGCGAGATTAATAACCTTTAAGGGTCATTTCAGGCCTTACCGACGTTCAGTTCTCACGGCACTGCGTATGTCGAACGCTCGACGATATGGCAGTACCGTAAACGGTGCGAACGGACCAGGACCCACGAACACAACCGGCGCCAGCGCACCAGGAGGAGCAACCATTCCCAATGGTTCTTCGGTTCCCGTTCAGCTTTCGACATCAGAAGACGCCACTACGACACTTATACGCAATACTCTTGTACCTACATCGGCAGTCCAGAAACCTTTGGAAGCGACATTACCTGCACTGACGTCGTTTCCGGATATCGACAAAGAGTTATATGCGTTTATCGCTCTGATACTGCGACAGTTCGTCCAAGGCTGGTATGTCCGTATCGCTGGCGATGACGTCGCGGACCGTGCCTTTGTATACGAGGTAGTGCATATTATCGCGCACGTATCTCGCTCGCTCGAGGAACGGCTTCGAAAGGCGGAATTGGAGATGCTGTTGTTGGATGACGTGCCACTTGTGCTCGATGCTCATTTACGAGATTTTAGACTGGCTAGGCAGAAAGTTGGGACGGCGTATGCCGCCGGAATGTCGTTTGAAGAAATGTTTCATGCATTGCAGCCACATCCAGCATTAACGCCGCCTAAACACAGTGATGATAACGGGGAGGAGTCATCTCAAGGTCCTCCGTCTCCCGATGACGTCGAGAGAAAGTTTTTGGCAGTGCTTTCAAAAGGAATCCTGGCTGTCCTGCTACCGTCCGAGGATTTGGGATCAGCAACGGAGAGGACTCTTCTGCGATCTTTACTGGCCGACGTTGTTCTCTGGAAGACGATCGACAAGTTAAGCGAGCCATTCATGGTCCACGAGATTATCTCTAAAGTCATTGAAAAGAGCCTGAATGACGATGAGCCGGCAACGGATATAGAACGGGAAGTGCTATTGTCACAATCAGCAATGGACTCGTCGCCGAAGCCAGCCAAAATTGTGGACGCGGTCCGGTCCTTTACGATGTCATTCATGTCATTTTGTTCGCTTATGCAAGCGGGAATTGTCTTCCTCATCTCATTCGCGCGGTCAACGCCTTCAGAAGCGCATCCGCTCGACAAGGCGCGAAACCCACCACAATCTTCTCTTCTCACTATAGCGCTCTTCCCCACGGCTGCTCGACTTTTGAACTTGCCCGCTCGTCAACCATGGCTAATGTCAACGATCGAACTCCTCGCTTTACCACTCGTCTCATTACCACCAGGCAGTCTGATCGACCGTCTACTCTCACATTTCTTCCACAAATATATCATGACTTCGCAGTTTGCTTGCAGCGTCCTGGTGCTCTCACGACAGACCTTGTTTCCCAACAACGGGCCCATGGCAGAACCGAGAATCTATCCAACCGATGACGAAAAACGCGCTATCCTCAAACGGGTCTATGGCAACATCCTGCGTGTCGTGCCAATGCGTGTGAGGAAACAAGTACTAGGTGACGACGCATTGCAGGGCCTCGAGGAACTTCTTTCACCGTTCGAAAACAAGTTTGCCAATAAGCATTTGTTATATTTCCTATTCGACATGGTGATTGTGAAGGTGCTCCCTGAATTGGCGCTCAAGACTCCGGAAGAGTTGAAAGTATGGCGGTTAGGCGAAGAAGAACATCCAGCGACATCTGCATAGATTGGATAAAAGGAAGAATGGTCGGGCGGAATTAGAATTGTTGGTTTTATATTTTTTGGCGTTTATGGTCGGGTTCAACTATATTTTATGGCATGGAGTTACTATCTTCTAATCAAGCGAATTTCATATCGTCTGCACGAGATTAACAAATAATATTCACAGTCATCATATCCGTAATTGTACCAAACCTATACCAGCTTTGGAGTAAGAGCAATAAACAACCTTAACTTCCCAAACGCACAGGTGCATTGTACAAAACCATGGCCAAATTCACTTCATACAAACGGTAACAGATGAAGCCTTCAAACCTAACGCGATGTGTGTGATCCACAAATGCCTTATCCTACCAACTGTAAAAAAAAAAAAAATAAAACATGCACGCGCCCGTCAAACCATCATGGAACATACAGTCTCGAAAATGACACCACGTCTCGACGACAACAAACGCAGCCCTTGAAATTCCTGAGCGCGAGACTGACCCTGCATTCCTCACATACTGCTAGGCATCTACAGGGCCATAAGACAATGTTTCGTTGCGCGGCGTGACATACGACGCATAAGGATGGGCTGTATGTTGCCGCCATTCCGTCGTCATTGCCGTCTGCTATGCCGTAGCCTAGCGTATTTGGGTTCTTTCCCCCGTTCCACCTCCGCTCATTGAGAAGGGACAAAAACGCGGCGCTTTCATCGTCAAAACTATCTGAACCTGAATCATCTGAATAGCCGTAGTACGCATTCTCGCTCCCGTATAACCGATCCTCGTAATGTCCCATCCTCGCCCGTGTAACAACCTCGTTAGCCGACATATGGGCCACCATAACTCGTGCGAGCTGCCTTTCTTCGGGAGAACGCGGCAGTAAAAGACTCGATAACGAAATATCCAGGATCGACAATTCCGGAAACAATTCACTCGCATCCCCAGCACCCGACGAGATGGCCAACGCATTGCTCGACGCCCGATCGATATCGTCATCATCATCGTTTTCAAGTGTAGTGAAATCGTCCTCGTCATCGGATGGCTCAAAATCCCCGCTTGGATCCTCCTCGGGCAACTGATCACCTTGTAGAAAGAGGGAGTAATACTCATCATCAGAAAGTGAGTTGCTGGCATCAACAGCATTTTGCTGAATCGGTCCATCAACGATATCCTCGTCCTCCACATTCGAGGGTATATGCCTTCGCCACCTATTCAACCGGAAAAATGCCTTCCATATCAGATTTACGCACACCCTGAAACACCATAACACTAACTTGTACGCCATCCGCACGCGATAAAGTAATACGAATCGTCCGAATCTGCCGGATTTGCGCTGCGCAGTACCTGAACTACCTTGCAATGTATGAATGTTTCCGCCCACACGGACATTGTGGTTGCCATATCCCGACGGCCTCTTTATGGAGTTTTGCAGAGGCGAAGAAGCGTGCATCAGCGAGGATGAATGGCTGCGTCTTCGTTTCTTATTCGATCTGGAAGACGCCACCACTCCGAAACTGTTATTAAATGCAGAATTATAATCTCCCACTGCATCTGCTGTAAATGTCAATCGTTTGCGCAAGCTTATAGATCCGTCTTCAGGGTCGGCAGGCACTTCGTTGATGTATTCGAACCCAGCACGACGATTGAATTCCAATGCCTCGATCCAAGTCGTTTCGGGGACAACTAGTGAAGGACCCTCGGCCATGTACGTCGCATCAGCGGCAGATGTCAGGACCAAGATGCCGAGCTTGAGGAGACATGAGTAGAAGTCTTCCGACAGTGACACGTTGACTGTCCGAACAGATGATTGTAAGTTAGAAGTACCGCCAGCAAAGAGAGACGCTAGGAGATAAATAGATCCACATAGAATAATGACGTAGAGCACGGCTAAGTGGGGAGCGAATCCAATGACCCATACAGTTGGGAAGAACTGAGCACGGCCATGGTATGTAGATGCAGCGAAGTAGGTAAGTGATATTATGCCAAAAAATGTCGAAGGGATGAGCTAGACTTGCTATTAGTATCAATCCGTTCCGATTGAACTGGGAGAATACGCACTCTATAGTTCTGAAGATCAAAAACAGAAATAATCAGAAACGTGAGATAATTCAGGGCCCAAATAAGCGATATGACAAGGACTTCAACAGACGGTCGTTGGGCCGATTGGGCTTCTTGAAATGCGAGAGAGTATTCAAAGAGCGTCATGCCGGTGTCGGGAGACGGTATCCGGCCCTGCAATGCGGATGAGAAAGTCTCTACAAAGTGACCAGTGCAGAACGCTTTGTACAGATGCCATAATATGTCAGGACCAGGACATTTTCCCTCTTCGGGGTTGATAGCAAAATATTCTGGAATATACTGGCCCAATATCGGTGAGTAACACTTTAGCGCCGTCACCAAGGGCGCGGTCGCACGGGTTAGCTGCACAATCGCCACCGACCGAATTAGTAACCGCGCGTACATTGGCAGGGTCTGTGGTCGCCGGACGGACGCGAACACGACAGTGCGGTTAAGCACGATTGCCATGAGCATGCACAAGAGCGCGAACGGAGATGTTAGGTATGCAACGAACGTGCCAATGCGGCGGTCAGGAATGTCGACCTCAGATGTCTGCTTGACGATCACGGTCGCGAGACTGCGCATTATTCGGGCAAACTGGGATATGACCGGCCCAGCCGGAGTTGGGCCAAGGCCAACCAGTGTAGTCGGCACTGCGGTGTCTACTTCCGTGACAGCATTTGAAAGATTGGTGGAGGACAAGATCGAAGTCATAGACGTTGCGGCCACGACTGCTACTGAGGCTGCGGTGGCCATTGGCGACAGACTAGACACACTGCGCAGGAAAGCAGTGGACGAAGGCAGAGCGGACAACAGAAAGTGGAGCTGATGGTGAAGTCCGTTCCGTGACCAAGAACTGTCCACAACTGTATTTTACCATGCTCGTGGGGCTTGCAAGAATGAGGTGAATGGGTTAGGGCTCGGCCTACATATTGAACCACTTGGTGTAGTACTCAAAAAATCAAACATAAATTCAAATAAACTAACTATAACGGGCCAACTTTTTGGAATTTTGGTCTATGAATGCCTTTTCTGGCAAATTAAATAGAGATTAAAAGTACATAAGCGTGACATGGGCCAATGTGGAAGAAAGAGCAGTCATCGTCGCAAGCCGAAGCGTGGGATCAAATAATACATCGGCAACTGGAACTTGAGCCACTGAGTTCAGTGCAACCAAAGTCATCATTTTAGGATGATCTTCCATCTCAAATCTACCTCTTCGATTCAGCAATGGAGGATGCTTCTACTTGTCGTGCAAGTAGTAATGCTGGCAGCTGAGCCAACTCTTCAAGTTTCTGAAGCGGATCCTAAGAAAACACACTATTAGCAACGAAATTGAAATACGAATAGGCTCAACAGAAATCAAATAGTACCCAATGTAACTCCGCCTCGCCTTCGACTTCGTCCTCGTCATCAACATCAATCGTGCCAGGCTTAAAGAACGAAGCTCGCCTCAATGGTGCAGGAGATAGGATGGAGGTCGGATTCAACCCGAGAACCGGCGAATTCGCTATGGCAGACCGTCCCATAAGGAGTTTACTTGAAATTTGCGTCGCGTAGTTAAGAATAAAAGGATCTCGATCCCAAGCATTATATGCGTTCGCAATTGCCACCTGATCACCAGGCAACTGACCAGTCGGCAACGAACTTCGCTCCCGTATGAAAGGCGATACGGCTATCTTTGACGACGGCTGCAAAACATATGCCAATTCAGGTTCTTCTGCAGGTACAAGGAAACCTTCTGCAGCCGCCACGGCCTGCTCCTCTGTCTCATCCTCATTCAATTCCTGCGCGAGCTCTGAAATCTCGTCCCGATTCGATTCAAGGAACTCTCTACCATCCCGAAATCCGCTCTCCGCTACTTCCTCATATGTGCCACCAGTCTCTCTGTCATCAACTTCAAGTAACTCCAATTCTTCAGTGTCGCTTGCCGATCCGAGCTCCAGTTCTTCAGTGTCTAGCTCCGATTCTGCCAGAGCTGCCAGTTCTTCTGACTCACGAAGCGCCTTAGCGGCTATTAAATCTTCTGGGAAGACACGGACTGGCGGAGGCACTGGCAGTAGCTCCCACGGAAAAATCGGAGGCGGTGGCGGAGATGGTTCACGTGGTGGTGGGTCTGGCTGAGGTTCTGGTGGTGGTGGTGGAGGCGGCGACGGTTCTGTCAGTGTAAAACTCTGATTTGACACGGGAGGTGGTGGGGGTTGCCAATCCACAGAGAGCAACGAATGATCTGGTGGGTTCCAAACGGGCACCTGTGGTGATTGTGCCTGTGCCGGGAATTCTGGTTCAGCTACCGGATATTCCGGTTCAACTACTGTGGGAGTGGAGCTTGGACGATCATATTCGACCGGAGTGTATTCTTGTATTCTTTCAATTGGTGGGGCAACGAAAACCGGATCGGTACGAGGACTATATGGTACGTCCCATACGTTCGCATACGTCACGTCTGGAAGGGACATTGCTTCTCCATCGGACGCGTGCGGTGGAGAAGACCGTGACGGATCCCATTCGGCCAGACGGTGGAAAGATAGCGGGGAAGGCGGTCTTTCCGGCTCTAAAACCTCTTGAGGAACCTGCACGTCCCCAAGCGGTGCTGAGTAGTCATCCACTGGTGCCGAGGTAGGTTCCTCTACAACATACTCAGGCACGTCAACAGTGTCGTATACATCCCACCATTGTCTCAACAATCGATTGTTAACTTCAGCACCTGTCGCAGCATACCACTCTGGAACTGCGATAGACTCGGGAGCTGATGGTTTGTCTTGCATCCATGGTTTGAGTGTTCCAATAAAGTGAACAACTTTTACATCACGTGAAAATCTGGTGAATGCCGGTGCGTATCTGATTACATGTTAGTATGATGAAATACCGATAGTAAGCTTCACCATATCGGATTTAGTAGAAAGCCAGGTCGCGTCCAGCACATGATTAATCATTTTTTGATGGGCGACCAAGTTAGAATGAGGCTCACGCCACCTCGAACGCAACAGTGGCGCGCGGCAAGAACTGTCACGTCTGATACGCTTCTTTCTCCCGATTGAACGAAAACTGAGACACTTACTGGTAGCCGGGAGTCGGAGTCACGTTGTAAAGAAACGGTAGTCGAGTCCAAGACGAGCCGAAGTATTCGTTAAGCAACCCTTGATCCCCACCTGTGGCGTACATTAGCTTTGCATAAGCGCGTCTAATATTGCTTACCATCAAAGGATCGTCCAGAGCCTGCTAGCGTGTAAAGAGCGAGAAAATCGGAATGGCTGGGCGTCAAGACAATGACTCCCTATGCTATGTGAATAATGACAAATGTAACGAAGCGAACATGTACGCACGCTGTTGAAAATATCGGGCCATCCAGCGTCGGGACAGGCCTACTATTAATTAGTAGAGGTCTCAATACTGGCAACCTGACTGACGATAACTCACAGCGATAGAGCCGTCGTAATCGAACAGGCCGTCGATGTTTGTTAACGGGAGGGTATCGGCGTCCAAGTAAACAACACGCTTGTATTGTGTCTGATTCCAAGCTAAAACCTTAGTAAAAGATTCGTACAGATCCGGTCGGCCGAGGGAAAACAAGTTGCGAGGAGACGGATTCGCAATTGGCGAAACGCAAATGACATCATCGTATGCTGATTCGACAGCGGCCACAGTAGTCGGCGAGAGTGCGCCGGGGACAATGAGAATTGCCAGTCTGTGGACTGTTCCTGAATTGCGAAGTGCCTTTGCGAGGGCGAGGACACCTGCAGGGTATCAGTAAGACGTCGGAGATGCACTAGTTTGGTGGGATCAAACTCACCTGGGAGGTACGTATCCGTTAGCAAGAGAGTCAGATACGCCTTGTCGGCCATTGTAGTTCATGAAAGCTGAGGACACCACACGGGCACCGAAGGTAACAACGATCTTGTAACAATGGTGGTGGAATCAAAGAGGAGACGAAGGGGAAAAAGCAGGCTAGAGAGCCTGGCAGTTTACAAAGGTGGGGTCGGTTAGTGGACCGTTTATTCCCGGTCCGGTGATGCAATTTCTAGTCTAGTCCACCACTTCCACTCGACAATCCGACTGACTTTTGCCTCTATTCAGACCTGTTGCCTGGCAAAAGCAAACTGAATATGCGACGACAGCAGAATTACATTGCTCTTGTCATGCCATTTATCAGTGATCCAGTCTCGGGGGCGGGGTTCTGTTGGGTATGGGCCTAGGATCATCAGGTACCCCTCACCAAAGCCTCGAAACTCAATCCGGCTAAGTCTCGGTGGCCTGACCTCAAATAATAATAAACCCGTCGTCTCATCATTTAGATTTAGTTACATAACCGTCATAACGCATAATCTGTGCTACTGGTCGTTCTGATTGTCTGGTATCCGAGGTTTCCTTGGCGTAGCTATAGCTATTATACTTGAACTCATGTACTCAATCTTTAATTAAAAAGTGCGCTTTGGTCATTTTCAATGTTGATCTGGGTTAGGGCATGCACGCTTTTATCTGAGGGTTAGGGCAGATCACGTGGCTAGTCTCTGTGGCCGTGCGCGCTGTCGTGTGGCTGTGCCGTATCTAGTATGATATCAAGAACAGGCGAACTGATATTAATATATATAATTTAAGCACAATTATAAAAAAAATTTATGAGATAAAAGAAATAGATAAACAATTACGTGCTTTAAAATTATTAAATAAATTTCTTTAATTTTTGTTTTCATTTTAATTTAAAATTTAACTTTTCGTTAGTATAGGTTCGATTCCTTTTCCGGGCATTTATTAAGATTATATATTTAAAGGAATTTAAAGGAGGCAATTATGGCGGAATGGTAGACGCGAAAATTCACAACCTTGCAGTCCGCTTGTATTGTTAGACTGCCACCCAGCCGCCCACCCCGGCATAAATGCCGAGTTCCGATGGCGTCATGCATGCACTTCTGGCCGGACCAGAAGGCAAGGAGACAAGCCTCAACGGGCAGCTACAAGTAGCCACCCTCTTATCTATGTACAATCAACGTCTATGTACATGAAAAAAAAAGGAACTCCATTTGGACAAAGGTGCAGGGAAAATCCTCCGGGCAAAACAAAAACCCAGTGGGAAAACAAATATTCCCGGAGGTAAAAACCTACACCGTTCCTTATGAGCCTGACGGCTCCCCTCAGATGCCACAATCGAGTACTCAGCCTACTCGATTAAAGGAACTCCATTTGGACAAAGGTGCAGGGAAAGTCCTCCGGGCAAAACAAAAACCCAGTGGGAAAACAAATATTCCCGGAGGTAAAAACCTGCACCGTTCCTTATGAGCCTGACGGCTCCCCTCAGATGCCACAATCGAGCACGCATGGCCTAAACTGGGAGTCGGCCAAACTCACCTTGTTCGAGGCGAACATGCGTACTCGCATTAAACGAGGATCTCAGTCTGTCAGGACTCCCCTCAGATGCCCACATATTGCCCACACTTGAGAACCCTGTCTGCCTACATAAATGTTAGCCAAATGACCAGGTTGTGTGAATTCTGAAGTATACTCGCATGTGATCAAAGAGGATCTCAGCCTGTCACAGGCTCCCCTCTTGGCTCGCTGCAGACTGTGTCGCTTGCCAGGCGACTTAGTTCTCGTTGTCAAGTTGAGAAGAGGGGCAGAAGCAGTAGGGACAGATGGCCATATTTATAACCAGACGAGAGGCACAGAGGGTGCGCGAGTGGGCGACGTGCGTACGAGAATTCGCTCTGTGGGACTCCAGAGTCTTGGTAAGAGCTGTCAGCATGTGAATGCGAATCAAATTAATTGCATGAATCAATTTTTTTCTTCTGTGCGAATCTCCGTCCGAGGGCGGTCGCGTTTCAAGTGTGAATCAGTCTTGAGGCGAACGTCTTGCGGCCGGCACGGCAGTTCTCTTTTGGGGCTGATCCGCAATGACGCGAACAGCTTTGTGTCAGCCACTCGCTATCGGCAAACTCTCTGGAGCATTCGAAAAAGCGCTGTCTCCAGGATTCCATATCAGCTGGGCCACTGTGGACGTTAGAGCCTCGCGAATTGTGGACGAGATAGGGACGCGTTGTTGACGGGTTGCGGAATCGCTGCGACAGGACGCGCCGGTAACCGCGCCCAACAGCATCCGATCTGTGCGACCCCCAGAGTCTTGGCGAGAGAGTC